>JAVJIX010000079.1:3430000-3575000 GCA_036785185.1 Paratrypauchen microcephalus | reverse complement strand
CAGATGGAGCAGAGGATGGAGAGGAGCAGAGGAGCGAGTCAGATGAAAGGGGCAAAGGAGCAGAGGAGAGGGTCAGAGGAAAGGAGAGGGTCAGAGGAGAGGAGGGGGTCAGAGGAGAGGAGGGGTTCAGGGGAGCAGAGAACGGGGTCAGAGGAGAGAGTCAGATGGAGCAGTGGATGGAGAGGAGATTGAGCAGAGGAGGGGGTCAGGGGAGCAGAGGAGCGAGGTCAGACGAAAGGGGCAAAGGATGCAGAGGAGAGGGTCAGAGGAGAGGAGGGGGTCAGGGGAGCAGAGGAGGGGGTCAGAGGAGAGAGTCAGATGGAGCAGAGGATGGAGAGGAGCAGAGGAGCGAGTCAGATGAAAGGGGCAAAGGAGCAGAGGAGGGGGTCAGGGGAGCAGAGGAGGGGGTCAGAGGAGAGGAGGGGGTCAGGGGAGCAGAGGAGGAGGTCAGATGGAGTAGAGGATGGAGAGGAGCAGAGGATGCAGAGACGAAAGGGGCAAAGGAGCAGAGGAGAGGGTCAGAGGAGAGGAGAGGGTCAGAGGAGAGGAGGGGGTCAGAGGAGAGGAGGGGGTCAGGGGAGCAGAGGAGGGGGTCAGAGGAGAGAGTCAGATGGAGCAGAGGATGGAGAGGAGCAGAGGATGCAGAGGAGATAGAGCAGAGGAGGGGGGTCAGGGGAGCAGGGGAGGGGGTCAGAGGAGAGGAGGGGGTCAGGGGAGCAGAGGAGGGGGTCAGATGGAGTAGAGGAGGGGGTCAGAGGAGAGGGTCAGATGGAGAGGAGGGGGTCAGATGAAAAGAGAAAGGGGTCAGGGGAGCGGAGGAGGGGGTCAGATGGAGCAGAGGATGGAGAGGAGCAGAGGAGCGAGTCAGACGAAAGGGGCAAAGGAGCAGAGGAGAGGGTCAGAGGAGAAGAGGAGGGGGTCAGAGGAGAGGAGGGGGTCAGGGGAGCAGAGGAGGGGGTCAGAGGAGAGAGTCAGATGGAGCAGAGGATGGAGAGGAGCAGAGGATGCAAAGGAGATAGAGCAGAGGAGGGGGTCAGGGGAGCAGAGGAGGGGGTCAGATGGAGTAGAGGATGGAGAGGAGGGGGTCAGAGGAGAATCAGATGGAGCAGAGGATGGAGAGGAGCAGAGGAGCGAGTCAGACGAAAGGGTCAGAGGATGCAGGGGAGATAGAGCAGAGGAGTTTTAGTGCCCTTATGAGCCCTAGTCCACAATGCAAACATTTTATAAGCAGATGAGTGATCCTTTCAAAGAAAACCAGTGGGTAAATGCCAGTCTCCACTCCTCTGGGTTTCTTCAGACTCTTGTAATCTGCAGCTTAAGAGGCTGTGTTCCCCATTCATTTAGAGAAACACCATAAACAAGAGAAAACATGGGCCCAGGACAAAAGCAGCTCAGAAACAAGACCTCAAATCCTCACACAGATTAAGACATGACACCAGAGTTTAGGGCTATCTCTGTAGGACACAAATGTGTGTTTTGGACAGTGAAATGTACACGAGACCACAGTGGACTCTCGAAAGCGCGAAAAGGAAGGAAGAGGAATGATTGGCACAAAACAGCTCACATTACACACTGTATATGAAGTGAATAAGGAGAGGAAAAGAGGAGGTGTTTGAATTCAAAATCAAGATTACTTTCTGACAATAGGGGTGGGGCAAGAGACAATTGCCACGTTTACATGAGAGCTTTAATTCTGATTTAAAAGTAAGTTAATTCTGAATAAAAATGAATGATAAAGACCATGTAAACACTTAATACCTACTGAAAATGATCATTCGGAATTAAATGTGCAGTTTATTCCGACTTTAAAGCCGAATGAATTTATTCCTCAATCATATAAATGTTTATTCTGCTTAAAAATAATTCCGGTCGTTCGGCGCACGCTCGTTGGGTCGCCCTTCTGACGTGATGACGCACTACAAGATGGCGGCCCGGAGCAAACGTCTCGAACCGAAACTATTATTTTAATAAGTTCGCTGGAAGAACTTCAAATAATGAAAAGAGTGGATGGCAGAAAACATAAAAACACTAAAAACACGAGCTGACGAAGCCTCTCGGATGAGCGGCGAAACGTTTTCAACCAAACAAACTTTGTCCAGTTGACAAATTGAACTTCTCCTTTGATCATAAAAACACTAACCAAACCGAGATGACAAAAAGCCGGTAGCAGCTGATGGTGCGTTTTCTTCTGGTAGACGTAAATACGTTCGTGTCCCCAACGTCCCACAGACGTTGAGCGGAATTAAATAAAGACTATTTAATGTGTTTTCCATGTAAATCTCAATTCGGAATGATTATTTCCATGTCAACTCGAAGGAAAATAATTTAATTCCTAACTATTTCATTCGGAACAATTAATTCCGAATTTAAAAAAACATCATGTAAATGTGGCCAATGTCCACAAGATGAGACAAGACACAAGATTGGTTAAAAATTGGGTAAAGGTGCATGGTGTAACGTCCGTCAAATGCTTTTCTCCATGGAGAAGTTATTGCTTTGTCTGGAATGTTCCACAGTATGGCATTAAAGCTTGCTATCTTCATAGAGACCAAACCAGGCCAAGTTACAGGTCAGGTTTGTGGAGAGGCGACCCCGCTCACAGTCAGAATGTCTGTTTTTCTAGGTATTTTAAGCACCTGTGATTGAATAAATGTAAAATAGAGCGGTTTAATGTCATACTGTGGAACATTCCAGACAAAGCAATAACTTCTCCATGGAGAAAAGCATTTGACGGACATTACACCGTGCACCTTTACCCAATTTTTAACCAATCTTGTGTCTTGTCTCATCTTGTGGACATTGGCCACGTTTACATGATGTTTTTTTAATTTGGAATTAATTGTTCCGAATTAAATACTTAGGAATTAAATTGTTCTCCTTCGAGTTTACATGGAAATAATAATTCAGAATCTCCATAGAAACAAGCAGGTGATGGACGACCCCCCCAACCATAAAAGTTACACAATACAGCTTTAACTTAATTTTTGATCCAATCTAACAGTAAAATGGAACCCCATGAGATCATCTTCAGCATGTAGGAGAAATATTGTCGTAATCTTGCGAGATCTCGTGGAGCGAAATCTTGTCCCATCCTTATCCTTATCCCATCACCTGCTTGTTTCTATGGAGATGTCATTGCTTTGCCTGGAATGTTCCACAGTATGACATTAAACAGCTCTACTTTACATTTATTCAGTTACAGGTGTTTTTAAAGCTCAAAAATGCCTAGAAAAACAGACATTCTGACTGTGAGCGGGGTCGCCTCTCCACAAACCTGACCTGTGACTTGGTCTGGTTTGGTCTCTTTGAAGACAGAAAGGTTTAATGCCATACTGTGAAACATTCCAGACAATGCAATAACTCCATAGACAAAAACATTTGAGGGACCCTCCAGCAGAAAATGTACACAATATTTTAACATCACTCTGGGTATCTCATGTCTTATTTCACAATAAATTCCAATGAAAATGTGTGAATATGAAAAAGGAGGGCAGCACCTCGTGACATCACCAGGTGCATAATTCATTAGATTTTAAGTGTTAAAGGAAAAGTAACGTTTTTTTACAATCTGAGTCTTCTTTCGGCAATAAAACAAGTAGTTTTACTCACCCATAGCAGTTTGGTGTCAATTGGAGCGGTATCGCAGAAGTTATGTTGGAGCCGTTCTGTTCTACTAATGATCCCGTATCCGTTAACATGGTGCTGTGCTCGGGGCATTACTTTGCGGTGTCCAAATAACACAAACTTTAGCACTTTTCAAATCACAGAAGATCGCTGTGTCAGGGTAGACTTTTAGTGGATTCCAAAACGGCCTGAAACCCGATATCCAGCTATAGTTTCATTTGATGACGTCATCAGAGAGGACAGTGCGCATGCGTGAACTCAGCTGTTTTGTAAACACAGCTAGTCCGAAAGAAGCTAACACCGCTCTGAACTTTACTTTTCTGTTGCGATATCGGGTTTCAGGCTGTTTTGGAATCTACTAAAAGTCTACCCTGACACAGCGATCTTCTGTGATTTGAAAAGTGCTAAAGTTTGTGTTATTTGGACACCGCAAATCAGTGCCCCGAGCACTCACGCTAACGGATACGGGATCATTAGTAGAACAGAACGGCTCAACATAAGTTCTGCGATACTGCTCCAATTGACACCAAACTGCTATGGGTGAGTAAAACTACTTGTTTTATTGCCGAAAGAAGGCTCAGATTGTAAAAAAAACGTAAATTTTCCTTTAAGTTTATATATAACCCTGTATTAACTTTACGGTTCACAGTTATTTGTAGATGCGATAGCAGCAGTAAAATCCTTGCACACATTTTTGCTTTTGGAGATAAAAATGTAAATTGTTCTGGTGGAGGGTGTGATAATGCCTTGTTTCCATGGAGATGTTATTGCTTTACCTGAATGTTCCACAGTATGACATTAAACGCATACTAGTATATCTCAGTGGAAATAAGCAACGACACGTGTCAGATCTGTGGACAGGATGCATGTTTTGAAGGTATTTCTGAGCAGAAGATTAATTCAAAGTCATAACATTTCCATAGAAGCAGCCAGGAAAACTTAAGTGTATATTCCAAACACAAATCATTTTAAGTGCTTTTTTTTTTTACACTGCTCTGACCCCCCACGTGTTCTTTCCCACAATGCCTTGCGGCAGGTAATGGGTTGCTAGTGTCACAGAGCTGGGCTAATTACAAGGAAGAAACAAAGACGAGAGACACGCCTCCAAGAAAGTGCTTTTATCTCCAAATAGGGATGAGGCCGATCCGATCCAGTATCGGGTTCCGAAATCAACGTAATTCACGGATTGGAAATTTCCAATCCGACCTGCGAAAGTTTCCGATCCATGTGCCATGTCTGTATATACACATGATCTGCTGAAATGGATAGTATCGGAATAGTATCGGTATCGCAGATATACAAATTCAGGTATCGGGATCGGATCGGAAGTGAAAAAAATCTGGATCGGTGCATCCTTATCTACAAACAGACCTCCCTCTCCCCAGACAACTCTCCCAAGTCTTCGCTCTCCCCTGACAACTCCCCCAAGTCACATTTAAACACAATTCAAGTCTGGGAATTTCAAAAGGCAAATGCTTTTCTCCATGGAGATGTTACTGCTTTGTCTGGAATGTTCCACAGTATGGCATTAAACCATTCCGTCTTCATGGAGACCGAACCCGACCAAGTTACAGGTCAGATCTGTGAAGCTTTAAAACCACCTGTAATTGAATAAATGTAAAGTAGAGCTGTTTAATGTCATACCATGGAACTACGCAGAGCAATGACGTATCCAGAGAAACAAGCAGGTGAGGGACCCCCAGTCAAAAAGTTACATAGTACACCTTTAAAGATCCCATGACATGGTACTTCTTGATGCTTTTATATGGCTCCTTAATGGTTCCCTAATACTGTAAATGAATCCTTCTTCAAAATCAACACTCAGTGCATGAGAAACAGAGATAAGATGAGAAAGAGTAATTTTTCTCCCTCAGAACAGGTCATAATGGGAGTTGTTGCTTGAATGCAAATGAGGAGAAAAAAGCTGGCCAATAATAGAGGGTGGGGGCGTGGCCAAAGTCTCCGCTCTCGGCTCTAGCTCTCAGCTGATCCATTTCCTTGTTTTTGCACGGGGGGAGAGATTTCAAGCGTTCCATTGAAAAATAAACACATTTCCACATAAAATAAAATTAAACCACTGCTGTTCAAAGGTCCAGAGGCTCAGATAAAGGACTTCCGACCCTAGAAACACTCGGACGTGCCTCCAGGCAAATAAAAAAAACGCATTTCGCATTGCCTAGCGCATTCGCAGTCCAAACTCTCTGGGCGTGATTTACAGAGACGCTGAGTTCAGACAGACGGGGGTGGAACTGCATTTGCATTTCTTTTTTCGATCTGACGTCAATAAGGTGCCTTGTTCAAAATCGCCCATTTGAGCTCCGATTTTTTGTAACGCAGAAAAGGATCGCAAATGCTCAGTTTAGACATTTCGCAACTTTTAACCATGGGGGGCTAAACAGGATAGGGGAGCTCACATTAACGTTCAAAAACCTCAGAAAGTGAAAATTTCATGTCATGGGACCTTTAAGCTTGATGTATAATGTATTTTATAATCGAGGTTTTTAAGTTGTTTAATGTAAAAAGTAAGACTAAAACTAGAATAAGGCAGGAGCAGGACTAAACCAGAACTAACACAGTACTATGAAGGACCAAACCTAGACCATCCATTCATCTTCTTCCGCTTTTCCATTTCTGGGCCGCGGGGGCAGCAGTCCAAGCAGATCTGCTGCCCAGAACACAATGCACCAGCCCCCATGAATCCTCCCGCGGGTGGTGGGTCCACAGGAGGATGGCCCACGACACAACAAGCCTTGATGTAATTCTGCCATGGGGGCTACACGGGGGCGAGGTGGGGGTGAAGTGTCTTGCCCAAGGACACAACGGCAGAGCAAGACCAAAGCAGAATAAACCGGTGCAAAGAACTAAACTAGGACTAAACCAGGACTGCATTAGAAAACTTAAAGCAGGTCTAAACCAGAACTACAACAAGACAAAACAGAGCAGAGAGCAGGACTGGACCAGGACTGGACCAGGACTGGACCAGGACTGGACCAGGACTGGACCAGGACTGGACCAGGACTGGACCAGGACTGGACCAGGAGTAAACCAGGACAACATAAGGACTAAACCAGGGACTAAACCAGGACTTAAGCAGCTCTAAACTAAAGCACGAAAGTAGGATTATATCAGGACTAAACCAGAACTAAAGCAAAGACTGGCAAAGATAATTCAACTGGCGGTAAAACAGGTATAGACCAGGACTAAACCAAGTCTACATTAGGACCAAGTTAAACCAGGATGTGAACACGACCTAAAACAGCACTAAAACAGGATTAAATAAGGACTAAACCAGACCTAAACCAGAACTATCAAACCAGCAGAGACATGTGAACCACCAGATGCACATGCTCCACATTTTGAGAAACACTGCTCATATTTCCACTCAGAATATCAGGACAGTACTTTCTGCTTGTATTGGAGTATGAGAGGTAGTACTTTGAGCTTGTATCACAGTATCAGACACTTTGAGCTTGTATCACAGTATCAGACACAGTACTTTGAGCTTGTATCACAGTATCAAAGACAATACTGTAGTACTTTATCTACGAGAGGTGGTACTCACAGGGGACACGGCTCCGTTGGGCAGGTAAGGGTCTGGTAACATGAGGAAGGGGTATCCGGGGTACGAGCCAGACTTGTACATGCCCCCGTCAGACTGCTGCTGCTTGGACACTGGAGGCAGGAGAGAGGGGTCAGAAAATACTACTTACAAATACTCAGTTTACTGTGATTAGATTTGGAGATATGGAGGGTGGGTCTAAAATAAGACTAAACCAGGTCTAACCATAAAAATGGTCCATCAAATGGGTCTAAACAGGACTAAACTAGATCTAAACCAGGACTAAACTGGGTCTAAACAGGACTAAACTAGATCTAAACCAGGACTAAACTGGGTCTAAACAGGACTAAAGTAGATCTAAACCAGGACTAAACTGGGTCTAAATAGGACTAAACTAGATCTAAACCAGGACTAAACTGGGTCCAAAATAACACAAAACTAGATCTAAAATATGACTAAAACTGGTCTAAAATGGGACTAACTCAGGACTAAACTGGGTTTAAATTAGGACTAAACCAGGTCTAACCCAGCACTAAAATTGGTCTAAACAGGACTAAACTAGATCTTAACCAGAACTAAACTGGGTCTAAAATAGGACTAAAGTAGATCTAAACCAGGAATAAACTGGGTCCAAAATAAGTCAAAACCAGATCTAAAATAGGACTAAAATGGGTCTAATATAGAACTAAACCAGGACTAAACTGGGTCTAAAATAGGACTAAACCAATTCTAACCCAGCAATAAATGGGTCCAAAATAGGACTAAACTAGATCTAAACTGAGTCCAAAATAAGACAAAACCTGATCTAAAATAGGACTAAAATTGGTCTAATATAGAACTAAACCAGGACTAAACTGAATAGAACTAAACCAGGTCTTACCCAGCACTAAAACGGGTCTAAAATAGGACTAAACTAGATCTAAACCAGGACTAAACTGGGTCCACAATAACACAAAACTAGATCTAAAATATGATTAAAACTGGTCTAAAATGGGACTAACCCAGGACTAAACTAGATCTAAACCAGGACTAAACTGGGTCCAAAATAAGTCAAAACCAGATCTAAAATAGGACCAAAATGGATCTAATATACAACTAAACCAGGACTAAACTGATTCTAAAATAGGACTAAACCAGGTCTAACCCAGCACTAAAATGGGTCCAAAATAGGACTAAACTAAATCTAAATCAGAACTAAACTGAATCCAAAATAGGACAAAACCAGGACTAAACAAGATCTAAAACATCTGAAGGAGCACCACAAGAAACACAAATGTTCATATCATTTCATATCGTCACGTAAACTTTTTGTCACTTTAGACTTACTCACAGTGGGAAAATTAACTAATACTTTTTCCATCAGAAATGTGCTAAAACGCCGTAAATGTCTTGGCTGAAGTTCAACTATCACTTTTTTACATTTTTAACTTATTATAGAAAAAAAAAAAATCATGTTTTAATTAAAAGTTAAAATGATAAAATAAACACATGTTATAGTCTAATCATCATGTTGCAAAACAAAACATACTATTTTAATAGAAAAATTTAAGTTTGCACACACACTTCTTTCTATTCAAATGCAGTACTTAATTTGTAATAAGATCTTTTTTTTATATATTTTGCAGTATTAATTTAAATATAGTGTTACAAATTAAATCATTTAAAAGTTGTTTAACGTGACTCTAAAAAGACTTACTTTTCCTTTTTACGCTCCACACACTTGTCAAAGGTATAATCCGACTGTGAGAGTCGTGTGTGTGACGCACGTGTTCAACTCCAGAGCCGCTTCAGGACTGAAGAGCCTTTTCACACTCTGCTCATTTAAGGAGCTAACACGCTAACGAGAACACCACCCGCCCACACCAGGGCTAAAAGTCTGAACCAGGTCTAAACCAGGACTACAACAGGTCTAAACCAAGATTAACCAGGTGTAAACCAAGACTAAAGAAGATCTAAACCAGGACTAAATTAGGACTAACTAAATGCACACAAGTTACCAAGGGGAATTAAAAATGGACTCCAGGGCTAAACCAGGTCTAAACCAAGTCTAAACCAGGTCTAAACTGGGTCTAAACTATATGATAAGTGCAGGACTAAAACCAAGACTAAACCAACTCTTAACTAAAAGATTATTCCAGGACTTGACTGGACTTGACAGGACCAGGACAAAATCAGGTCTAAAACAGGACTAAACAAGGCCTAAACCATGACTAAACCAGGAAACCAGGATTAAACTATAGAAATATTCCCAAGACAAAAAAACAGGACTAAACCAGGACAAAACCAGGTCTATACCAGGTCTATTCTAAGACTAAAACCAGGTCTAAACCAGGTCTAAACCAGGTCTAAACCAGGTCTAAACCAGGTCTGCACTCATAAAGTTATTTTTACCAAGATTTTTGCTTTTGTTATATTTTGATTGAATGTTTCTGTTGTTTGTGTGCGTTCATTAAGCTGCAGACACATGCAGAACACTTTGCCTCTATACAAGTAAATGTATAGAATTAGTTTAGATTCACTTTTTCAGAGGAGCACTAGTTAAAGCCATATATTTGAGTTAATTTGACTTTGGCTAGGATGTGAAATGAAATTTGACATTAAAAAGGCTGAAAAAAGATTTTTGGTGTGCACCTGAGGCAGGTCTTTGAAGTGCCCCCCCGTGACCAAACCCTGTGTCTCCATGAGGGGGGGGCGCACATTTTTACACCGTTTTTTTTTTTTTTTTTCTCATGAGGACAACACCAATTGTGCCAAACTGGACCAAAATATTTTCTCAAAATTATATTTACTAATGGGAGAAATTGTTCTTTTGAGAGTAGTTTAATCACATACTGTGTTACATTATAAAAGCATTAAATATATTTTGGAAGTAACAGTAGTTTTAAATTTGAATCTGATTGATCTGATTAGTAATAATACTAATATGTAGTACTTAGTAGTAAATAAATACTTTGTCATTTGTAGACATCTACTTATTTAAATATAGAAATTCCAATATAGTATTCCAGGAATAAACCTGGTCTAAACCAGATCTGCCCTAGATCTAAACCATAACTAAATCAGGACTAAACCAGATCCAAACCAGGACTAAACCAGGGCTACACCAGATCTAAACCAAGACTAAACCATGACTAAACCAGGACTAAACCAGATCTAAACCAGGACTAAACCAGGGCTACACCAGACACTAAACCAGGACTAAACCAGAACTAAACAAGAACTAAACCAGGACTAAACCAGGGCTACACCAGACACTAAACCAGGACTAAACCAGAACTAAACAATAACTAAACCAGGACTAAACCAAGGCTACACCAGACACTAAACCAGGACTAAACCAGAACTAAAAAGAACTAAACCAGGACTAAACCAGATCTAAACAAGAACTAAACCAGGACTAAACCAGAACTAAACAAGAACTAAATCAGGACTAAACCAGGACTAAACCAGATCTAAACCAGGTCTAAACCAGGACTAAACCAGAACTAAACAAGAACTAAACTAGGACTAAACCAGGACTAAACCAGATCTAAACCAGGACTAAACAATGACTAAACCAGACACTAAACCAGGACTAAACCAGAACTAAACAAGAACTAAACCAGGACTAAACCAGGACTAAACCAGATCTAAACCAGGACTAAACAATGACTAAACCAGACACTAAACCAGGACTAAACCAGAACTAAAGAAGAACTAAAGCAGGTCTACAGTAGGTGTTTCGCACAGACTCACCTGTGTCTAAATGCTCTCGTTTGTCAGAGGAGAATCCTCTCTCTTCACTCTGTCCTCGTCTGACCGACTGAAACACACAACACAAATACTGCACTTTGTCTGCTAATACATACACGTATATCAGCAGTAGTAAAAGTAAAAGCAGGATTGTAGTAATTTTAGCAATATCAAAAATACCAAAGCTTCAACAGAAACTTGCTTTACAAATTCACAGTAGTAGTAGTAGTATTCCTGGTAGTAGTTGTATTTGTGGTAGTACAGTAATATAGAACTAATCATTATGCATGCATTACATTTTACTGAACCTTTTAGTCTACACTTTCTTTTTTTTAAGGTTTTTAGTAGAAGTAGCAGTACTGGCAGGCATAATTGCAGTTATAGTAGTAGTAGTAGTAGTAGTAGTAGTAGTAGTAGTAGTAGTAGTAGTAGCCTAGAGATACCATATTTTGCACTCAGTATTGTTTTTGAATGTGCATAAATATGTGAAACAAATCATATTTAGTAGTAGCAATGAAAGTAGTAGTAGTAGTTGAAGTAATAGTAGTAAAAGTAGACCTGTAATACAGCAGTAGTAGTAACGGCAGTAATACGGAGAACTGGTATAGGTACTAAAAGATGTAGTAGTAGCAGTTATTAGTAAATATAAGTTATTTCCTTGTAGTAGTAGTAGTAGTGCTTGTCGTTGTTGTAGTACTGTAGTAGTAACAGCAGTAGTATGTATTAATCTGACAAAAGTAGTGCCAAAAGTAGTAACAGCAGTAATTTCCTTGTAGTAGTAGTAGCCTAGTAGTCGCAGTAGTAGTAACATCAGTATTATAATCTCTTAGAAGACGAATTGGTAAAAGTAGTGGTAAAACAAAGAGGTAAAAGTTGTAGTAGTAGTAGTTATTTCCTTGTAGCAGTAGTAGTCAATAGTAGCAATGGGTATTTTAGTCAATAGAAGGAAAACTGATAAAAGTACTGATACTAGTTGTAAAAGTTGAAGTAGTGGTCGTAGCAGAGACAGTTTTTTCTCATGTTCATCTGAATATCTCAACAAACGTATATCTTAAAAGTGTCGTTTCAACACAAGAAATAAGGTTCAGAGAGAAAAAGTATTAATAGTAGTAGTAGTAGTAGTCTCTCTTAGAAGAAAAACTGATCACTTCTACTACTACTACCTGGTAATAGTAGTAAAAGTTGAAGTTATCAGTTCTTCCAAGAGAGACTAATAAAAAAGTTGAAGTAGTAGCAATAGGAAATACCTTGGTAGGTCGTCTCTCGTGTTTTACATTTATTTGAAAATCTCAAAAAATGTATAGGCTATTTTTAAAAAATTCCATTTTCAACACGAGAAATAAGGTTTAGTAGTAGTAGTAGGTCTAGATAGTAGTAGTAGTAACTGCAGTAATGAGAAAACTGATAAACTAGTGTTGTTTGTCACATTTTTTAAATGTTATTTTATGTTATCTGAAAATCTTAAAACAACGTACAGTATATCTTGAAAATGTAGTAGTTTGATTTGGTAGTGCAGAAGTTGTAACACTGCAATAGTCTCTCTGAGAAGATGTGATACAGTATAAATAACCTACTGTACTGGTAAACGTAGTAAAAGTAAAAGTAGTGATTTCCTTGTAGTAGTAATAGTTGCAAAAACAGCAATCATGTGTATTAAGTAATGTGTAAAAGTTGTTTATGTTCATCTGAATATCTAAAAAAAAACACTTCAGCAGAATAAATACGGTTTAGTCTCGGACAACAAAAGTAGTAGTAGTAGTAGTAGTAGTAGTAGTAGTAGTAGTTGTAGGTAGTAGAGGCAGTCGTGTCCGGGGACTCACCGCTGCGCTCGGGCTCTGATTGATCTCAGACTCGTTGACCAGGGAGGACTTGAGGTCGGCCAGGTCCCGCTCGGTGAACGCGTTCTCCGGGATCTTCTCCTCCTGCTCGCCCTCGTCTTTGAACGCGATCATCTCATCGTTGGCTCCGAGATCGTCCCCTCCGCCGTTACTCAACTGCGGCATGTTTATTTCTGTTTTGTTTTTTTTTGTTTTTTTTAGAACCTAATTCTCTACTTTTTCACTTCCAAAACAACTCCAAAGAACTTTTCCGAACGCGCTGTGAGTGTGTGCGAAGAGCCGCGCGCAGGTTCGGGGAGGACTTGTCGTGCGTAAAAGTGCGTAAAACATGCAGAAAAGAGTGGCGGCGCTCCGGAGATGACTCGAGGACTCGGTGACTCGTGTGGCTGTGACTCTCGGATCTGAACGAGAGCCGTGCAGAGGAGGCCGACTTCAAAGAGCGCCGCTGGGGTGATTGACAGCTCGGATGACTCGTTGGGGGGTTGCGCTCCGTGCGTCTGTGCCGTGTGATTGTTTCTTAAAGAGACATCACCACCTTCTGTTTTTTTTTTCTTTCTTTTTTTTTTCTTTTCTGTGCCTCCTCGTGCGCCCTCGTGCTGCTCCGAGCGCGTTCACGAGCAGAGGGGGGGTTTTAAAGAGGAGGTGCGCGTCCCCGGTGTCCACGCCACGGTCCGGTGCGCCACATGAAAAGAGCAGAGAGACACGGAAGGGTCTGCAGCTAATAGGTTACGTAAACACGCCAAATGAATCAATATTATGAATGAGAAAACAGAACACACAACAAAAAACACACGACAAAGTGGTATTATTGTTATTATTCAGCTTTATTAAGACACAGAAAGCACACGCAGTTCATGGTTAAATCTATTTTGGGGATTTATATGTCATTAAATGTCTTATTTTGTATATGAAAGCATGACAACCTATGAAAATCTATACAAATACACCACAGTAGTTTCAGATTGATATCTCTAAATAGAAGAAAGTGTATTTCTATTTTCTGTTTAGTTTATTGTTGTCTATCCCTTTATAATATGCAATCTATATGTATATTGTGTAACACTTAACCGTGAACTCCACATTGTAAATAGAATAGGCACCTTAATAACAGGCACTTTATTATGCACACTGAGAAGCACCTTTTTAATCCGCACTTTAGGCTAAGCCCATCAATTGTATTTTTTACTGTAATTTACTGAATTATATGATACTATTGTATAGATCAGGCATGGGCAAATTAAGCTTTGTAATTCGGCCCGCACTGAATAGAAGGAGCAGGACAAGTAGATTTGCATCTCCTTCTGTTTTTGAAAAAAAAAACACAGTCAGGAGGAGAGTGGTGATGATAAAAACCTGAAAGATAACAGAACTTTCAGTGCTTTAATATAGTAACTGTTAGTATTAAAAAAAACAACTTTTTTTTAAGCATAATTTCAATAAATAGCTAAATACCGTGGAACTTGAAAGATGGACATTTTGTTGTAATGCTTTTGTTAATTTTTAATTGAAATAAAACACAGGTTTTCTACATATCCCATGTTGTTTTTTGCTCTTATGAGGTGGATTACCAAAACACTGAATCCACCTGCTCCTGGTCCGGCCCTTCTGTCAAATTTTAGAACCCTTTGTGGCCCACGAGTCAAAAAGTTTGCCCACCCCTGGTATAGATACTAAATTGTTTTTATGTTTGTGATCATAACACATGTACTAAATTGTCTAATGTCTGCAACTGCAACATATTTTCTATTGTATGCTATATCTTTATGTCTGGGACTGCGGATGGAAATGAGCACTGTGCTAAATCCGGCATAATTATGTTGGTTTGTGTGATCTTATACAAACTGTACGTTCATTAATATGCATTGGCCCAATTATTATAACAATAATACCACTTTGTTGTGTGTTTTTTGTTGTGTGTTCTGTTCTGTTCTGTTCTTCTAAAGTGCATAAAGGTAAAACATGCCCTGCTTTTCTCCCTTTGAAACTAATATTGATTCATTTGGTGTGTTTACGTAACCTATTAGCTGCAGACACTTCCGTCTCTCTCGTCTTTTCATGTGGTGCACCGGACCGTAGCGTGGAGATCGGGAACGCACACCTCCTCTTTAAAGGAGAATTAACGTTTTTTACAATCTGAGCCTTATTTCGATAATAAAATAAGTTGTTTTACTCACCCATAGCACTTCCAGATATGTTGTAGATTTGCGATCTCCGTAACGTGAGTTCTTGGGGTTAAAGAGGTCTGGGCGTCCCTGCTTAGACTGTTGCCCCCGCGACCCGGCCCCGGATAAGCGGAAGAAAATGGATGGATGGAGTTCTCGGGGCACATGTTTGCGGTCTCCAAATAACACAAACTTTAGCACTTTTCAAATCATAGAAGCTCAATGTCTTAGTCTACACTTTCGTTTGAGTCAAAAGTGGCCTGTAATCCGAGATTTATCCATAGTTTCGAGTAGATGAGGAGGACAGTGTGCATGTGCAGAGTCACAGTTTATTTCGCTCTCAGCTCCCGGGACCCAAACATGAAACACAAAGCTGTAAATTATGGATAAATCTCGGATTACAGGCCACTTTTGACTCAAACGAAAGTGTAGACTAAGACATCGAGCTTCTATGATTTGAAAAGTGCTAAAGATTGTGTTATTTGGAGACCGCACGGGGCATATATTACATGCTCGGGGCATATATTATATGCCCTGAGCTGCGGCTAGAACTCGCATTACGGATATCGCAAATCTAAAACATCTCTGGAAGTGCTCCATATGACACCAAAGTGCTACGGGCGAGTAAAACAACTTGTTTTATTACTGAAATAAGGCTCAGATTGTAAAAAAGTTAATTCTCCTTTAAAGGGATATGCCACCTCCAGGTCAAATTTGGGCATCTCCCCACAGTCCAGAGACTAAAATAAGTGGTGGAAAGCGTTTTTCTGCTCACCCAGCCATTGTCCGAGTCTGTCGCCACTGACCGCCGCGGTATCTGCAGCTCCTCCGCCTTAGACTGGAGTCTAACGTCGCCAGAGAAAGATTTCGGCCAAAAGGAATTAATTTACTCGATGCGTTTCCCAATTACTTTCTGTGTAGTGCGCATTCATATCGAGTGCAAATAAATGTGCAAATCAACACGGAGAGCTTGCCTTGGTCATTTTGGGTGGGAACTATTTTCCAGTGCGGAAGAATACAGCCGAATCACGCACCTCGTTGTGCAACAGGGGAACTCCCTTCCCGGTGCGTAACTGGGATTCCCCTGGCAGCGTGCTGCGTGATTCGGCTGTATTCTTCCTCTCTGGCGACGTTAGACTCCAGTCTAAGGCGGAGGAGCTGCAGATACCGCGGCGGTCAGTGGCGACAGACTCGGACAATGGCTGGGTGAGCAGGAAAACGCTTTCCACCACTTATTTTAGTCTCTGGACTGTGGGGAGATGCCCAAATTTGACCTGGGGGTGGCATATCCCTTTAACAGTTTAACAGTTTAACAGTTCCTTTTACCTTTAGTGCAGTAGAGAGAGGCAATTCCAGGGATGAAATTGTCTCTGAAATAATTCTTGTGAGGGTGTGTGGAGTTTAAAAACACTGTGGAGCACTTTCTTTATTACCACATGACATCAAACAAAATGTTTTCTATTTGAGAGAAGAACTCAGCCTGAATCTGCAGGGTTTGTGTGTTAAACGTGTGAATGAAGCAAAACACAACTCCAGGTCTGTTGGTGATGAGGAAACAACATTAGAACATGATCTGAAAATAGCCTAATATGGGCCCTTTAATAATCACCAACACAAATGAGCAGTGTGTACATGTGTGTATTTCCTTGTGAGTATTTGTGACGGTCCATGGTGAGTCTCTGGTCTGTGGGAGTATGACTTCATCCTAGTGTACAGGCGCTCCTCATCATTAGCACGCCATGTTTAACATACCTGACTTTACAATGTCCTCGGGCTACAGCGACCTGTGTCATTTAGAGCCTCTGAAACCTGCAACTCACCACTCCCTCTGGTGGCACACTACAAAAGCAACATCGAGCTAAATTCAAATGACTTAAATTAAGAACATTTGATTTTATTTGAGATGGCAGCTGTCCGTGTTGTATGTGAAGTCCGAGGTGTAGATGGTGAAGAGGAAGGGTGAGAGGACAGTTCCCTGGGGGACCCCAGAGGTGGTAGTCTGCAGCATTGGGGCCCCCCAGGGAACTGTCCTTTCACCCTTCCTCTTCACCATCTACACCTCGGACTTCACATACAACACGGACATTGTGGGCTGTGTATCTGAGGGGAACGAGCTGGAGTTTGAAGGAGGGACCCCATCAAAGATCCTTCCTGCGAGTTCTCGTGAAGAGTATATTCAAGGTATTCTCTAGGCTAATGCTTGCCTCAGCTGTGATCCAAGCATTTGTATATTTTAATAGTATGCTTGTGTTCTAGTTACTGAAGATGGGGTGCACTTGGACCCTCCTCAGCGGTCCTCCAGCAGTGCCTTGCCTGACCCTCAGCAGTCCTCCAGCAGTGCCTTGCCTGACCCTCAGCAGTCCTCCAGCAGTGCCTTGCCTGACCCTCAGCAGTCCTCCAGCAGTGGCCTCACACCAGAATGTCATACCTAATGTATTTTATTGTTTTATGCCTATTGATGGAAATTGATAAATAGGATTTCATTAAAGAGGCTTGCACAGCATCTCTGAAGCAAATTTGTTGAATCATTGAAATGTTGCATCATGGAGTGTGCCTGTTATTTGGCTACATTTTGTTTTAAAAGTAAAGGTTTACCTTTAACTGTATTCTTTAATAGAGATGTCACATAAAATATAAAGTGTCAGTGTCGTCAAGTGAGAGTGATGTTAGGCCCAGCTGATATAAGTTCTATGATGATATGAATAATTGTAGGTTAAATGTCATTCATACACATTTGTGTAATGTGTGGCAAATGTAAACTGGTGAAAATATAACAAATAATTGACTTGAGCATGAATACTGTCAGTAATAAGAATCGAACCCAGGTCTCCCACATGATAGACGCTGGAAATTTGTCAAAACTGACCAAGAACGTAAGGTAATTTTTTTTTTTTTGCTGATATTGTCACCCTTGTTTTCGGACAACACAGATACTCATGCGGGAGGTGTGCGGAACCGTTTGTTTGACACTCTGTTTATTTCCGGTATGTATTCTTTGCAACACCGCCTGATTAAGCCTTATCTTTACCCTGCCCGGGACCAGGCTAGTTCAGAGGACTATGTTGCCCCAGTAACTCAGCGGGGACTAATGTTAGCGAGAGTCATGGAACCGAACTCTCACTAAAACTAGCCCGGCTTATCGAAATTAGCCGGGCTTTGCACTTAGCCACGTTGATGGAACACCCCTCAGGGCTGCACAGCAAAACAAACCAGATATGAACCAAACAAAAACACTATTTTGTGTAATTATGTTGTAAATATAGCAGGGCTCTCAAGTCTCACGCATTGAGAGTGTGACACACGCAATTCGACGTGTTCACACGCAACACATGGTATTTCTCACGCTGAAATTTAGTTATGCAATTCAAGCGCAGCGCTTCTGTGCCCAGAAAACCGCACGGTTTCAGCGCCATTTGCCCCCCACCCTCGCGGAACAAAAATAGTCACTCGCAACCCCTCCCCCCGGAAATTACGCAGTTAAGCACGACCCCGCTCAAAACTTGAGAGCCCTGAATATAGTGACATTGGTCCATCAGTTATTTTTAATTCCAGTCTGAAAAATTTGGGAGCCCTTGCTTTTTAAACAGTATGCAAATAAGGAGCTCTTGAGGGCAAAATAATTTTGGAAGTTCATGGTCAGCATGCTAGGTGTTGTTAGCTTTGCAGTCTCCACTTTGGTCTCTGAGACCTGTGAAAAGCTCTTATAAACTCATCATGGTGTGTAATTAGGATGCTCTGAATGCATCAGGTAAATGAGGAGTAACTTTGGAACACTGAGAACTCTTTCAAATGAACTTGTTCTGTTTTGCACGTTTTTAAGACAGTGAAGTCAGGTACAGCCATAGACTGTCTACATAAATGGACATAGCTAACCTGCTAGCTGCCATGTTTCAAATAAGAAGTAAGTATAGGCGCACTTCTGGCTCCATACAATTCACTTTCTATAGAAAATTGTCCCTCTCTCTGGTTTGTTTCCTATTAACCTGCTCTATATGATCCTGTTTTGTTTTTGTTTTTTATTATTCATGTTAAAAAAAAAACAGGTTGCTTTATTTCCCTGAGGTCACTCCCGCTAGTGTAAGCAGTAGGTTTGATTGACAGCATTGCTAAGCGTCTGCTCCCTATGAAACAGCGGTGTGGGTGTTAAGGGGCATTCACCAGCCTCGCTCTGGATTGGCACTTTGGTTGCTATGATACTTGCGGCCAGAATTCCAAATCCGCTTCTGGAACTGCCAGCCTCGATGAGCTTCATTTGCCTGGAGCTGAAAGATGTGAGTGACCCTTAGTCCAGTGACCAAACGTCACAAAGCATGATGGGACTTTCTCTACCCCACCCCTCCTTGCACAAACAGTTGTCTGTATTTAATCAAGCAGAATAAACACGCATTTTTAACAACTCATTTATAATTTAGATTTGCATACATTGCACCCACTCGTTTTAATCTTGTTATTAATATGCATGGGATATATTGTATAAATTAGCAGTTTTATGCAAATACAAGGCTCATTCTCGTGTTTGGGTTTAATTCCTGGATCCCAGCTGTGGTTGGCTGTTCCCATTCAAGTCTACCAGTCCAGATGAAGTCAATATTAAGCCACAGCGAGACATCATAAATACATCTCCATTAGAAACACAGTGCAGAAGTGTAGCCCATTAAAAATGCATGGGGCCCAAGGGGAGCGAGGAGGAGGAGGAGAGCCTGGACTTTGGTAGAAAATCAAAACTTCTCGTCTTTGAACTGTTTTCGCTCGTCTTGCCGCCACCGACTGGAAAACACAAGAAAAAGCGTTTTCTTTGATGCAGCAAGGCGTTACAAAAAAGAGGGAGTAAACAACATGGAGGACAACATAGAGACTAGAAAATATCACAACGTTCTGGACTGGGCAGGGTTAAAGTGGACCTTCTTTTTTTGAGATTTGGACCATGTGATCGTTGTTTCTTTCTCCTGACCACCTGAAGTTGTATTCAGAGTGATTCATGCATGTTTGAACAACCTTTAAAGGTGTACTGTGTAACTTTTATGGTGGAGGAATGTTCCATAGTATGTCATTACACCAGGTGACATCATAGAGCCAAGTTACATGTCAGATCTGTGGAGAAGTGAGCCCACTCACAGTAAGAATGCAAGCTTTTAAAGGAGAATTAACGTTTTTTACAATCTGGTAACAATTTCGGTAATAAAACAAGTTGTTTTACTCACCCATAGCACTTTGGTGTCATATGGAGCACTTCCGGAGATGTTTTAGATTAGCGATATCCGTAATGTGAGTTCTCGGGCATATAATATATGCCCCGAGCGGTCTCCAAATAACACAAACTTTAGCACTTTTCAAATCATAGAAGCTCAATGTCTTGGTCTACACTTTCGTTTGAGTCAAAAGTGGCCTGTAATCCGAGATTTATCCATAATTTATAGCTTTGCGTTTCATGTTTGGGTCCCGGGAGCTGAGAGCGAAATAAGCTGTGACTCCGCACATGCGCACTGTCCTCCTCATCTACTCGAAACTATGGATAAATCTCGGATTACAGGCCACTTTTGACTCAAACGAAAGTGTAGACTAAGACATTGAGCTTCTATGATTTGAAAAGTGCTAAAGTTTGTGTTATTTGGAGACCGCAAACATATGCCCCGAGAACTCACGTTACGATATCGCAAATCTAAAACATCTCCGGAAGTGCTCCATATGACACCAAAGTGCTATGGGTGAGTAAAACAACTTGTTTTATTACCGAAATAAGGCTCAGATTGTAAAAAATGTTAATTCTCCTTTAAGTAAAAAAAACAAAACAAAAAAAACCAACATGTTATTGAGTAAATGCAAGACATGTTTTATGCCACAGCGGGACATTCCAGAGAAAGAAACAACATCTCCATGGAGACAAGCAAATGGCAAACACCAGTTACTCAGAATTACGTTTTCTAATCTCTGCTAATGTCGTGTCCTCATCACAAACAGACTTGGAGTTGTGTTTTGTTTCATTCACACATGTTTAACACACAAACCCTGCAGATTTTGGCTGAGTTCTTCTCTCAAACTCCACCTTATGATGTCATGTGACACAGGAAGTGCTCCACTGTGTTTTTAAACGCCATACACCTTCACTAGAATCATTTGGATCATTTCAGCTCTGGAACTGCCAAGCTACCTACTGAACTAAAGATAAATAGGAGCTGTTGACTTGAAAACTATCCCTATGACATCACAAGGTGGAACAGGGTATTTTGAGCTTTGGAGGTGAAAACAGACTAATAATAAAGGATTACTCACACATTAACATGTGTAAATGAAACAAAACACAACTCCAGGTATGTTTATGAGGAGCTAACAACATTCTAATAAGACTTAAGGCTACACGAGACAAGAGACAGTTTTGTGTAATATAACACAATTCAACTAAAACAGCAGAATTTTACTAGAACTTGTCATGGAACCAAACGCATTGTATTGCTGTCTTTATCTCACCATCTCAAACCATTTACACCGCTCCATTTCTGTCACAGGAAACACCATGTAAGGAAGGGCCTGACCATATAAGGAGAATGTGAGATAAGGAGATTACAGCCCACACAAAACTAAAGATGCTCTGTGCGTTTTTATGCAAGAGCTGCACTGTGTATTACAACCACATGTGGTAGAGTAGTAGTAAATAGTACTCAATTAAAAGTAAAGTTACTTCAAACTACTTCAAAAGTATTCACTCACCCATCCAAATAATTGAAATCAGGAGTTTCAATCACTTCCATGACTACAGGTGTATAAAATCAAGCACCTCGGCATGTGGACTGTTTCTACAAACATTTGTGACAGAATGGGTCGCTCTCAGTGAATTCCAGCGTGGTACTGTGATAGGATTCCACCTGTGCATCAAGTCCAGCCATGAAATTCCCTCACTCCTAAATATTCCACAGTCATCTGTCAGTGGTGTTATAACAAAGTAGAAGCGATTGGGAACGACAGCAACTCGGCCATGAACTGGTAGGCCACGTAAACTGACAGGGCGAGGTCAGAGGATGCTGAGGTGCATAGTGTGCAGATGTTGCCAACTTTCTGCAGAGTCAATCACTACAGACCTCCAAACTTCATGTGGCCTTCAGAATGGCTCAAGAACAGTGCGTAGAGAGCTTCATGGAATCCACAGTCGAGCAGCTGCATCCAAGCCAAACATCACCAAGTGCAATGCAAAGTGACAGATGCAGTGGTGTAAAGCATCCCACCACTGGACTCTAGAGCAGTGGAGACACTTTCTCTGGAATGATGAATCCTACTTCTCCATCTAGTGTAAAGTTTGGTGGAGGGGGGATTATGGTGTGGGGTAGTTTTTCAGGAACTGGGCTTGGCCCCATAGTTCCAGTGAAAGGAACTCTGAATGCTTCATCATACAAAGAGGTTATGGACAATTCCATGCTCTCATCTTTGTGGGAACAGTTTGGAGATGGCTCCTTCCTCTTCCGCCTGTGCACAAAGCAAGGTCCATAAAGACCTGGATGAGAGAGTTTGGTGTGGATGAACTTGACTGGCCTGCACCTGAGCCCTGACCTCAACCCGATAGAACACCTTTTGGATGAATTAGAGTGGAGACTGAGAGCCAGACCTTCTTCACCTCACAAATGCACTTCTGGAAGAGTGGTCAAAAATTCCCATAAACAAACACACTCCTAAACCTTGTGGACAGCCTTCCCAGGAAGAGTTGAAGCTGTTACAGCTGCAGAGGGTGAACTGACGTCATGTTAAACCCTATTTGCTTTTGGCAAAATAATGTAAGAATGTAAGTACAAATTTACTCAAGTAAGATGTTTTGGAAATATGACTAAAATGAAAATGAAGATTAACTTAATGTGCACATGTAACATTTCTGGTGGAGGGTCTGCCATTAGCTTGTCTCCACGGTGATGCTATTGCTTTGCCTGGGATATTCCACAGTATGGCATTAAACAAATATATCTTGTATTTATTCAATTACAGGTGTTTTTAGATCACAAAACTAGTGAAAAACATGCACTTCTCCACAGATCTGACCTGAATCTGACTGGAACTTGTCTTGGTGCTGTGGCCTGCTTGTCTCCATGGAGATAGTTAAATGAAATGCCATACTGTACATTTCAGGAAAAAAAACAACATCAAATTAAGCAAGTGGCAGACCTGGAAATGATTTGGGCACAGTAGCTCACTCATAAATGATAATAATAAATTATAAATAAGTAGCAAAAATAGCAAGAGACTGGTGTAAAATGAGGCATAATTAAATCAAATTAAAAATAATTGAAATATAAATCTTAATTTTGATTTAATAAATTTTGAACCCTCTGATGGCAGCAGTTATCCATTCAGAATAATGAAATATTAAGACCTTTGACACAAATATTAATCAGCGCTGAGGAGTGCTCAGTTACATTTACCTGAGTAACTTTTTAAAGAAATTGTACTTTTCTAGCAGCATACTTTTACTCCTGCTTGAGTAATATATATATATATATATATATATATATATATATATATATATATATATATATATATATATATATATATATATATATATATATATATATATATATTTTTAATTGAAGTAACAGTACTCTTACTTGAGTTAAAGTTGTGCTTCCTCTTCCCACTGTGATTAAGTCTACAAGTGACAAAAGCTTTATTTAACCATTTGAAATGATTTGAACATTTGTGACCGGCCATGGAAAAAAAACAGTCACAAGTCGTCCCAGAGGCTTTTTGAGTTATTCACAGATTCTGAAAGTGTAGATTGTAAGCTTTCCAACGATGTCTTACACACGGAAATCTGAGAACATTTGAAGAATTTGTGGCAATTTGAAAGCAGCACATTCTGAAAACGACGAGATGAGGAAAGCCATGTTAAAGATGGTCCTGTTTTAGTCCTGTTTTAGTCTTGGTTTAGTCCTGTTTTAGTCTTGGTTTAGTCCTGGTTTAGTCCTGTTTTAGTCCTAGTTTAGTCCTGTTTTAGTCTTGGTTTAGTCCTGGTTTAGTCCTGTTTTAGTCCTGTTTTAGTCCTGGTTTAGTCCTGTTTTAGTCCTGGTTTAGTCCTGGTTTAGTCCTGGTTTAGTCCTGTTTTAATCCTGTTTAAGTAACCAGTGCTGTTATCTGAAACATGGAGTGGCTTCTTTATGATCTCATCTAGCACATTCTGCAAAAAAATGAAAACCACAAATTTAGAAAAAAAAAAATGCTTCAAATGCGACCGGTTTTCCCGTGGTGGGTCACATTTGTGTTTTTTGCAGCGCGCCTTCAGATCTGGTTTAGTTTGTCTCATTGTTGTGACTTATTTAATATTTTGTCCTTCACATTACATTCACTTAATTACACATGAACTTTAAATTATAAATCAGATGACTGCTACTCTTTAAACTACTATTGGTTGAGTAGTAGTATTTCCAAATAAATTTTCCCTTTTACTTGAGTCATTTCTTGGACCACTACTTTGTACTTCTACTTGGGTAATATGATTTTGAAGTAACTTAACTTAACTTTTGTACATTTTTTGGCTGCTCAACACAACTTAACAATTTAAAACAACATATTATATCCTCCTGAGACCCCATTCATCTGTGTCCTTTATAGTGGACATCTTTTAAGCTTTGAGACAGACTCTAGTTTGTGGCTGCACTACGATAAAAAAATAAATAAAATAAATATAATAATAATAATACTAAACAAAATAAAAATAATAAATAAAATACATAAATAAGTAAATAAATAAATAATACATTAACATTTTAAATAAAACATAAAAAATAACAAATACAAATACATAAATAAATAAGTAATTAAATAAATAAATACACAAATAAATAAGAAATTAAAAACTAAAAACTTTTTGAGGCGACTGTAGAAGCTCGTCAGGGATGTTGGTCATCGAAAAAAAAGTTTGTTGTTAGGTTGTTAACGTCACATGGATTTAACACTATTACAGTCCATTACAGAGGACATGTTACAAAAATATGAATAAAAATACATTTAACAAAATGTAAATGCTAAGGTTTACCTCCAAATAGAAAAGTAAAAATAATAATAATAATAATTTAGATACACTTTTTTTCTTCAGGTCCCAGGAGGATATAACATGGGAAAAATGTAGTTAAGTAAATGAACTGATACTCATATTAAAAATAAGGACTTTATACAAACAATAAAAATATATGAAAAACATTATTTATGCAAGAAACACAAATATTTATATTCTTTCAACTGAAGCTTTTCTCTAATAGCGTAGTAAAGGCTCGTATACAGAGTAGTTGTTCTAATACAAAAATTTCAAACTCTAATTTGATACTAAGGAATAGACTTGATACTCATTATTGATTCTGATACCAGAATATGATATAAACATTACAGTTTTTTCAGTCGTTTTAGCAAACCTGTATCTGAACAGAGGCTTAGCTGCTCAGAGGTGGAGAGTTTTGATGATAAAATTTGCTTTTTAGAAATGATCGATCGGTTTTAGATGAAAAAATTTGCATTTTTTTGCATTTGCATTTTGCTAAAGTAAAATTTTCTTTTTAGGAAACTAAAATTCTGTTCAGGATTTTGTGTGCGCAGTTTTGCAAATGTCAATTTTCAATAGATAAAAGTGCCTAAGCAATTGAAAAAAAAGAAAAAGAAAAGAAAACTATTATGAGTTAAAGTTTTTATTCCCATGTGTCCTTATCAGTGTGTACTCTGTCCTTATATGTGTGTACTCCCTCCTTATATGTGTGTACTCCCTCCTTATATGTGTGTGTACTCCGTCCTTATATGTGTGTACTCCCTCCTTATATGTGTGTACTCCATCCTTATATGTGTGTACTCCGTCCTTATATGTGTGTACTCCCTCCTTATATGTGTGTACTCCCTCCTTATATGTGTGTACTCCCTCCTTATATGTGTGTACTCCCTCCTTATATGTGTGTACTCCCTCCTTATAAGTGTGTACTCCCTCCTTATATGTGTGTACTCCCTCCTTATATGTGTGTACTCCCTCCTTATAAGTGTGTACTCCCTCCTTATATGTGTGTACTCCCTCCTTATATGTGTGTACTCCCTCCTTATATGTGTGTACTCCCTCCTTATATGTGTGTACTCCCTCCTTATATGTGTGTACTCCCTCCTTATAAGTGTGTACTCCCTCCTTATATGTGTGTACTCCATCCTTATATGTGTGTACTCCGTCCTTATATGTGTGTGCTCCCTCCTTATATGTGTGTACTCCCTCCTTATATGTGTGTACTCCCTCCTTATATGTGTGTACTCCCTCCTTATATGTGTGTACTCCCTCCTTATAAGTGTGTACTCCCTCCTTATATGTGTGTACTCCGTCCTTATATGTGTGTACTCCCTCCTTATAAGTGTGTACTCCCTCCTTATATGTGTGTACTCCCTCCTTATATGTGTGTACTCCCTCCTTATATGTGTGTACTCCCTCCTTATAAGTGTGTACTCCCTCCTTATATGTGTGTACTCCCTCCTTATATGTGTGTACTCCCTCCTTATATGTGTGTACTCCGTCCTTATATGTGTGTACTCCCTCCTTATATGTGTGTACTCCCTCCTTATAAGTGTGTACTCCCTCCTTATAAGTGTGTACTCCCTCAGAGGACCTATACTAATCTATGTGCTTTTATATTTATTCTGATAAAGCTCAAGATCATTCTAAAAACATCCAGGAAAGGTTCTTTTCTGTCCTGTGTATGGGACTTTTTTAGTATCAGTTCCTGCTCAAATGAGTATCTAGTTTCGATACTAGTTTTAGTATCAATTAATATCATGTTTTCGATACTTTTGATGACTCTAATTTGAACTCAAGCAAATGTTACTCAGAAAAGAACATATTTAAATCAGATGTGTGTGACTGTGGGGAGAGTGAATCATGTTTTGCGCTGCAGGATACTCTTCCTCCAGTCTGTAACCTCCATTTTGAGAAGACAGAATAAGATAAGATAAAAGGACTTGTATTTGTCCCACGATAAGGAAATTGTAATGCACAGTTTAAGAACAGCAAGAGAATAGAAATAGGCAAAAATTAAGATAATACAATTTTTTCCGTTTGAGAGAGGAACTCAGCCTAAATCTGCAGGGTTTGTGTGTTAAATATGTGTAAATGAAACAAAACACAACTCCAGATCTGTTTGTGAAGAGGATTAGAACAGAGATCAGAAAAAAAGTGTTCCTTTATTCCATCCATAGCAAAGAAAAACAAACAGTTAGAGGATATGAATCATGTTAAATAAATACAATCAGAGCAGTGTGGGGGGAAATCCTGTGTCTGCGCTAAAAGTAAAATTTTAGAGTTTGAAAAACGTGAGATTGCGTTAGTATGTAAATGAAATGGCATCTCTGTGGTTGGGTGCAGTGTGTGCAGCTGCACACTTCGCTCTGATCTGCTCTCACTCACTGTGCACAAAAAAGTGCTTCACATGTGGAAAAAAGTGTCACAGTTTTGTCTGTTGTTTGCGTGTTATCCCTTGCCTTGAAAAATCTGTATAACAAATATATCCATCTGGGGCGGCAGTACCTCAGTTGGTAGAGCGTTTCTCTAGTGATCCAGGGGTTGGCGGTTTGAATCCCGGGTTGACGGGTTGACCACATATGATCCCAGCTCCCACAGATGAGTGCTGCCGTTGTGTTCTTGGGCAAGACACTTAACCCCACCCTGCCCCCAGTGTCTGTGGTAGCCACTGGGACACTGGTAGCCCCCATGGCAGAAGATACATCAAGGCCTGTTGTGACGTGAGCCGTCCTCCTGTGGACCCACCACCCATGGGAGGATTTATGGGGGCTGGTACATTGTGTTCTGAGCAGCAGAACACTGCTTGGACTGCTGCCCCCGCGACCCAGAAAATGGAAAAAGTGGAAGAAAATGAATGAATATCTATATGAATGAATATCTAGATTTCCAGATATGTCCAGGTAATGTCATCCCCAGTCCAGCTCCAGTTTTTTAGCCTGATCCAATCCATCTTTTGCTTCCTCCCCTGCAGCTGTCGCTCGTTCCCTGATCATCCCGGGGTCGTCGATATAAACTCCCTCTGCCCAGTCACTTCTTGTTAGATTGTCGACCAGTCAAGCTCTGTATCTGAAACTCTGAATCTGAACTCTGTTATCTGCAGTTTGTTCAATTCTTTATTATTCCCTGTTTGAAGAATCTGTTTCTGAGTTATTCCCAGCCCATTCTCCAATTCGAGTATTTCCCCGTTTTGGAGGATATTTTATTTCACACTATAATATCTTATCTTCCTTTGCTGTTTATCAGCCTGATTTGTCCTATTAAGCTTCACTTATTGAAGGACACTTTCTGTTGTACTGAACCAAGGCCTTTGCTTTTTTGTTTTGTTTTTTTGACTGCATTCTTTTGTGTTGCATTTGCGCATACACGTATATATGTGTGCAGAGGCAATCCCCCTCACAAGTTTTGTATTTTTATTTGAATAATGTTTATGTTAATGTTTATATGAATGAATGAAAGTTTAGCGCCGTACTGTGGGACAATCCAGGCAAAGCAATAAGAAGAAGAAGAAGTGAACTTTATTGATCTCACACTGGAGAAATTCTTCTCTGCATTTTAACCCATCCTATATATATATACATATATTAGGAGCAGTGGGCAGCACACACATTAGGGCGCCCGGGGACCATCTCCATGATCTTCTTGCTTCGGTTTGGTCAGGTCCTAAGCTGGAGTACCTATGGTACATGTTTTGGGTTGGTGGGGGAAACCGGAGTGCCCGGAGGAAACCCACCCAGACACGGAGAGAACATGCAAACTCCACACAGAAAGGCTCGGGCGACCCAGGGATCGAACCCAGACGGAAAGGTCTGGGCGACCCGGGGATCGAACCCGGAAACTTCTTGCTGTGAAGCAAGAGCGCTAACCACTCTGCTACCGTGCCGCCAACATAACATCTCCATGGAGAGAAGCAGATAACAGACATGGATCAAAGAATTTAGAAAAGTTAGGAATAAAAGAGGAATAACTGCAAACTGTTCTAATGTTTCCTCATCACAAACACACCTGGAGTTGTGTTTTGTTTCATTCACACATGTTTAAACACACAAACCCTACATTAGTCTTTTTCTCTCAAACTGAAAACACTCTGTTCCACCTTGTGATGTCATATAGTAATACAGGAAGTGCTCCATACATGGATGACTTCAGAAGGGAAGATGTCGGCGTTTTTCTTTCAGCTGAATTTAACTCAAGTTTTACTTTTCATCTCGTTTTGCTGTTGTGACTATTCCACCAATCAGATTCAACACTCACTCACTGTTTTCCTACCTGAAAACTACCACTTCATGACATCACGAGGTGGATCAGAGCATTTTGAGCTTTGGAGATGTAGACAGACTAATAATAAAGGGTTACTTAACAACTCCAGGCATGTTTTTGAGGAGTAACAGTAACATATAACATGATTTGAAGCTCACGGGAGTCAAAATTGCATAATATAGGACCTTTTAAAATAAATCAGCTACAGCACCTTTTTAGATATAGTAGTCTCAGGTAAACCACTGCTGGAGTTTTTAAAGACAGTTGGGGCATTCCAGAATTGGAGGACATTTTACGTCCCACGCATCAAATATTAAATAATCCACATACAAAATACTAAAACATACAGTTTCTGAGTGAATTTACCTGTCCTGAGACCAAATCTTAAAAAAAACTAAGAGAAAAGAATGCTTGAAAATAGTTTTTAAAATACCAAATAAGTCTGGAGTACCCCCAAAAATGCCATTTTCCTCTTGTCCCACCCCTCTAATGACCAAACTGAATCTCAAATAAACCAGTTAAAATTGAATTGAAATTTCTTGTTTTTTCTATTATTTGTTTCATTGCCATCTCTTATAACTGTGGGAACATTTGTTTTAATAGACATAATATTTCAAATAATTATTATTATTCATGGAACATGTGTCCCACAACATGCACCAACCCTGTTACCAGAACATTTTTAGCCTGGTAGAAGAAGAAGAAAACAGTAAACCACATGATCCCCTGGACTTGACATCATCAAACAGTTTTCCAACAGAATGGGCAGAGCAAAGGTTTGTCTTCTCTTCTATTTTTCATATTTTTATAACATCGTTAGCCTTGACTGAATGTCTCACTCTGCCTCATGCAACCCTGTTATGCAAATGATCAGAATAAGACCTTTTTTTTTTCCTTTACGTATTTGCATAAATAAGTTTTTCCTCTTGATTAGTAATAACTGCTAAACAGCTTCTACTCCTGAGATAAAACTAACATTAGTGCGGCTCTGCAACCCTGTTACCTGCAACCCTGTTACTGTGATTAGAGGAAATAAATAAAACAAATAAATCATATAATAAAAATTTTACCATTGACCGTAAGCTGAGCTAATCAAGCATTTGAATTTTTTTTTGTTTATTACCTATTATTGATGAATATGTAGCAGAAAATCAGAAAAGTGAAGGTTTATTTTTCAAGAATTTTAAAGCCAAAATGTCCTCCAATTCTGGAATGACCCATAAATAAAATCACAAGTATGTTGGATAAGATTTTTGGAGTCAAATCCACACAAGAGCCCCAGTATAGTGTAGACGAAAAGCTGAGATGTTTGGGGTTGAGCTGCTGCCAAACCACTCCCTTGTTCATGTTTTCAAAAATAAGAGCATAGAAAGGGAAAACCACAAGAGCAGAGCACGGTTTGTATCAGGTGTGTGGTCTCAGATAAAAACCACTCCACTCAAGCCTTTAAGGACATGTACTTTCTGTATGATACAAGGCTCGCATCTCCACTTTTAGACATGACTTGCACACCAACAGGAGCTACAATCAAGTTTACAGCAGTGAATCCTCTGTTAAAGCCTCACTGTGTAACTTTTATAGAAGGATAGAGGAGCTCATTGTCCAACAGGCTCCTACAGCTCCACTCAAACAGTGAAAAAAAAGGTCGCTGGATTTGCGTTAAGAAGATATGGACAGCAGTTGCACGCATTAAAATTATGTTTAGGCTTTGAAACTTATTTCAATCCGTTCTCTACATATTTTTCTCAGAATATGAAGGTCATTTTCTTGTTGATGAAATGCTGAATATGCATATTTATGTATAATTTAATTCTGTCTACACAATTATTGTAACAAGCAACGTCAAATGCCGTTAAAGGGTTTTAAAGTAAAAGAATACAAAAACAATCTTTACTTTTCAACAGTTCTGTATTGTCTTAAACAGAATCAAACACAAAGAGAGCACAGGTACAGAGACATAGTCTGGTTAACACCTGACCATATCACAAGTGAGATATGGGTCTGGAAACTCGCTTCGAAAAATCCCGTAGCGGAGGTGTGGTTAGCGATTGCCAACGGCCGTTTATTGGGCGTTATGAATGTCTATCATTGAGCGTATACGTAAGTCCACAGCCAATCATGTCAGTTGTCAGTTCAAACTACAAGCTTCCGTTTGTCATGTAGTACGCGTCACCGTCTTGCCACACCTCCCCCGCTCTCTGATTGGGGCCCTAAATCTGGGACTCTCGCTTGGACGAGTTTCCAGGCCGCCTTCCAGTTCGAAACGAACGGAAGCGGCCTGGGAATTCCCAGGCTAACAGAGACACACAGAACTGGACAGTGTGAGGACTTATTCCAGTGAAGAAGTTCTGGTCTCTGCCTGTGGACACAGGAATACAATAATCGCTTGTTTATCATGGGGGTTAGGTTCCAGAAATAACCCGCAATAAGAGAAATCCGCGAAGTAGGACAACTTTATATTTTACAATTATTCTACATGTTTTAAGGCTGTAAATGCCTCACCACACACATTATACTCTTTTCTCAGACTGGAATGAACCTTTTCTCACATTTCTCTCTCGTTTAAACCCTCAAACTTTCATAGATTTTCAACAAAATGTATTAATAGTGAAGCGTGGGGGCTCCGCCGGAGGAAGCACCGCGCTCATCCAACGGCACTGCCACGTCCCGGGATGCGATGCGCACCAACCCCTTGGAGAAGTGCGCGACACGTGCACCCCTCATCGTGGTCAAATCCGTGACAGAGCAGCACGACAGGCGCGAGGCCGCGCGTACACCGGGGCTGTGAGCACGAGATCGAAACGCGGCGCCCGGACCGCATCCTCTCAGCCCGAGCCACAAACCAGCAAAGAGCGGCATGTGGTGGTTTAATCCTGGTTTAGACCTGGTCCAGTCCTGGTTTAGTCCAGGACCAGTCCAGGTTTAGACCTGGTTTAGTCCTGGTCTAGTTCCAGTCTGGTCCCGGTCCCCCCCGCGTCCCCCATCTATCAACCGGCAAAGGTCTACAGTCTCTTAGCCAATCAGGACGCAGAACACAATGTTACACTATAAAAAAAATTGGAAAAAAAAAAAAAAAATCTGCGAAACAGCGAGGCCGCGAACAGTGAACCGCGATAGAGCGAGGGACCACTGTAACACATGATTACATTATGATGATCTACTGTGTTGTACACATTTAAATATACTTAAACCACTTATTACTCTCCAATACAATAATGGACCAGAACAGAATCACACACTGAACATTAGAATTGTTAATGCAGAAACAATACTGCTACTGTGCTGCTTTTCTTTCTCAAAATACTTCTTTAGTAACAGGTAGGGCATCTGGTATAAAGCCTTCTGTCCAATGAGGTTCATTTGATCTTCTGACAATTTATGTTAAGTTTTTTTTTTTCAGACCAAGACCTTGTTTTCATACCTGACAGTTTGGACTGCTCACTAGTGGTCTTCCTCAGAGTGGTCACGTGATTTTGCTGCGACATGTCTGTTCAGATGATTTATACAGATTTTGGTGCCGTCTTCCTTCCGGTGAAGGCAGGATGATGGCGCTATCTTCTCCATCATGAGTGGGTTCTTTACGGAGGACCTGGAGGAGAACGCCATAAACACAGCACCGACCAAATGTGGAAAAGACCAGAAAGGGACACACACAGGAGCTAAACACAATAGAAACATCCAACTCACACATGAAGAAGAAGCAAACAATACAGTTTATATTTTCTGGACATGAACATTAAACACAGGGAAGATGGCAACATCAAAAATGCATAGAAAACCAACCTAAACTGACCAGTACCTCTTATGGACATCGGAACATCCCGCAGCCTGTAAACTCTCCACTGGAAGAACATTATTTGACAAGACAAACAGGAGGAGACAGACACATTCACAACAATCTGAAGCAGTGATAATATCCAAAATGGGTAATGAACAAAGGAAACAGGTCAGAGAGAAAGGAAAACAAAACCAGAATCCAAAAACAAAATGGAAAAAAAGGGCACAGGCACTGTAACACTGCCGTACATCAGGGGCATAACAGAAAAAGTGCACAGGGCAATGAGAAAACACAATATCAACACACGAGTGAAACCGTACAGAAAACTCAGGCAATTACCCATCCGCCCAAAAGATAAAATAGAACCGGAGCATAAATGTAATGTCATATACGAAATACCCTCATGTCCTGCAATAAAACGTTCAGTACACGAAAAAGAATAGGACAGAATGCGGGAAGGAAACATTGAAGGCATGCAAATGAGCAACAAAACACAAAGCAGAACAGAAACGACTCAAATCAGCCATTTCTAACCACTGTAAAAGATAGAACCACATTATGGACTGGGACGGAGCAAACATCATGGGGACAAAGGACAACAAACACTGGCGCTGGATTAAAGAGGCAATCAAATTTCAGATACTTGCCCACGGGACTGTCAACCGCTACGAGGGGGCAGTTTTACTCTCATACACCTGAGATATTGTCTTGAGGAAGTCAGACTGCAGATGGCGCTGTCTTCCTACCGGCAAAGGCAAAACCTGAATAAATCAGCTAACCGAACATGTCACAGCAACATCACATGACCACTTTGAGCAGTCCAAACTGTCAGGTATGAAAACAAACTCCTGGTCTGAAGAAAGAACCTAATAACATAGTGAGAGATACAGGACGACATTCATACCATACTCCATACAACAGTACAACAACTCACCCTTATGGAACAGATAATACTCCATACAACAGTACAACAACTCACCCTGATGTAACAGATAATCTTATGCGCTGTCAATTTCATCTTTGCACTGTCTTACTCACTGAGTGGTCTTGCATCTCCACAGACTCTTATTGAACCTGGAGGAGGGTCTCTTCCTGCTTGTTTCCATGGAAATGTTGTTCCATTGGCTATTATATTCCACAGTATTGGTGTTTTTCAGATTGCAGAATGTGATGTCACGCTTCTTAATTGCACTGTACTTTGTCATGAAATCTCCAAAAGGTAAATTCTTATACATGGGACTGATAATTTCTATTGCTAACTGGACCCCAGACCACAGAATTACCACATATTACCACAGAAATCTGCATTTGAACAATATTCATTTGACCTGCCCTCTGTCTGTGATAAATATGATTGGCCTAATGCTGTGATGGCATCTGAAACACAGCAAGGGCATAAATCGTATCCGTCTCCATGGAGAATGTTCCAAAGTACGGCTTTAACTTTCTGAATGGAATTTCCATGGAATCATGTGGAATCATTCAGATGACTTTCTGCCTCCAGAAAGTTACTGTATGCACGCTGTCCTCGATGATGACGTCATCTAATGAAACTAGAGCTGGATATTGGGGGCTACAGGCCGCTTTTGACTCAAGCAAAACTGTAGAGTGACACACTGAGCTTCTGTGATTTGAAAAGTGCTAAAGTCACATACTTTTAACTGTAAGAATGAACTGTGTGTGTTTATTGGGATGTATGGAGTACTTGATAACTGATGTAATGACTGTGAGTATGTGAAGACTGAGGAAATTGTATGAATGATGTTACATGGGTTTAGTTTAAATGCACTGTAAATATGGCACTCTGACCCCTCCCCCACAGGACTACAGATGGAAATGAGCTGTAAAGCTACAATCTGGTACATGCATCTCTGCCTTTGTGCTTAATGTAACTGTACATTGTCCTTATAAATAAAATGAAATGAAATGAAAGTTTGTTATTTGTTGACTGCAATCGCCTGCCCCGAGCACTCACGTTACCCGGATATCTCTAAAGTACAAAATCTCCGGAAATGCTCCAAATGACACCAAAGTACTATGGGTGAGTAAATCACCTTGTTTTATTACTGAAATAAGCTTCAGATTGTAAAATTTTTTAAATATTCCTTTAAAGGGACAGTGTGTAAGATTTTTACCCGTTAATTACCGAAATTGAAGATACCCATTCAAAAATACAGTGTTTTCCAAGCATTTTCACTTCCATCATGAAATCAAAGTATTCTGTTGGACTTAGATATAGTCACATAAAAGGGGGATCTTCCCCATATAGAGGCAGCCATTTTGTTTACGAGAGCCGCAGAAGGACATACTGTATTTTGGGCTCCGCCTTCGCTGTTTTCTTTATACAGTAGTTGTCGGCACTGGCTGGTGTTTTTCAAACGAGATAGTACGCGTTTGGATAAACAACGACAAGCATGTTGCCGGATCACACTTACTCTGCAAATACATCGCAGGAGCAAGCACCTTCATCTAAGAGGAAAAGAAGAAGGACATAGTACCTACCGCGGCTGGGGTTTTGTTGCAGCGCAGGCCCGCACCCCGGGTTCAGACCGAGCTCCGCCCTGCAGTTCCTGATTCCCCCCACCTGCGCACAGCGCTGGGTGCGCTTCACGCGTGCGCGCGGTTCGTGCACGGCTGCCGATGAACCCACCTCCGGGTACGCCGAGCTGTCCGCGTTACGTTGCGCCCGGGTGACCCTCGAGGTCTGCCGTAAGTAGAACCGGAATTGCAATACCCACCATCCTACACAGTGTACCTTTAAATGCGACTTGTATGTGATCTCCAGTGTGAACTTTAAACACCCCAAAAGTGTCCCGCATGCACCTTGGAGGACACGACAAGCTCATGTGCAGCGAGCGTGCTCAGTGTTTACGGAAGTCACCTAAAGTTGCTCTTGTACTGGAGCCAAAACATGTACAGCTTATTTGTTTTAAGGAGGAGACAGAGAGCAGAAGGAAGAGTTTTTGGCCTTGGCGTTTTGTGGAGCAGTGGCAGCAACGTCCGTAGAAATGAACGTGTTGGTGCGGAGTTGCAGCCAAGAGTGGTGGGATTGCTACGTGCTTCGCCACTTCACTGACACGGAGTTTATATACTATTTTCGCATGACGAGAAGAACGTTTGTGTACATTTGTGAGCACCTACTTGTACCACTCTCGCTGGAGGAAACACCCCCAGGTCGGATGAACGCGACCTGACCGTTCAGACTGAAGTCGCATCCCAAATTTTTATTGCATGTTATTAGTACTTCTGACTATCTTAGCGAGTCAACGGTTCTTCTGATCCTAAGCATTTCATTGCATTGTTGACCTTGTTTTGACTCTGCTTATGACAAATAAACAATCTTGAATCTTGAAAATCTTGAGGGCAAGCCTTAGATGGGGTACAGTTGCAGATGCCTATTCAACATAAACCATCATCCATTTATTAGTACACAGAGTTAGGCACTAGTAGTAATAGTCATGTAATCAGTCAAATTTGGGTTATTCAGTATAATACATATAATTCAGAATTCCCTTGGTGAGCAGCTTGGAAGGAGTTGGAGAGCTACAGGATGGAGACCCCTGTGTTGTGTTACAGTTAATAGCCCATAGAAGTGTAATCCCCCCTCTTTAAAGTCACCCATTCTGGCTGTTTAAACCATTATGTAATTATTAAAGGAGCTGTAACTGTTTGTAGTCAAATCTGTTGCCTGGGGACCCCCAGAAAAGTTCCAAAGTGCATCTTTACTTGTGTGGTAGAGAGCTTCTTGCTCTTTTTCATTTTAAAATAATGTTTGACTGTTTCACTGAACTAAATCTCAACATTTGGCTCAGACAGTGGTGAGCCGTGGTTGTAGTTTGTGCCAAGAGAAAGTGGAGAAGCACAAAGCCCAGTTTAAGAGTCGACCACACACTACCACACTCCGCACTATACTATACACACTAAGGAGTATGGTAAAGGCCACACCTGATGGAGAGAGGGGGTGAAGTTGGTAGTGGAGGGTGTCTTAAGCAAGACACGTCAGCCAACTTGCCTTTTATAAAAGTGGTGTATGTGTTGGTGGTAGTTGGAGGGGCAGATGTCACAGATTGGTAATTCAAAGTCAGCTTTATTGTCAAAAACATATGTACAGGTTCCACACAGGATTTGAAATTGCAGCGCCCCCTAGGCCCACAGTGAACATAGAACATCTGATGAACAAAACAATAAACACAATGACTAAAACATCACATATACCCGTAGCAAAAGTACAGTAAACTTGTATATAATACAAATAAGTAAAACACACAATGTGTAGTGTAATAAAGCTCAAATTGTGTCATTTAAGCAGCAGTGTCAGTGTCATTTAAAGGGATATGCCACCCCCAGGTCAAATTTGGGCATCTCCCCACAGTCCAGAGACTAAAATAAGTGGTGGAAAGCATTTTCCTGGTCACCCAGCCATTGTCCGAGTCTGTCAGCAAATCAACACGGAGAGCTTGACTTGGTCATTTTGGGTGGGAACTATTTTTCAGTGCGGAACAATAAAGCCGAAGCACGCAGCACGCTGCCAGGGGAATCCCTGTTACGCACCAGGAAGGGAGTTCCCCTGTTGCGCAGCGTGGTGCGTGCTTCGGCTTTATTGTTCCGCACTGAAAAATAGTTCCCACCCAAAATGACCAAGGCAAGCTCTCCGTGTTGATTTGTACATTTATTTGCACTCGATATGAATGCGCACTACACAGAAAGTAATTGGGAAACGCATCGAGCAAATTAATTCCTTTTGGCCGAAATCTTTCTCTGGCGCCGTTAGACTCCAGTCTAACGCGGAGTAGCTGCAGATACCGCGGCGGTCAGTGGCGACAGACTCGGACAATGGCTGGGTGACCAGGAAAACGCTTTCCACCACTTATTTTAGTCTCTGGACTGTGGGGAGATGCCCAAATTTGACCTGGGGGTGGCATATCCCTTTAAGTGTCTTTTAAAACAGCAGTGTCAGTATCAGTGGTAGCTCTGTTTCTGTCAGTTTGCCTCTGGACAGCTGTGACTACAAAAGTGACTTGCCATGTGTGAAAAGAATAATGCAATGCATCTTTGAATCCACTTTTTTACCACTAAACTCTGCACATGGTGTTTTAATAATATAGTTCCTTATCAAGTTTTGGTGCACACTACATCAATTTTGCAGCTTTCTGTGCAAAAACATCTAAATCTAAGTGTGGTGCCTCCAGTGGCCTCTGCAGTTTCAAGTACTATGTGACATCACACAAGAATGTTTACAGTTGTTTGATCACAGTCACCTGTCTGCAGGGGCAGCAGGGGCAGACAGGTTCAAAGTGTGGATACCACCATCACACTGTTCTTTATACCCCCAGACCCGCCCCGCCTCCTCCTTCTCTCCTCCCTCCCTGGTTGTGGGTGGAGTTTAGTTGCACTTTAATGGTGTGTTATGAAGCTTTTTTCCCCCCATGAGATGCTAGAATGTTCCACAATATGGCATTAAACATTTTCTGAATCTGTTCTATTACAGGTGCATCACTGCATCACTGGCCAGTAAAGCCCAACAGCGACTCTACTTCCTCTGCAAGCTGAAGAGAGCCAGAGCCCCAGCTCCATCATGAGCACCTTCTACAGAGGCACCATAGGTCACATCCTCACCAGCTGCATCACTGTGTGGTATGGCACCTGCACCGTGTCCTGCCGGAAAAAGAGAGACATTACTACTACTACTCAGTGTAGGAGTAGTGTGAGCAGCTAAGAGAATCGTGGGTGTCTCTTTCCCCTCCCTGCAGGACATCTACCGCACCCGCCTCACCCGCAAAGCCCTCTGGGTGATCCCACCCACCCATCCAACTGCCTCTTCAGTCTGCTGCCATCAGGAAGGAGACTGAGGAGCCTCAGGGCCAAGACCAGCAGACTGAAAGACAGCTTCATCCACCTGCCCTCCCTCCCCCAATGACACTGCTGCTTAAAGGACACTTAAATGACACTGATACTGCTGCTTAAAAGACACCATTTGAGCTTTATTATGCTACACATTGTGTGTTTTACCTATTTGTATTATATATGAGTTTACTGTACTTTTGTACGGGTATATGTAATGTTTTAGTCATTGTGTTTATTGCCCTGTTTATCAGATGTTTTATGTTCACTGTGGGCCTATGGAGCACTGCAATTCAAAAACCTGTGTGTGCAACCTGTACATATGGTTTTTGACAATAAAGGTGACTTTGAACTTGAACTTTGACCTTTGAAGGTGTTGTTTGTGGCTAAACTGACAGTGAGTGGACACCTTTCCTCTCCTCTGCTCTGTCTTCTTGTTGAAGCTGAAGTCTGAGTTCCCTCCAGACATTGGAGCAGGGCCTTTGTGTGGTCAGAGCCCAGAGGAGCTGCTCCTGAGGTGGGTTTGAAGTGGTTTGAGGTGGCGGGCAGGGCTGGATGGGGTTGGATGGGTCTGGATGGGGCTGGATGGGGCTGAATGGGGCTGGATGGGGCTGAATGGGGCTGGATGGGGCTGAATGGGGCTGAATGGGGCTGAATGGGGCCAGCAGGGGGCAAAAAGAGGGAGCGGGAACATCATCCAATCATGTTACTCAAATATTTTCAAATGAAATCATATTTAAATCTGTCAGCTTAACAAACGCTTTCAACAGGCTTATTTAGCACTAAAGAAGAATTGACAGTCTATAATTTTCTTTTGCAGCTGATGTCATCAATATTCCCTGGGAGTGTAATGCTAATGTAGGCATTGCTCTGTCTGAGACCATATTAGACTTCATCTGTCCTTTGTTTTAACACAATCTGACTATAACAGGTGAGCTGATTTGTGCTGTTAAACAAGTCCCTTACAAACAACATTATAGTCACAAGCTAACTAGAAATAGCCAACAGTTTTACAGTTAGTCACTCTCACCTTTTTGGACCAAGCTCCTATTCAATTCAATTAATCTTTATTATGGACTCATGGTCCATTTTTTAAAAACAGACAAGGACAGTAACAATACAAACAATAAACATTTATGTTTTTAAAAGACAGCCATACCAGAGTCTCCACATGTTGGACTGACATTGTATTGCACTGAGTCTGTGAGTGCCATTATTATTTCATTGTCTGATTTATTCAGTCTGCAGATAAAACTGTACATTAAAGTTCTTAGTACAGCTGCAGAGTGTTCACTCGTGCAGTAACAAACATGTCAGTCGCACTCGTCCATCATGGCTTCCTCAGAAGCACCCGCAAAGTGTCATTGTAGGCCTCCTGCAGTCTTTGCAAACTGGCTTTTTTGTAATTACAGTGGTACCTCACCTTACGAAAGACACAACAAACGAAAATTCCAAGTTATGAAATGCCTTCACGTTAAATTTTGGTCTCTAGATACGAAAGAAAATTCAAGTTACGAAACGCGAAATCTCAAAAATTCAAATAATGCGCGCTCAGCCACACACATTATACACTTTTCTCAGACTGGATTTAAACTTTTTTCACATTTGTCTCTCATTTAAACACTCAAACTTTTAGAGATTTTCAACAAAATGTATTAATAGTGAAGCGTGGGGGGAAGGGGGAGGGCGGTGTGTGTGCGCGCGGACACGTGTGTGATAGCGCACCAGGTTTAGAGGAAGCACGGTTTGAGCACGGGTCTCGTGCTCGCAGCCCCGAGCCGGGTCATGCATCACACATGTCCGCGCGCACACTTCTCCGCCCTCCCCCTTCCCCCCACGCACGCAGTCGCTGCTCGCCTCAGCCGTGACTCGTGAGGTACACCGGTTCTGCTGCTAATAGCAGAGCTAGCACGAAACCAGGAAATAGACCCGCACGCGGCGCTTTAATCCTGGTGTCTAGTCCTGGTTTAGTCCAGGTCTAGACCTGGTCCAGTCCTGGTTTAGTCCTGGTCCAGTCCAGATATAGACCTTGTTTAGACCTGGTTTATTCCACGTTTAGTCCTGGGTCTACAGTCTCTTAGCCAATCAGGACGCAGAACACAGTGTTACACTATAAAAAAAAAGTTACACTATAAAAAAAAAACTTGGAACGGGGCCTTGGAACGAATCAGGCTTTTTCCATTGAAATGGCTACTCAACTTACGAAAAATTCACGTTACGAAACCACTTCTGGAACGAATTAATTTCATAAGGAGGGACCACTGTGATCCAGAGGTGGGCTGTGTACAGTGGTGCACAATATGATTTAAACAATAACAACTTTACACCATTTGTACAAGAGCCAAACTTATGCACAAGAGTATTTGCCTGAGCGTAGAGCATCCTACATTGTCTATACAGATCATCATCATCATCTGCCATGTCCGCAGTGATGACATGCCCAAGATATTTCATTTTAGTTGTAACAGTCAACACAACATTCGACAGACAGAAGTCAGGATGCTTGTCTTCTCTGGTCCTACAGATCATGACCATACTCTTAGTTGCATTATACTTTATATCGTGCTCCACACCATAAGCTGAACAGATGTTGAGTAACTGCTGGAGATCAGCGGTGCTCGGACTAAAAACGACCAGGTCATCTGCATACATTAAATGATTTACAAGATTTCCAGCCACACAACCAGTTTTACATGATTTATGCTTTATTGACAGATCATCCAGATACAAATTAAATAAAACTAGGGACAGAATCCCTCCCCCATCTGACCCCAGTGCTGACCCTAAATCGGGCAGACACTGTTTCCCCACTTGATCTGCAATGTCTGCTGTGCATACCAATGCATCAAAGTATGCACAATGTATTTGGGTACACCCTTCCGAATCAACTTCATAAAATGCTTTGGAAGCATCTAAAAAACACATAAAAACTGATGAGTTCTGCCTCTTGTATTTATCAATAATCTCTTAGATCATACACACACATGTCTGTGCCCAGCACAGACTTAAACCCAAACTGGTTGTCTGTAGATTTAATAAATTGTGAGATCCTGTCCAGTAGGATTATTTCAATAATTTGACACAATGCTGGCCAGTGCTATAGGTCTGTAATTGTCAGAGCTGCCAACTTTCCCAATCTTTAATGACAGGGACTAGCAATATAGCTAACACAGAGTAGGGCTGAATGAGCTATCGTTTTAGATCGAAAATCACAATCTCAGACAACACGATTTTGGGATCGTTAAAGTCGTTTAAATCGTTAAAGATCGATAAAGTTTTTTGCAGTGCTCCTAACTGGTCCAGGTTTTGTTTCATCAACTATTTCACACATGTATGCTGCCCCGCCCGCCTCCCTGCCACGCTGCTAAACCCACCAATCAGAAGTGGCATGCTGCGTGTGGACAGGTCACGTGTTCTCGACTCCAATCAGTGTAGTCATCTATTATCAGGGTAGTCATCTATTTCAAATGGCTTCATCGGGACCAGGTGCAGAGTCAAGGGTTTTGAACCCAAAAAAACAACAACACGCTGGTCATTTGGCAGTATTTTGGGTTTGAGGCTGCAGACAAACATCAGAAACAACAATGACAAGAACTTCTTGAGGACGGCAGGCTGTGAAATCCATGTCCACACATGTGTCGGATCAGTAAATATTCACGTCCAGGCGAAAACAGTGAAACGCAATACTACAAAGAGCGCATGCACATAAAGTCCTTTCTCTTCCGCAAACAAACAAACACAAGAAGATGATAATGATGGCGAACACATGCACAAAAAACGACTCTCTTGTTTGGACTGACGACGAAGTGGATTTACTTCTACAAGTTATGTTGGATTACAAAACACGTCAATATCAGCAGAACGTCGACTGGGAGTCCTGCCAAAGCAGATGATGTCTATCGTGGTTCACTTTTCGCGGCCTCGCTGTTTCGCAGATTTTTATTTTTAATTTCAATTTTTATTTTTTTATAGTGTATCAACATTATGTTCTTGGATGCTCAGGTTCTGAACTGTAGTGAGAACGGTTCCATGTGCTCTCAGGACTGGTTCCGCCGCCTGGACTCCAGGTTCCACCAGTTCGTTCTGCGGAAACAGACCGTGTTTCTTCTCGGGACCGCGGCCTTGGTCTCGTACTCGCAGCCCCAGGTGAGGCGCACGGATTTGACCACGATGAGCAGGTGCACGTGTCCGGGCGTACACTTCTCCGGGTGGTCAATGCGGGAAGTAGCGGCAGTGTTTCCACAGAACGAACTGGTGGAACCTGGAGTCACTACAGTTCAGAACCTGCGCATCCCAGGACGTGGCAGTGCCGTTGGATGAGCGGGGTGCGCCCTGCTTGTCCCTCTGTGCTCACACTGTGTTTGAATGAGAAGCAGTCTGAGCCGCACCGGGTCCCAGGGCCGGATGCACGAGGAGCGGAGACATGAGTCACTGGATCTGTAGGAAGTCCAGACCGGGACTAAGACATGAGGACCAGACTGGGACCAGACCGGGACCAGACGGGGACCAGACCGGGACTAGACCGGGACTAGACCAGGACTAGACCAGGACTAAATGTGGACTAAACCAGGTCTAAACCAGGTCTAAACCAGGATTAAACCACCGCGCTTCACTATTAATACATTTTGTTGAAAATCTATGAAAGTCTGAGTGTTTAAACAAGAGAGAAACGTGAGAAAATGTTAATTCCAGTCTGAGAAAAGTGTATAATGTGTGTGGTGAGGCGTTTACAGCCTTAAAACATGTAGAATAATTGTAAAATATAAAGTTGTCCTACTTCGTGGATTTCACTTATTGCGGGTTATTTCTGAAACCTAACCCCCGCGATAAACGAGGGACCACTGTATATTAGTATCGTAACAACACTAATCGCAGATCTGACTATAAACCGGGACGAGGGGCTTTTCTCCTTTCACACACCTGGGATACTGTCCTGCAGGTGGCGCTGTTGTCCTGCCTCTGTGTAAATCCATTTATCAGACACTTCACTCCGAGTAAGCCTGCCAGTGAGCGGTAGGAAGTGTCAGCTAGGAAAACAAGCCAAGGGTCTTAAAGGTCCTATATTACACAAAATTGACTGTGGTGAGCTTTAAAGAGCCCATATTATTTAGATTATTTAGACAATGTAGTTTCCTCATCACAAACAGACTTGGAGTTGTGTTTTTCATTCACACAAAAACCCTGCAGATTTAAACTGAGTTCTTCATGTCATGTAATGGTAGTTTTCAAGTTAACAGCCTCTTTTATCTTTAGTTCAGTCAAGAGCAGCAGAATTTATTCTAGTGAAGGGTTGCACTTACAACAACGTGTTCATCAGTGTTTGAATGAGCGCTTAAAAAAATCTACTAGATTCCATTTGCTGCTCTGTCCATCTCTGGAGCTGCGTCAGAGGAGCCAGGGTGTGAGCTAGGATGAATTTTGGGCAGGGTGGATGGGCCTGTGGGGTTGGGCGAGGAGGGTCTTTGGGGACTCTGGTTTGATGTGGTGCAGCCCAGGATGTGGAGAGGCTGATGGACCATGTTTAGGTTCAGGGCGTGGTACTGCACAGAAACAGATCTCACTTTTTAAATGTAGCCATGCACTAATCCCATGCATTATTTATTTTCTTATTATTATATTACACATTAAACCCACATTACACAATTTTCTGATCTACATGTGCTGTAATCTCATCACAAACACACCTGGAGTTGTGTTTTGTTTCATTCACACAGGTTTAACACACAAACCCTGCATATTTTGGCTAAGTTCTCAAACAGAAAACACACAGCTCTGTCTTGTGATGTCATGTGGTTATACAGGCAGTACTTGAGTTGAGGGGGGGGGGCTCCGGATTATTAAAGACTGTGACACGTGCATACATGGATACGCAAACTATCGGAAGTGACCGCATTCTTATGAGTGAGTCATATTATCAAATTATTTCTGCGTCAAAGGGACAGATTAGCTGACAGCAAGTCTAAACCAGGTCTAAACCAGGACTAAACCAGGTCTAACCCAAGACTAAACCAGGACTATATCAGGACTATACCAGGACTATACCAGGACTATACCAGGACTAAACCAGGTCTAAACCAGGTTTGAACCAGGACTAAGGTGTGTGTGTGTGTCCAGACTGTGTGTGTGTGTGTGTGTGTGCTAACATATATCCTGTGTATTATTGATTACTGAATGATTATATGGAGTTTTTGTTATAAAATCATTTGCATTTTAACAAAGGACCTTCTAATTCTGCCCTGCCCTGAAACACCACAGTGATGTCAGTGATGGGGGAGGGCTTAGCTTAATGTCAGGCAAATGAGTTCCTTTCTGTTCCACAAGCAGATCTTTAACGGGGAATTTCTCATATTGTTGCCTTCAGAATGTGCTGCTTTCACCAGGGGGGTTGTTTCTTTCTGATAAATAATATTGTCTTGTGGAGGCCATGCAACTGAGAATGCAAAATATGAATCAGATGGGATTTAGGACTTGCCATGTCTAGCAAGTCACCCTAAAATGGACTAGAATGCAGGAAATTGCATCTACGAAATACAAAATTTTCTGGGGGAGGACTCCCACTCCCCTCACTGGAAAATATGTCACATAAATGAAAAATTTCACCATCCCTCCTGGTTTCATTTTACAACTTGACTACTGTATACAGGAATTTAAAAACACAGCACTCCACTGTGTTTTTAAACTCCATACACTTTCACTGGAATCATTTGAATAATTTCAGCCTTGGAATTGCAAATCTCTACTGAACTAAAGGTAAAAGGTAGCTGTTAATTAAAAACAAAACAAAAAAACACTACATGACATCACAGAGCATTTTGAGTTTTGGAGATGTAAACAGACTAATAATAAAGGATTACTCAAACATGTGTGAATGAAACAAAACACAACTCCAGGTTCGTTTTTATATTATTACATGGCTTAAAGGTCCTATATTACACAAAATTGACTCTTGTGAGCTTTAAGCCATATAGAACAAACAAACCAACACATTTCTTCACTACTCCCAGAGGGAAGTTTTGCATCACAGTGAAGCTAATAACAAATAACATGCTAACAGTGCACTTACTGATTATAATCGACCCCAAGAGGTACTTATACAATATATCTGTACTGGGGCATTACATATTTTGCTCAAATACAGTACATGGGGAAACAAATTACTTATGGGTTTTGGTGATAGTTTTAGTTTCATGGTGTTAAATATCAGGTGCCACAGATGTAATAAAGTAAATACAGATGATTGAAAATATTCCTGCTCAAAGTATGTCATTGGTCAGTCTGTGTGGTTGGTCAGCACAGACACAGACACACTGCTCTCTGGAGGTAAACAACTAATTTAAATGCACGAGTGGAGGTGGTAGAGTGTCCAAAAATTGTACTGAAGTAAGAGTGATGTTACTTCAAAATCCGTAGTAGAAGTAGAAGTGCAAAGGAGTGATTAGAAAGAAAAAAAGAAAGAAAGCTATGCCTTTATTAGTCCCACAGTGGGGAAATTCCAGTTCTGCATTTAACCCATCCTGTTATCAGGAGCAGTGAGCAGCACATTACTGCGCCCGGGGACCATCTCCATGATCTTCTTGCTTCGGCTTGGTCAGGACCAAAGCTGGAGGTACCTATGGTGCATGTTTTGGGTTGGTGGGGGAAACCGGAGTGCCCGGAGGAAACCCACCCAGACACGGGGAGAACATGCAAACTCCACACAGAAAGGCTCGGGTGACCCGGGGATCGAACCCAGACCATGCATGCAAACTCCACACAGAACACACACAGAAAGGTCTGGGCGACCCGGGGATCGAACCCGGAACCTTCTTGCTGTGAAGCATGAGTGCTACCCACTCAGCCACCGTGCCGCCGATTGAAGAAATTACTCAAGTAACAGTAACTTAAAACTGTCATGACAAAAATGAAACAAACGGAATCATATTTGAAGGAACACTGCAAGACAGTTACAGACCCCTCATCCTCCCAGCCTTTGATAAATCTGACCATAGCGCCATCTTGATGCTGCCCGTGTACAAACAAAGGCTTAAACTGGAAAAAACGGTTCCCAGACAAATACACAAATGGAGCAGTATGTCTGATGAGGTGTTACAGGACTGTTTTGAAACAACAGACTGGCAGATGTTTGCAGACGCAGCCGATGGGGACATTAATGCGTACGCAGACTCTGTCGTAGGCTACATAGGAAAGTGCATTGAGGACACGGTGCCCAAAATCTCCATCTGCACTTACCCTAATCAGAAACCCTGGGCTGGACCGGAGGTGCGTGCTAAACTGAAAGCTCGCACCGCCGCCTTCAACTCAGGAGACCCCGAAGCCTACAAAGCAGCCAAGTATGACCTCAGAAAGACCATCAGGACTTCCCAGAGGGACTACAGGGAGAGAGTGGAGTCTGCCCAGCAGAGCAGTGACCCGAGACGGGTGTGGCATGGGCTACGCTGCATCACTGACTACAAGGGGAGGAGCCAGTGGAACTCTCCAGCGCATCATTTCCACCTTCTATGCCCAGTTTGATGCAGATAACACCACGCCTGTCACCAGACCCAATGTGGACAGTGAGGACGCTGTACTCTGTATAGACACTGCTACAGTGAGACGGGCGTTCAAGAGAGTGAATCCCCGCAAAGCACCAGGACCCGACGGCATCCCCGGACGGGTGCTGAGAGCTTGTGCTGACCAACTCACCGGGGTGTTCACCAACATCTTCAACCTGTCTCTGAGCCAGTCTATCGTGCCCACCATCTTCAAGACCTCCACTGTAGTCCCCATCCCAAAGACCCCCACAGCATCCTGTCCTAATGACTATCGGCCCACTCACATCTGTCATCATGAAGTGCTTTGAACTAATCATTAAGAGACACATCTGTGACTCCCTCCCCGACACCATGGACCCCCTGCAGTTTGCATATAGAGCAAAGAGGTCTACAGACGACGCTATTGCTCTAGCGGTCCACACCTCTCTCAGTCATCTGGAGAGAGGAAACACATATGTGAAAATGCTCTTCATTGACTACAGCTCAGCATTCAACACCATAATCCCCTCCAAACTGGTCTCTAAGCTCACCGCCCTGGGCCTGGGGACGTCCATCTGCTGCTGGATATGGGTCTTCCTCACCAACAGGCCACAGGCGGTGAGGATCGACAGCCACCTCTCCTCCACAAGTGTCCTCAGCACTGGGGCACCCCAGGGCTGTGTTCTCAGCCCTCTTCTGTACTCCCTGTTCACCTATGACTGTACCGCCAGGCACAGCTCCAACATCATCCTCAAGTTTGCTGACGACACCACCATCTTAGGCCTCATCACTAACAACGACGAGAGCGCCTACAGAGACGAGGTGAAATCACTGACCAGCTGGTGTCAGGAAAATAACCTCTCTCTGAACGTCAGTAAAACTAAGGAAATGATGGTGGACTTCAGGAGACAGCGTGTAGACCAGCATCCCCCCATCTCCATCAACAACGCTGAGGTGGAGCAGGTCAGCAGCTTTAAGTTCCTTGGGGTACACATCACTGAGGATCTGTCCTGGACACTACATACAGACACTGTGGTAAAGAAAGCCCGACAAAGACTCTACTTCCTGAGGAAGTTGAGGAAGTTTGGTATGAACACCAGCATCCTCACAAACTTCTACACGTGCACCATCGAGAGCCTGCTGACGGGCTGCATCACAGTGTGGTATGGGAACTGCACCGCTCAGAGCCGCAAAGCACTACAGAGGGTGCTGCGAGTGGCAGAGGACATCACTGGCAGCAGTCTCCCCTCTATCCAGGACATTTACCATGGCAGGGGTCTGCATAAAGCACGCAGCATCACTAAGGACCATACTCATCCAGCACAAGGACTCTTCCATCTGCTACCCTCTGGTAGACGATACAGGAGCCTGCCAGCACGCACAAAAAGACTCAAAGACAGCTATTACCCCCAAGCTGTCAGACTACTGAACTCTGGGTAATACTCTAAATACTGAACTCTCAATAATACTGTACTAAACTACCTTTCATTATGCAGAATATGTTTACTGTTGCTGCTCTATATGAATGTATCATGTTTGTCACTACCTCACTGTAAATGCTACTGTTACCTGTGCAATAATCTGTGCAATAACCCAATTGCAATATTTATACCATACTATGTGCAATACGAAATCCACATGCAACACTTATACTACACCATATTATGTGCAATCTGTGAAATACTCTACTTACACCTTATTTAATCCTACCTGCACCTTTGTACATTGTACTTTGTATTTTTTATTACATTTTATTACATATTTTTATTATATTGTTTACTTCTTCCCCTGCACTTTTGCAACACTTTTTTTTTTTTTTTTTACCATGTACTATTATTGCATGTTATTAATACTTCTGATTATGATAAAAGGAGAAATTCAATTTGTCAACTGGACAAAGTTTGTTTGGTTGAAAACGTTTCGCCGCTCATCCGAGAGGCTTCGTCAGCTCTAATTAGAATGCTGGTAAGACACTTGCTTATATCTTGCTGTAGGGAGGAGCTAACTAGCTAGCTACTTTCCGAAACTATCTCATTGGTTTCAGTCTTTTGTTTCTCTGGCGTCTAGATAACGATCCCTATTCATCCATACAATGGCTGTTTTTCACACCTCTGGCCCTGACCTGGCTAGCCCTATTGTTCCCCTGTTTGCTTGATCTAGGCTTAAGAATGGAATTATAGATGGGAGACAAATTATGTCTGACTCCACCATTTCTGTTCAAAGAAGGATTCTCTTTTTTGACAAAAATAGCCTCTTTAACTCCCCTCTCAAACCAATTCTTTTCCCTGGCTAAGATCTGAACCTCACTGTCCTCAAATGAATGACCCGTGGCTTCTAGGTGAAGATGTACGGCAGAAGACGGTCCACTCTGGCACGCCCGTCTGTGTTGGTACATCCTCTTGTGAAGTGGCTGCTTGGTTTCTCCAATATAGCGCTCACTGCAGTCTTCACTACACTGAATGGAGTAGACCACATTGCTTTGTTTGTGGCTCGGTGTTTTGTCCTTTGGGTGGACGAGTTTTTGTCTTAAAGTATTAGTATTAGTATTAGTACTTCTGATTATCTTATCTTCTATCTTATCTTAGCGAGTCAACGGTTCTTCTGATCCTAAACATTTCATTTCATTGTTGACCCTGTGTTGATTCTGCATATGACAAATAAACAATCTTGAACCTTGAAACACAAATGTTCAAATCATTTCATATTGTCACATAAAAATGTGACTTTAGACTTACTCACAGTGGGGAGAGGAAGAGGAGTACTGTTACTTCAATAAAAATATGACTCAAATAGGTGTAAAATTTTGCTGTTAGAAAAGTACTAAAATGTAAATTTTCTCTAAAAAGTGAAGTATCAAGTGAATATACCTGAGCCAAATAAGAGCCAGATTTTTGAAGCTCGCTCGCAGTAAGGACCACATAAGTGGACATAGCTAACCTGCCGCGTTCCAAACAAGATTGAAAAAGCACGGCCCCTCTCTGGTAACTGCTGCTGACAGACTCCTCATTTTGGTCTTGAAATATTCGCATTAGCCCCCTCTACATGATCCTGGTGTTTTTATTTCACAATTTTTAAAAATAAATTCCTATTCCTAATATGAAACACTGCTCTAAATTCACTTCTATAACTGCCAGCCTCGATGAGCTTCATTTGACTGGAGCTGAACGGTTATGTCACACTTCTTTATACAGTCTATGGTCGTGTCACTCGCTTGCCTTTGTAGCTACATATGTTTAATGCCATTCTATGGACGATACCAGAGCAGAGCAGCAACATCTCCATGGTGACAAGAAAGTGACAGACTCCCCTCCAGAAAAGTTACACAGCGTACCTTTAAACGGCGTGTTACAGCTTGTTCAAATCGTCTCCTCTTATACAGTGAGATTCCTGTGTGCATTCTCACAGTGGTTTAAACATAATTAAAATCACAATCTCTTCCAAACAAAGCGCAGAGTTTAATGACAATCTTGAGACATCCGGCTTCTCCCGCTCTTTCAAAATCCCACTCGGAACAATGTTTCAGATCTCTGCCTGCGCACTTCACACTGTAAATCACTCCCAGAAAGCAGGCCCGACACTGAGCCCCACTCTCACTGTGTCATATTTCACCAGATTTCACACTCAGAGCCACGCATTCACACACACTCATTTGTTTTGGTTTTGCAGACTGGGACAGATTACAGGGCCTATGGTGTAAGATATAACACACATGAACCAGGGAGCCACAGAGAGTCTGGAGTTTTCAGTCAGAAATATGTTTGTTTTGTCATTGATAAAATTTAGAGAAGGAAGTGGGGTTGAAGTTTCTGTCCTAAAGGTTCTAGATAGGGATGCAAATTATCAATTAATTCATTAATCTAAAGTCGACTGACCTTATCGACGTCGCTTATCAATTACGATTAATTGATAAGCGGCGTTTTTCACCTGAATTTCAGTGTTTCAATAGGGTCTTTAAGAATATAAGCTATAGTAACATAACACGGAGTCAAAAATATATCATAGTATTATTATATTGTATATTCCTCAATTAATTATTCCTTAGTAAAAAGCAGACAAATGTATTGATGCTGAATAACAAAATACAGTAATCCCTCGCTCTATCGCGGTTCGGGGATTTATTTATTTTTTCCAATTTTTTTTTATTTTTATAGTGTAACATTTTTTTATAGCGTAACATTGTGGTCTGCGTCCTGATTGGCTAAGAGACTAGACCAGGACTAAACGCGGACTAAACCAGGTCTAGACCAGAACTAAACCAGGTCTAAACTTGGACTGGGCCTGGACTAAACCTGGATTAAACCGGGATTAAACCACCATGTGCTGCTGCTGGTTTCGAGCTGCTGGTTTGTGGCTCGGGCTGAGACTACGCATTCCGGGCGCCGCGGTTCGATCTCGTGCTCAGCAGCCCCGGTGTACCCGCAAGGCCTGCTGCTGAGCCCCGGTGTAAGCGCGGGCCGGGGGCTGCTGAGCAGTGCCGTTGGCGCCTGCAGCCGGCTGTGAGTCGAGCTTGGCGCAGCGCGGTGCGCAGTTGCCTTGTTTGGTGACCACGCGGGTGCTCGTGTCCGCGACTAGCGATTAATTGCAATTAATGCATTTTGATCGACCAACGTCTTGATCGACAATTAATCGTAAGTCGATTAATTGTTGACATCCCTAGTTCTAGATTAAGCAAACTTGACTCTTGTGAGCTTTAAGCCGTGTTAGAATGTTGTTTCCTCCTCAAAAACAGACCTGGAGTTGTGTTTTGTTTCATTCCCACATGTTTGAGTTTATAACGGTAACCTGTTATTGTTAGTCTGTCTGTCTCTCATCACAAACATACCTGGAGTTTTTACTCAAACATGTGTGAATGAAACAAAACACAACTCCAGTTCTGTTTTTGAGAATACCTTGAACGTTCTAACATGACTTGAAGCTCACTAGAGTAAATTTCACGTAATATAAGACTTTTAAAAACAATTGAGTAGTTTGTGTAATATTTATCTTGTACGAAAGTGTCTGTGCCCTCCATCTAAAGCCAGAGGGTCTGTGCATGCGTGTCGCTGCAGCGGGTACCGCGAGTACATGTGTTTGAGTGGGAGGAGTGGGTCTGTGGTGAGAGCGTTAGCTGCCTGAGGTTTGGCATTTCAGTAACTGTCAAATACTGCCGCATACTTCCACTGGTGTCTTCATTGTCTCGAAGAAAGTATCTCTGAAGACTTGACGATTGCACAAGGGTCGCGCTCAGTCTCCGCTCAGCTCAGTGGAACATGTATTTTTAAATCTTAGATACAAGTGTTTCTTCCATTGGAAAGGTGGAGATGTGTAGATGGCAGTGGGTTTATGAAGGTCTTGTCCTCTGAAGTCGAAGTGATTAAAGATTCCAGATCAGCGTGTTAAAGCTGGGTCAATAAACCACGGTTTTCCAAAAAGTTGCAAAATCATCTAGAACTGAAATGCTGAACTTACCTTAAAGGTCATATATTACGCAAAATGGATTCCAGTGTGCTTTAAGGCATATTATAATGTTTCCTCCTCAAAAACATACCTGAGTTGTGTTTTGTTTCATTCACATGTTTGAGTAACCCTTTATTATTACTCTGTCTGTCTCCAAAGCTCTTTATGATGTCAAATTAACAGCTCCTTTTACCTTTTGTGCAGTAGAGACAGGCAATTGCAGGGCTGAAATTAGCCAAATGATTCTATTGAAGGTGTGTAGAGTTTAAAAGTTTAAAAAACACAACGGAGCACTTCTGCTGTTACCACATGACATCACAAGATGGAACGGAGCGTTTTCAGTTTCAAAGAAGAACTCTAAATCTGCAGGGTTTCTGTGTTAAAATAAATGTTTTAACATGGATAGCTGCACGTCACACTAGTGAGCAGAATTAAGAAAATAAAATTCAAGAACAAAGTGCGTACGTCACAGTGGGGGTGCTGAAAATTTTGGTAGATTGGCAAAATTACGTCTTAAAAATAAGCAATTAAAGGTTACTCGAATAGGGATGAATCACTCCAAATACAGCTTCTATGGGGAAACAACTATAACATGGCTAAAAACTCTGGAACAGGCATGGGCAAACTACGGCCCGGGGGCCATATGCGGCCAGCCCGTAAGCTTCTTAATGTGGCCCGCCGAACTTGAAGAAATTATATTAATATACCTTGTTAATGTTTTTAAGTTTTAATTTCCTGTATTTTAAAAAAAGCTGTATTTTATTCATTAAATTTTCTGTATTTTAGCTAAATACTGTGGAACTTGAAAGATGGATATTTTGTTGTAATGCTTTTGTTCATTTTTAATTGAAATAAAGCACATGTTTTCTACACATCCCATGTTATTTTTAGTGTTTTTTCCAAAACACTAAATCCAGCTGCTCCTGGTCCGGCCCTTCTGTCAAATTTTAGAATCCTTTGTGGCCCACGAGTCAAAAAGTTTGCCCACCCGACTTTCCAGAGCAGGAAAGTCCATTTTGCAGAATAGGTCTGCTTTAAAGCAACAGATTCATCTATAATTTGTTGTTATAAGCTTGTTTCTCTGATGCAGAAACCTGTCTTTCTGAGTGAATCTTCTCTTCTACACTTTTACTATTTAAATCATATTCCTCTAATATTTGACTTTTCCAAACCTGTCATATCTGTCCATCTGCAGCCTGCTGTCTGAAGCAGGTGCACGGCCCGGAGCCCCAGCCCGAAGCTCCAGGAACAGGGGCTCGTCGAATGAATTCTCCCCAGTGCTGGAGCCCGTGTCTGGGGCAGATACGGGCGTTGCTCCCCTCTTTGAAGTGCTGTGGCTCCTGGGGGCTCCAGCGTGAACATAATGCGCTGATATGGAGTATACTGCTTTAAAGGAACACCCAGCTAAAGTCATTTGAATTCTCAGTGTGAATCTAGATTTGAGGGGTCTCACTTTAGATCATTGAATTTTCACAGTGGATTTGTGACTAAACTTCAAGCGCCTGTGACAGGTTAGACACTCATTTCTTTAAAACACAGTTAAGATTAAAGACTAAAAATTTAAAACTTTTTTTTTTTTTTTTCCAAATTTGGTAATTTTTTGACTTCTTGTTTGTAAATCATGACAATCACATTAGGGAAAACCATAACCGTTACCTAGCAACCATGTCATACAATGGACCATTGCTCCTCTAATGTACACAGACATTATTATTTAATGAATGCAAATTTAAGAAAACACTTTCTTTTTTCTTTTTTTTTTAAAAGAATTATTGCATGTATATAGTGCTGAAATTTCAGACAGAATTCTCTCATTTGTGTTGTCATTAATATGAAACTAAAATGTACTAATAATAAAGAGTTTCTCAAACATGTGTGAATGAAACAAAACACAACTCCAGGTCTGTTTTTGAGGAGGAAACAACATTCTAACATGGCCAAAAGCTCACAAGAGTTGGTTCGTGTATATAGGACCTTTAAACTAGGGCTAAACCAACACTAAACAAGCACTAAAACAGACCTGTATCAGAATATAATATATCCTCCTGAGACCCGCCCATTCATTTGTGTCCTTTATAGTGGACATCTTTGAAGTTTTGAGATAGACTCTAGTTTGTCTCTGCACTATGATTAAAAAAATAAAAAAACATTTATTAGGGGGCCAAGCACCGAAGGTGCTGGGCACCCTATAGGAATTGCTTTCCGTTGCCTAGGCAAGTTGCCTAGGCAAGTTGCCTAGTAACCCTTTGATCTTTCCTTTGATGTTCTGGTCTCAAGATTATTATTATTCTCCTCCTATGAGAGTCTATGGCAGCCCCTAGAACCGTCTGGTAAAAAGTTGTGATTTCAAATTTGGCATGCACATTCCAGCCAGTCTCCTCATTACCCACAGCAATTTATAGACCCCCAGCCCCAACCGTCTAGTGGCACCAGCAGGTCAAAGTTGCAGAAATTTGTCAATTGCCTAGCAACACACCTAGCAACCTTTGGTCTGTCTTTGATGTGTCTGTTCTGACAGGGTTAGACCCTGACCCTGTCAGACCCTGTCAGACTCTGTTAGATCCTGTCAGACCTTGTTAGACCCTGTCAAACGGTGCTTGGCCCCCACATTGCTGCTTGCAGCTATATTTATTATTATTATTATTATTATTATTATTATTATTATTAACAATAATAATAATAATAATAATAATAATAATAATAATTATTATTATTATTATTATTATTATTATTATTATTATTATTATTATTAATAATAATAATTTTATTTTTTTATTTTTATTATTATTTTTTATTTTTTTAATAATAATAATAATGTATAAAAATAAAAAATAAAAAATATAAATAAAATACATAAATAAGTAAACAAATAATACATAAAAAATAAAACATAAATAAATAAATAAATAAATAAAAATACATAAATAATAAATTAAACAGGAGTCTAAAAACTTTTTGAGGCGACTGTAAAACCGATCGAAAAATGTTTTTGTTAGGTTTAGGTCAGGTTAACTTCACTTCAGGTTAACTTTAACACTATTACAGTCCATTACAGAGGACATGTTACAAAAATATGAATAAAAATAAAATTAACAAAATGTAAATGCTAAGGTGTTCATTTACCTCCAAATAGAAAATTAAAATAATAATATTAATAATTTAGATACACTTTTGTTCTTCGGGTCCCTGGAGGATATGGTCAATAGATGCACACCGGGACTGTGCTCTTTAAACTGTTCTAAACTACAATTATGAACTTAACTTTAGGGTTGATACCTCCTTAATGATTTTGTTTCAAGTCCTTTTTATAGCACCAGAAATAACCCTTCTGTGTGTGCCCTGGTGTCAGTTTGAGCGCGTGGTTCCGGCTCTTGTATCTCTACCTCTTGTATCTCTACATCTTTATCGTGAACCTGCAGTAAAGGCCCTCTCCCTCTGAACTGTCTGCTGTGAGACTGTGAGACTAAAGTTCACTGTGGTCATCTGGCTCCACGGGGCTGGGCCTTCTGCGCGAGAGCTTCTGTGTGAGTAAGTGTTGTGTGAAGCGGCTCTTCTTCACTCTCGTCAGAAGAAGAGGCGCAGATCTTTATCTTCTGCCCCATGCGCTGGTTTCGTCTCACATGTCTGGATATGTACGTGTGTATGCATTAGTTTGCGTGCGCGTGCGAGTGCGTTTACATGCACTGGTTTGTGTTTGTGGGCAGATGCTGTCAGTGTAAAGATGTTCTCTGTCCTGTGCTCCTCTGACACCTGCTCCTCCTTCACAGGAAACTCCACAGAACACACTGCTGCCTGATCACCGCTACGCTCTCTCTCGCTCTTTCTTGTGGGAAAGATGGACTGGTGTGGGTAGTGATGTCTTTGTTTTTCCTCGAATGGTGCAGAAAAGACGGAGCCACTGTCTGTGTGAATGTTCATGTATGTAAGCCCCGCTCTCTTTTGTTCCCTTCCCTTTCCTTCTCCGTCTTCCCCTCTGATCTTTCTTTCTTTTTATAATTTTATTTATACATTTCAATAGCAAATTACACAGTATGTGTACCCAACATATTTGCAGATTTTTTCAGGCAAAAAAAAAAAAGATAAAAATTTTATAATAATAATTAAAAAAAACAAACAGCAGACAATTCAAGGACAGATAAATGCATAGTGACAAAGAAGAAAAAAAACAACAGAACCATGCGTCACGTGTCCATGTATTTCAGAAATGGCAATGTGCAAAAAAACTCATGAGATCTTTTATCCACTGATCATGTTCCTTCCACCTTAAAGGAAAAGTTACTTTTTTTTTTTTTTTTTTTTACAATTTGAGCCTTATTTCAGTAATAAAACAAGTTGTTTTACTCACCCATAGCACTTTGGTGTCATATGGAGCACTTCCAGAGATGTTTTAGATTTGCGTTATATATAATATATTCCCCGAGCATGAAATATGCCCCGTGCGGGCTCCAAATAACACAAACTTTAGCACTTTTCAAATCATAGAAGCTCGATGTCTTAGTCTACGATTTCATTTGAGTCAAAAGTGGCCTGTAATCCGAGATTTAGCCATAGTTTACAGCTTTGCGTTTCATGTTTGGGTCCCGGAAGCTGAGAGCGAAATAAGCTGTGACTCCACACATGCGCACTGGCGTCCTCATCTACTCGAAACTATGGCTAAATCTCGGATTACAGGCCACTTTTGACCAAACGAAATCGTAGACTAAGACATTGAGCTTCTATGATTTGAAAAGTGCTAAAGTTTGTGTTATTTGGAGACCGCAAACATGTGCCCCGAGAACTCACATTATAGAGATCGCAAATCTGAAACATCTCTGGAAGTGCTCCATATGACACCAAAGTGCTATGGGTGAGTAAAACTACTTGTTTTATTACCGAAATAAGGCTCAGATAGTAAAAAACGTTACTTTTCCTTTAAGAGAACAAGGCATCGTGCTACCAAAGAGGCAAAGGCCACAGCACGAGAAAGGGCCAAAGGGCGCCGTCAAAGCAGTGGGAGCAATTTTGTTTTTATGTGCCCCAGATAATATATGGAATATCGATGTCCAATAAGTATTAAGATAAGGACAGAACCGAAAAGTCTGTATAAGTGAAACAGTATCAGATTTGCAACGATTACACAGTGGGTCTATGTCTGAATAAAACTTGGCTAATTTTTCCTTAGAAAGTTGCCACCGATGAAGAACTTTAAATTGGAGAAGCCCATGTCTGGCACAAATAGAAGAAGAGAGCACTCTAAGAAGGATGGCTCTCCATAGGTCATCAGATATGTTCAATGCTAGATCTTTTTCCCAGTGTGATTTTATAGTAGCAAGAGACGGAGATTGTATATTCAACGGAGTGTTGTAAATTACTCTAATAGCCCTCTTTTTGTAAATATTTATATCCAGAATATCATCTAAAGTTGTAGCTTCTGACAAGTTAGGAAAGGATGGATATCTGTTGCTCGTGAAATTACGAATTTGTAGGTAACGAAAAAACTGTGTCTGAGAAATATTAAAATTTCAGTCAACTGTGAGAATGACGCAAAGACTCCATCTATAAATATATCTTTAAACATTTGCAACCCCTTACTGTTCCAAATCTTAAAAGCAGAACCAACCACTGATGGTGGAAACATGATTTGAACACAGAGGAGCTCTACTTGACAATGTATGTAAACCAAGCTTCTTTCTATGAGGGGCCGTTCAAGACATTATTCATTCTGGTCCTCTCACATACATATATTCTCACTCTCACATACATACATTCTCCTCTCACATACATACATTCTCACTCGCACATACATATATTCTCACTCTCACATACATATATTCTCACTCTCACATACATACATTCTCACTCGCACATTCATATAGTCTCACTTTCACATACATACATACTCACTCGCACATACATATATTCTCACTCTCACATACATATATTCTCACTCTCACATACATATATTCTCACTCTCACATACATACATTCTCCTCTCACATACATACATTCTCACTCGCACATACATATATTCTCACTCGCACATACATACATTCTCCTCTCACATACATACATTCTCACTCGCACATACATACATTCTCCTCTCACATACATACATTCTCACTCGCACATACATATATTCTCACTCGCACATACATATATTCTCACTCGCACATACATATATTCTCACTCGCACATACATACATTCTCCTCTCACATACATACATTCTCACTCGCACATACATACATTCTCCTCTCACATACATACATTCTCACTCGCACATACATATATTCTCACTCTCACATACATATATTCTCACTCTCACATACATACATTCTCCTCTCACATACATACATTCTCACTCGCACATACATACATTCTCACTCGCACATACATATATTCTCACTCGCACATACATACATTCTCACTCGCACATACATACATTCTCACTCGCACATACATACATTCTCACTCTCACATACATATATTCTCTCTCTCACATACATATATTCTCACCCTGAGAATATATGTATGTGAGAGTGAGAATATATGTATGTGAGAGGAGAATGTATGTATGTGCGAGTGAGAATATATATGTATGTGAGAGAAGTCTCTTGGTTGAGCGGCGAAACGTCTTCAACCAAACAAACTTTGTCCAGTTGACAAATTGAACTTCTCCTTTTATCAAACATTGTTAATGTTTTAATGTTTTAATTTTCCTGCAATTCTGGCGTGTTCCAATAGCTGGCGCACTACATACATTGACCTTTGTTGAGGTGTTTTGCTCCACGTTTGTGCTTTACTCTTTGACCCCTCAGCCCTCCTGTAAAGATGAGCGGAGCTAAGAAAAGAAAAGTGGACAAAGAATGTCGAGTGTTTAACAAATAGTCGTATTTTTTTTCCAAGTATTTTTTCACCGAATACTTATCAGCTGCTGTATGCCTGATATGCCAAGAGACTATAGCGGTTTTTAAAGAATATAATATCAGGCGTCACTTTGGAGAGAAGGAGAGCAGAACTTTCAGTGCTTTAAAATAGTAACTGTTAGTAATAAAAAAAGCTGTATTTTATTAATTAAATTTTCTGTGTTTTAAGCGTCATTTCAATAAACAGCTAAATACCGTGGAACTTGAAAGATGGACATTTTGTTGTAATGCTTTTGTTAATTTTTAATTGAAATGAAGCACATGTTTTCCACATATCCCGTGTTATTTTTAGTGTTTTTACCAAAACACTAAATCCAGCTGCTCCTGGTCCGGCCCTTCTGTCAAATTTTAGAACCCTTTGTGGCCCACGAGTCAAAAAGTTTGCCCACCCCTGCAATAGAGCATATTACGTATGTTTGCCACCCAGTAATAAAATTGAAAATTTGGTAGAGCAAGACCACCTAATGACCTTGGTCTTTGCGTGAATTCCTTGCAGATCCATGGAGACTTGCCATTCCAGATAAACTCTGAGACAAGTTTATCAAGAGCAACAAAGAACTTTTTGGGCAAGTAAAGTGGAATGCATTGAAACAGATAAAGGTATCTTGGCAGTATATTCATTTTAACAGAGCTGACATGACCAGTCAACGATAGCGGTAAATTATTCCATCTCTGTAACTCTGCTTTTGTATTTTCAAGCAGTGACAAAAAGTTCTCTTCATAAAGTGATTTATATACCTAAGTAACTTTAATACCCAAGTAGTATAAATAATCTGATTTCACTTTAAAGTTAAAATTTGTGAAAGAAAATGTCTTTGCTTTTGAGTTGATCAATTCACTTTTATGTATATTTAATGTATAGCCTGAGATACTGCCAAAATCATCAAAAATGGTAAGAGCATGGGGAAGAGAGCTTAAAGGATCGGATACATACAACAAAAGCTCATCCATGTATAAGGATAGTTTATGTTCCTGGCCAGCTCTATGGACACCCTTGACCCTATTGTCTGTATGTAATTTAATCACCAGAGGCTCAATACACAGAGCAAAAAGAAGAGGGGATCAGGGAAAAGGAAAAAAGGAGGAGGAAAAAAGTGGAATATAGTGAGTTTGTTGTGACACGTGCCATGGGCAGTGACGGACTGGGATCAAAAAACGGCCCTGGCATTTTGCACCTACAAGCGGCCCCGCAGACCGTACCTGGAACAGGGGGAGGGGTTCTACAGCTCTGCACCGTGCGCACCGGTCACACGGCTCCGGGAGTCCGGCTGGATGACGCAGAGACATGAGTCACTGGATCAGTAGGAAACAGCTCTTTTTGGGTCTGTTGAAGCCAGTTCCTGTGCCTGGTCTTCACATCCTTCCTCATGCTCCAGAGAAGGACGCACTGGGGCTGAAAGTGGAGCCTGGTGCAGCCGGACTGTTTCTCATTCAAACACAGAACTGTAGTGAGGACGCTTCCGTGCGCTCTCAGGACTGGTTCCACCGCCTGGACTCCAGGTTCCACCAGTTCGTTCTGCGGAAACACTGCCGCTACTTCCCGATGCGCATTAACCACCTGGAGAAGTGTGCGCGCGGACATGTGCACCTGCTCATCGTGGTCAAATCTGTAACAGAGCATGACCCGCACGACCGGCCCCAGGTGAGACGCACGACCACGGCCCTTCTGGCATGTGCCCAAATGCCACACCGCTCAGTCCGTTACTGGCCATGGGTGAAGAGTAGAGTAGTTGCACCCAGGAAATGAATTTAGGTCCAAAGCCAAATTTATTAAGAACCCACCGGGTCGAATGCTTTCTCCGCATCAAGTGACAAGGCTACTTCGGGGGCTACTGTTGACTGTGTGTACAATAAATTAAAAAACCTACGGAAATTAAAAAATCCATGCCTACCCTTGACAAATCCAGTTTGTCTGGTGAGATCAGGGAGGGTAAATGCCTTTCAAGACGGAGAGCAAGCAATTTAGATAAGATCTTAAAATCCACATTCAATAGTGATATTGGTCGATATGAAGAGCGTTCACGTGGATCTTTATTCGGTTTCAGTAATAAAGAAATATTTGCTTGCAGGAGCGTAGGAGGAAGAGATTCTGAAATAAAATATTCTGTATACATGTCCTTTAGTAGAGGAGAAAGGCTTTCTTTAAAAGTTTTCTAAAATTCGACTGGGAAGCTGTCTGGTCCCGTTCACTTTCCGCTCTGCAGTGCACCAATTTCCTGTTTAACCTCTTCCACAGATATTAACTTCCAGTCTTTGAATGCAGGCTCCAAGGTAGGAATGGGTAAATTCTTGAAAATAATTGTCAAATAAATGTAGTGAGTTTAAAGATCCGGACTGGAAGAGATCAGAATAAAATGACTGAAAGTTCTCATTTATGGTTTTAGGGCTCGTAGAGACCTTCCCATCTCGGGACCTGATCTCAGGTATCAATTGTGCGGATTCTGATTTATGCAGCTGATGCGCCAATAGTTTAGATGCTTTCTCTCCATGCTCAAACCATAACCCCCTGGATTTATGAATCATTCGTTCAGCTTGTTGGGTTGAAATCAAATTGAATTCAGTTTGTAAGACAATTCGCTGTCTATACAGTTCTGGAGTAGGGGCTACTGAATATTGATTATCCAGTTGAGATATCAAACTTGTCAGTTCAGTAATGTTTCTGCTTTTTGTCATAGGAACAATGATATAATATGGCTCCAAGTTGTACTGTAGGTCACATCAGACGATTATAGGAAGATATCAATTTGTTTAGTGATATGTTGCACAAATAACTTATCTGATAGTAACAAACAGTGTTGGGAAAGTTCATTTTCTACATGAACTAGTTCAAAGTTCAGTTCACACATTTCAAAATGAACTAGTTTGTTCATAGTTCATAATTGTTTATAGTTAGTTCATTCATAGTTCCAAAAAATGAACTAGTTCATAGTTCTTTTTTCCAATACATTGCCATTGCTGCGAGCTATTATTTTTCAATATCATTGCCAAAGCCCATATAGAACCATAGACAGCAATTATTATATCAGTTTTAACAATCAAACCATGTGTTAGATTCCATCTTCATATCCAATTTCACATCCTTATCCAACCAGGGTCACAATAACATTTAGGCAACAGGATTTCCCCGTGCTTTCATGAACTTCGAAAGGCTGGCCGGGTGCTTCAGTTCAATATGTCGTTTTAAGTTTGCTGTTGATGTGACTGAAGTGCAGATTTTCTTCTTGAAAACTGGCGGGCAAAGTTTGCACATAAATGTGAGGTTATTCCCTTCCTCACCGACCTTGTCATGGAGCTCTTTTAAATGTTCATATGACGAATCCTTGCTGCTCCTGCTACAGTCGTCTCCATGCTGCCTTTTTTGTTCTGTCTTGCTTCGATGACGCATGCGGTGATGCGACGCTGGTGTTGTTGCCAAATTAAATGTTTCGTCTCCATGAATACCACGCCAATGTCCAGATTAGACAGTTCCTTCCCGTATTCGCTTATCTTGTCATTGCACTCCTCCAGCACTTTATTAATGGGTGCAACCGCTCGGTTAATTTCCTCCCGCAGACCAATGTTTTCTTCTTTAATCAATTCTTTAACAATGTCACGGAAAGCTTGAAGTGTGCTAGCATCAATAGCGACAATGCTAATAGAAATAGCAGCTTGTGCAGTTTTTGCGGATTTTGGAGGCATTTTGCTGAAACAAAATGTAGACAAGCAGTCAAAGTAATAAGGTTCCTCTTCCAGACGTCAACGACACACTACATTGAATGTATTGTGCAGATTCTTAAGTTTTTCGATAAATATGCTGGGACCTCGCGGTTCACACGTCTATTCCATCACCTCGGCTACCTTTAACCTTTTGCTCAGTCATGTCATTTATTTCTAATCGTGAGTGACACAAACCGGTGCTGGCCTCTCTTGAGGCAGTGTGAAGAGGATCTCTGCTCCTCTCAAACACAAATAACACTGATGCACACTGTCACTAATGCACTGTCCTGTCTCACTCCTCGTCTGTGAACATGTCATGTAAAAAAGTACATTATAATGTGTGACAGGCACAGAGGATGCCCTGCGCTCACTCTGTGTCTCACTCTGAGGAGAGTTTAACACATCAGTGTGGAACGGCTCTCACTGAAAGAACCAAAGAGGAGATGTTCAAACAAGTGTCACAACAGTGGGACAAGCAAAAGTCAAACTTGTTACATCTTGTTGAGACAAAAGTCATTTCCCCCCTTCACAAATACACAAAGCTCTTTCGTCTGCACGTTTGTCACAAACTTCAGAGTTTGTATTTTTGCTCCATGTTTGTTTTGGTTTGTTCAGTGTTGGCTCCGTCCACACCACACTGCTGCACTGTGATTGGTCAGTCTGCAACACTGGTGGAGTACCAGCTCAAGGTTAATTGACAAAGACAAAAAGTTGAGATCTTGGGTACAAAATAAATGTGTAAGTGTAAATCAAAAAGGAGGGGAAGGCCTGAAGAACATTCTTATTCAGTGTTTGATGTTGCAGCAGATCACCCAAGCAAGCTAAGAGTTTGTGAGTTTTGTTCACTGAAAATGGCCATTTGTTCAACTTCCTCTGTTTCTCTCTCTGTTTCTCTCTCTCTCTCTCCTCTCTCTGTGTCTCACTCCTCTCTCTTTTTCTCTATCTGTGTATCTCTCCTCTCTCTGTGTCTCTGTCTCTCCTCTCGCTATCTCTCTCCTCTGTTTCTCTCTCCTCTCTGTGTGTCTCTCCTCTCTGTGTCTCTCTCTCTGTGTGTCTCTCTCCTCTCTGTGTGTCTCTCTCTCTGTGTCTGCCCTTTCTCACCTTTCTTCGTTCCACTCTTGTCCTTAACAAAATTAACATGGACAAAAGTTGACTTACTTGAGTAACAATATTGTATAAGAAGAATACTTTTACTCTAGTACACTTTTCCTTCGCCACGTCCTTGCTCTAGTTGGAAAAGTGAAGTCATAGTTTGGACTGTGTTTGAACCGCAGTGTTTTTGAAAGATGACATGTTTCTTCTCCTCCACATGTTTGTGATCAGAACATGTGTTTACAATCACTTCTATTTACTCTGAAGAAGCTCAGCGGCCATCTTGTCCCCTCTGCGTTTGACTGACACGGGGCTGACGCTGGTTTGAAGTCGCTTGTTTTGGTTTTTCTTTGATGCAGAGCTAAATCTCATCCAAGAGAGCTCTTTTGGCTCACTGTGATGGCGACAAGCAGGCGACAAATGAATTAGGAGCTGTTAAAAGATCTTTGTGATGAAAATAATGGCACCAGGCTGTGTACAGATCCATCCATTTTCTTCCGCTTATCCGGGGCCGGGTCGTGGGGGCAACAGTCTAAGCAGGGACGCCCAGACCTCCTTCACCCCGGACACTTCCTCCAGCTCCTCCGGGGGGACCCCAAGGCGTTCCCAGGCCAGCCGGGACACATAGTCCCGCCAGCGCGTCCTGGGTCTTCCCCGGGGCCTCCTCCCGGTGGGACATGCCCGGAACACCTCCCGAGGGAGGCGTCCAGGAGGCGTCCGGAACAGATGCTCGAGCCACCTCAGCTGCTCCTCTCGACGTGGAGAAGCAGTGGCCCTACTCCGAGCTCCTCCCATGTGACTGAGCTCCTCACCCTATCTCTAAGGGTGCGCTCAGCCACTCTGCGGAGGAAACTAATTTCGGCCGCTTGTATCCTCCTTTCGGTCATTACCCAGCACTCATAACCATAGGTGAGGAGAGGAACGTAGATTGACGGGTAAATTGAGAGCTTTGCCTTTCGGCTCAGCTCCCTCTTCACCACAACGGTCCGGTACAGCGACCGCATCACTGCCTATGCTGCACTGATCTGCCTGTCAATCTCACACTCCATCCTCCCCTCACTCTTGAACAAGAGATACTTGAACTCCACCGAGATACTTGAACTCCTCCACTTGAGGCAAGGACTCCCCACCCACCCGGAGAGGGCAAGACACCTTTTTCCGGTCGAGAACCATGGCCTCGGATTTGGAAGAGCTGATCCTCATCCCAGCCGCTTCACACTCGGCTGCAAACCGCCCCAGTGCACATTGGAGGTCCCAGTTCGATGAAGCCATCAGGACAACATCATCCACAAACAGCAGAGATGAGATCCTGTGGTTCCCAAACCAGATCCCCTCCGGCCCCTGACTGCGCCTAGAAATTCTGTCCATAAATACAATGAACAGAACCTGTGACAAAAGGGCAGCCCTGGCAGAGTCCAACATGCACCGGGAACAGGTCCGACTTACTACCGGCAATGTGAACACAGCTCCTGCTCCGGGCATACAGGGACCGAACAGCCCTTAGCAAAGGGCCCCGAACCCCGTACTCCCAGAGCACTCTCCACAGGACTCCACAAGGGACACGGTCGAATGCCTTCTCCAGATCCACAAAGCACATGTGAACTGGTTGGGCAAACTCCCATGCACCCTCGAGCACCCGATGGAGAGTATAGAGCTGGTCCAGTGTTCCCAGGCCGGGGCGAAAACCACACTGCTCCTCCTGAATCCGAGGTTCGACTATCGGTCAAATTCTCCTCTCCAGCACCCTGGAATAGATCTTACCGGGAAGGCTGAGGAGTGTGATTCCTCGATAGTTGGAACACACCCTCCGGTCCCCTTTCTTAAACAGAGGGACCACCACCCCGGTCTGCCAATCCAGAGGTACTGTCCCCGACCGCTACGTGATGTTGCAGAGACGTGTCAACTAAGACAGCCCTACAACATCCAGAGACTTAAGATACTCAGGACAGATCTCATCCACCCCCGGGGCCTTGCCACTGAGGAGCTTTCCAACCACCTCAGTAACTTCAGCCAGGGTGATGAACGAGTCCGCCTCCGAGTCCCCAGCCTCTGCTTCCTCCTCAGAAGATGTGACGGCGGGATTGATGCTCTCCAGGTGTCACTGTCGTTGCCCACATGGGCGTTGAAGTCCTCCAGGAGAACAACGGAGTCCCCGGTAGGTGCACTGTCCAGTACCCCTCCCTGGCACTCCAAGAAGGCTGGGCACTCTGCACTGCTGCCCGGCCCGCAAGCCGACACAACAGCGAGAGACCTGTCCCCGACCTGAAGGCGCAGGGACGCGACCCCCCTGGCAACCGGGGCGAACCCCAACACACGGCGGCCGAGCCGCGAGGCAATGAGCAGGCCCACACCGGCCCGCCGCCACCCCCCGCGGGCAACGCCAGAGAGATGGAGGGTCCAGGTCCCCCCCAAGGAGCCGGGCCCCAGATCCCAAGCCGCGCGTGGAGGCAAGGCCGACCACACCCAGTCGACAATGCTCAACCTCCTGCACGAGCCCAGGCTCCCTCCCCCCAGCGAGGTGACATTCCATGTCCGGAGATCCGGCCATCAAGGCCCCTGCCTTTGACTGCCGCCCAAATCTCCATGCACCCAGCCCTTATGGATCCTCCTGCCGGTGGTGGTTCCACAGGAGGACAGCTCACATCGCTCCTTCGGGCTTCGCCCCGGCCGGGCCCCGTGGGGAAAGGCCCGGCCACCACCTATCTGGCCTCGTTTTAAAATTCAACATAAGGGCTTCTGAACCGCTCTTAGTGTGACCCGTCCCCCAGTACCTGTTTGCCTTGGGTGACCCTACCAGCGGCATGAAGCCCCCGACAACATAGCTCCCGGGATCATTCGGGCACTCAAACCCCTCCACCACGTTAAGGTGGCGGCTCAAGGAGGGGCTGTGTACAGATGTGAGAAGGAATCAAGTATTTCTTATTTATGATATCTGACTTAAAATGCCTATATAAATCACTTTTGCCATAATACAAGGACTAAGTCTCAGTACTGTTCTTCTTAAAGGGGCAGTGATAAAGCTATACATCAGGGCTATTCCACTCCATTTTCTTAAGGGGGTGCCACTTTTGACTCAATTTGCAGTCACACAAAATATTCCCTATAGGTTTACACCTATAGACGAAATGTCTAATGTCACACTAGGACCAGACTATGAACCAGGACTTTCCCAGAATTAAACTGGGATTAAAGCAGGGCTAAACCAGAAAAACCTAAGAAATAAACCAGGTGTACACAGAATTAAACAAAAGACCAAACCAGAGCCAAACCAGATCTAAACCTGTAAACAAGATATATTTTGACATCACAGCATTCTATTGGCCAATCATATTTAATGCAGATGGGAACAGGAAAGAGTAAAGTGAATATTGTTCAAATACAGATTTCTGTTCTAATCATAGACTGGATTAATAACGTCTGGCTCCAAGTCAAATGAAGCTCACTGAGGCCACAGCTACAGGAGCAAATTTGGAGCTGAGTTCCATATTAGGAATGGGAATTTATTCACAGATAAAATTGTGAAATAAAAAAGCAGGATCATGGAGTGGGTTAACATGAACATTTTTAAACCAAAATGAGATGATACATTACAGCTGATGTTGTCAACATTCCCTGGGGATGTGATGAACTGTAGGCACTACTCTGTCTGAAGCTCTATTACTCAAGTTAAACACTTGAGATGACTTGTGCTGTTAAACAAGCCTTTCACACATAAAATTACAGTCACAAGCTAGCTAGCATTAGCCAACAGTTTTTCAGTGAGTTGAGGAGAAATTCAATTTGTCAGCTGGACAAAGTTTATTTGGTCAAATACGTTTCACAGCTCATCCAAGCTGCTTCTTCAGTTCTGGTCAGACACTGGTGGACACTGCCTATATCTCCCAGAATTCTTTGGATTCTACCTGGATGACTGAAGGATTCTACACTCACCTTTTTATTGAAAATCAAACTCCTACCACAGGACCACAAACGCTCAGACTGATCACAGGCTCCTGAAAATGTGCTGCTTAAATCCATTTTGTATTTTTCTTTTTGGCTGTGTTTTGTGTCACCATGGTAACTGCTGAACATTCCACCATAGACATACATGAAGGACACCCTCAGTGTGATGTCACTGCAAAGCATCAATACTATATATTTTGTGTTAAAAAAAAAGTTTTGACAACACATTTTTATTTAGAATTAGTAGTTTTTCTTTATTTGTGGTGTTGTTTAGAACATTTTAAGCATATACATTTATAACAGATTCAAACCACATGATAAATTAGAGATCCAATGATCCAGCTTCGTCAGTCTCAGCACAGATTCTGATACTACAGTTTTAAGTATCTCCTGATACCTGATATCAATTGATACCAGAACAGAGACTGACAACAGCATTTATTTCCTTTCAACAAAAATAAAATAAGACAAATGAGCTCCAAGTGTGTTATGGAGCTGTTATTCATCCTCAAGTAAACAACTTTGTATAAAACAATTTCAAACATTCTGAGACTTTCTGGGCGGACTGCGACCAGTAAACAGTCTTATTATATTTATTTGTATGTCTAACCAGGACAATGGCTCAGCAGATATTTGGAAGCTGATCCAGAAGGACTGTTGCTGGTAGAAGTATCAGATGAGCGCGTCCCTACTTTAGACAGTACAAATGGACATTGCCAACCCGCTAGCTGCCATGTTACAAAGAGGAAATGAGCATGGGTGCACTTCTGGCTCCAGTGACTCCCCTCTTTCTATAACTGCTGTCAGACTTGTCATTTTGATAAACTGTTTATATTAACTAAATCAAGATATGAGCATTAATAACAGACAAATCAGGTGCCTTCTTTCCTTGAGGGTGCTCCCACTAGTATTAGTTTCACTGACAGTGTTGCTCAGTACCTGCTCCCTGCTAAACCCGTGGTACAGGCAGGAAGGGGCGTTGCCTTTAACAGCCTTACTTCAGGCTGGAGTCAATTTCTAATATGGAACTTGGCTTTAAATTCCCTCCTATAACCGTAGCCTCAGTGAGCTTCATTTGACAGGAGCTGATGTCCACTTCTTTATATAGTCTATGCTCCCTACAGATAGTGATATTACAGTGGACCTCCTGGCACTCTAGACAGCTTTTAGGAGAGAAACTTGTCTTGTATTATGTTTCAGCAAAAATATGACATGAACAATAACAAACAACCCCAGTACAGATATACTGTATAAACAGCTCTTGAGGTCAAAATAAGTCTACTGTGTGCTGTCTGCATCTAATCATAAAGCATGTTTTGGTTGATAATCAGGAAGTACACTCTTGGCATGCTAGTTGTTAGCTTTACCATGACTGCAAAACTCTGCTCTGGTCTCTGAGAGTTGTGAAAAGTTCTAATCAACTCATGGTGGTGAATCATTAGGTGCCTAAGGTAAGTGAGAAGTCACTTTGGGCCACTGCAAACTGAACTTGTTGTGTTTTTTCACATTTTTAATAATATTTCCAAACTCCTAAATGAGCAGTAAAGGCAACACATGAGAACTATGATTTGAAAGTTCTGTTTTATTGTATGAAAGTAAATAACTAAATCTTTTTCTGTTATGACCCTGGTTAATTCGCTGAAGAGCGCTCCCTTCTGATAACTGTCAACAGTGACATCAAGTGGCCAAAAGAAAAGTGACACGTGTTGAGCTACAGATTGCACACCCATATGCCTTTCCAGTACCTTTCAGTCTCCAGCCTTGGTGGGTCTTGGTGCTGCATTTACATCTTCTAGGAGACTTTCAGATGGTACTTCACTCAGCCTCTGTAACTGGCGTCGGGGTTGCCTTGTGTTCATTCGGTGATGATAAAAGGAGAAGTTCAATTTGTCAACTGGACAAAGTTTGTTTGGTTGAAAACGTTTCGCCGCTCATCCGAGAGGCTTCGTCAGCTCTAATAAGAATACTGGTAAGACACTTGCTTATATCTTGCTGCAGGGAGGAGCTAACTACTTTCCGAACCTATCTCCTATTCGGTGATGATCTTGTCTTTCAGGTCAGATGCTGCCTCGCTCAGCATGATACTTATTGGGGCTTTGTACCCAATCTCTGGTTGGGGAGTTGGTGTTGACTCCCCTCTGACCTGGAGTCCTGGCTCCCCCTTGCCGTAGCATTTGTGTTGTCCCTCGTCAATCTCTAGTTGTGATAGCAGTTGCCGTTTGTGGATGTTGGAACATTGAGCTACTAGTTGTTTGGCCGTTAGTTTGGACTGTGGGTACCGAAATAGCCATTTCTCAATTATCTTGTTCATAACCCCTCTGCCTAGGGTTACTGGAGTAGTAGCATTCCAACAGAGCCTTAGGGTTAGGCATCTCGCCCATTTCCGCCTTGTTCCAGTAGCCCATTTTTCATCAAGGTGCCCTGGTTCCCCAGCACCTGACACAGACCTTGTTTGGCCAGACGACATCTGAGCTGGCATCTCGTAAGGTTCATTGTCTCTCATCATTGTATGAGGTGGGTGCTACCCGGGCCCCTGTGTATATATATATATATATGTATGTATGTGTGTGTATATATATATATATATATGTATGTATGTATGTGTGTGTGTGTATATATATATATATATATATATATATATATATATATATATATATATATATATATATATATATATATATATATATATATATATATATATATATATATATATATATATATATATATATATATATATATATATACACACACATCAGAACTGCGAGCACGAAATCGATCCGCGGGGCCTGGACTGTGTACTCTCAGCCCGAGCCACAAACCAGCCGCACAAAACCAGCAAAGAGGGGCACATGGTCGTTTAATCCCGGTTTAGTCCAGGTCTAGACCTGGTTTAGTTCTGGTCTAGACCTGGTTTAGTCCACGTTTAGTCCTGGTCTAGTCTCTTAGCCAATCAGGACGCACAATGTTACACTACAAAAAAAAGTTGCACTATAAAATTTAAAAAAAAAAAATCAGCCAAACAGCGAGGCCGCGAACAGTAAACCGAGATAGAGCGAGGGATTACTGTATTTTGTTATTCAGCATCAATACATTTGTCTGCTTTTTACTAAGGAATAATTAATTGAGGAATATACAATATAATAACACTATGATATATTTTTGACTCAGTTATGTATACTATAGGTTATATTCTTAAAGACCCTATTGAAACACTAAAATTCAGCAAATTCCACTTATTAATTAATCGTAAGTCGATCGATAAGGTCAATCAACTATAGATTAATGAATTAATTGATAATTTGCATCCCTAATATATATATATATATATATATATATAAGTACATAATAGTCCTATACACATACACATGTGTGGTGCACTGTGAGCTGCAGAAACAGTTGCTGCAGGAGAACAGGAAACACTGGGGTTTGGCTTTGTCCCAACAGTGCACCACATTGGGCAGATTCCACGAAACTGCAAAAATTAACAAAACAACAGAAAAAAACATGTAAAAAACAGCAAAGAGAGAAAAGAGGTGCACCACAGCAGCTCAGTCAACACAATATGCACACGTGAGCGTACCGCGTACCTCACATCACCTGTGCACAGAGCTTCAACAAACTTATAACAAATATATAATCATCTCCACATTAAAGATCCACTGTGTTTCTGCTTTGTTTGGGATGTTCTACAGTATGGCATTAAACATATCACTTGGATATATTCAGGTATTTTATTGCTAAAAATAGGCTGTATTAAAAAAACAAAAAAGCATTGCAACTGCAGATCTGAACTGTATCTTGGCCTGGCAGCACCACCTACTGGTCTCTGTAGAGATGAGACAATTTAATACTATTGTGGAACATGTCCAACGGTATGCCCGATTACCAGTCCAGGCCTGGTCTGCACCAAAGTTTTTTGAATAAAGAAAAACAGCCTTGCCGCTTTGTAATGTCTCTTAAGCCACAAGCATTAACTGAAATAAATTTTAACTGTGAAATGTTTATATAAGCAATGAAATGTAAAAGTTAGAACAATACATTCTTAACTTAAAGGTATAAAGTGGTAACACAAGAAAGCTTCTTCCCATTGAAAAGTTCTGAACAATACATAACAGCTAGTGTATTTCCTTGTTGTCGATGTATGGTTTTCTGCCAGTGAAGTAAGCGATCTTCTTCCCCTCTGTGCTCTTTGGATAATGGTGTTCTCCTCCCGTGCTTTTTGGATGATGGGCCACAGACGTTTTTGTGGTCCTTCAGTTGTTTCAGATTTTTGACATTTTCGAAATGTCAACGTCGCATTGAGAACTGGATAATGATATCTCTTGTATGAGCCTTGGCCGTATTCACTTTCCCATGTCTGTGCACCGAGTCAATGACATCCACAAACTTCTCTCTATAGCCCTGATCGATATTTCCACAAATGTTGATTGCCTCCATTCTCATTGCTTCTCCTCTTTTTATAGCGCAACCATAAATTCCACTGCTGCTTGTAGCGCGCCAGTTCAAACATCTTATTTTCCAACTGCTGGATTTTGTCTTCAGTCTTGACTATTCTCCCTTCTGTCTTTTCCAGTCTGTGTTTCGTGTCATGTAGTTCGTCAGAAAGCACTTGAAATTATGATTTAGCTATTGAGGCTGCCTTATCTTGGTCCATTTTACCTTTTTTGTATTTGGAGATTTCTTAGAGGTCACAGGTAGTTGAATTTCACTGTTGCGTTTGATGAGGAGTTGTCTGACATTGCGTCATAGTTTTTCACTTGTATTCATATAGATGCTTGTTTTCTCAAAAAGTTGGGAGAAGCTGTTTACTGCTTCGCCGCCATCTTGGCCAATCGCTCATCTTTGCCTGCGTTTTTTTTTTCCCAAATATACAATGGAATATGCAATGGTACAAACATGCGCCATAGGTAAAATCCTCCAGCTTAGGGCCTGACCAAACTTAAATAACAAAATCATGGAAATGGTCCCTGGGTCAAATGTAGAAACAACTTCTGTGTGAGATCAATAAAAGTCAATCTTCTAACCCTTAACCACTGTAAGGCGCTTTGTGTTACATTTTTGTATGAAAAGCGCTTTGTAAATATTGTTTGATTGATTGATTGATAATAAAAATGCCAGAGGCTTAAGAATTCATATTCACAGGGCTCAGCATGTGCAATTTCTGCATTATGCATACAGTGGTCCCTCGCTATATCGCGGTTCACTTTTCACCAGGTCTAGACCAGGTCTAAACCAGGTCTAAACCTGGACTGGACCAGGACTAAACCTGGACTAAGCCAGGACTGGACCAGGACTAAACCTGGACTAAACCAGGACTAGACTAGGTCTAAACCAGGATTAAAGCACGGCGTACGCTTTGCCTGGTTTCGTGTGGCTCTTGCGTTCGTTCATGTCGAGGTTTGATGTGCGTTTTCGCTTTGTGGCTCGGACCGCGTCCATGGTCCCGAGGGGAGGCACAGTTTGGACACTGCCAGCGGTCTCGTGCTCGGAGCTCCGGGTGGGACGTTCAGCCTCATGCCGGTCATGCTGCTCTATCACGGATTTGACCACGATGAGCGGGTGCACGTGTCCGCGTCCCCCCCCCCCCCCCCCCACACACACACACACACACACTTCACTATTAATACATTTTGTTGAAAATCTACAAAGGTTTGAGTGTTTAAATGAGAGAGAAATGTGAGAAAACGTTAATTCCAGTCTGAGAAAAGTGTATAATGTGTGTGGTGAGGTGTTTACAGCCTTAAAACATGTAGAATAATTGTAAAATATAAAGTTGTCCTACTTCGTGGATTTCGCTTATTGCGGGTTATTTTTAGAACCTAACCCCCACGATAAACGAGGGATTACTGTATACAAATATATATAAATTATCAATACATTCACATTTTATATTTCAAATTCCATACAAAGTGTTTTTCTTTTCATGGCTTTTGGATTTGTGCAATAATTTAGGGAGTTTATATACGAGGACAAGAGAGACTGAAATACAACAAATTTGAGTTTCTTGAGTAGAAAATTTACAGCAATGGGTATTAAATTTTGATAGGATGAGGAGCAAGTTCAACACATTTTTTTTTTTGCAGGAATATCTTTCTCAAAGACACCAAAAAGTACATGTTTTACATTCAACTGTAGGTTTGTATCACGCGTTCTATTCACAAACAAAAATATGTCATTCCAAAAGATTTGAGCATATGAGCATTCCCAAATCATATGGGTGACTGTTTCTTCAATGTTGTGATAGAATGAGCAAAGATGATCTATGTTTAAGCGAAAATTTGAGATTACAGCATTAACAGGGTAACATCTATGTGGGATTTTCAGGCAGACCTCACGAGTCTTATGAGTTACAAAATATTTTCTAGGCAAAAGCCAAATGTTGTTCCAGTTAATGTCTGTAAATGTTCCAAATAAAAACAGATGCTGGTTTACTGATAGACTCTCTTGTGACAAGTTCTCTTATACATTTGTTATTTGTTACACTGCTTAAAAAAGGGTCAGAGTTACCAATAAACAGCTCTGTCTTAGCTGGTCCATCATTAGAAACGTGGACATAAGTGGACATCAGCATTTTCACACCAGGAATGGGGTCAAAAACAACTACATATCCTCCTGGGACCCGAAGAAAAAAGTGTATTTCAATTTCTATTCATTTATTTATTGATCTGGTTTAGACCTGGTTTAGACCTGATTTAGACCTCTTTTAGTCATGGTTTAGATCTGGTTTAGATGTGGTTTAGTCCTGGTTTAGACGTGGTTTAAACCTGACTCAAATTTGGTTCAGACCTGGTTTAAACCTGGCTTAGGCCTAATTTAGACCTCTTTTAGTCATGGTTTAGATGCAGTTTAGACCTGGTTTAGACCTGGTTTAGTCCTGTTTTGTCTCGGTTTATTCCTGATTTGGTCCTAGTTGAGACCTGGTTCAGTTCTGGTTTAGTCCTAGTTTATTTATCATAGTGCAGCTACAAACTAGAGTCTATCTATATTCTCTTGGCATTACTGGAAAATGGTAAACGTCTTTGCCAGCGTGCGTGAATGAGCGTGAATGAGCGTGCCCGTGCGTGACGTAGTACGTGACGTGCTGCGTGACGTTGAACGCTCCGTCTCCTCCGGTCGCGCCGTGACAGAAGCCGCAGCCTCCTTCTCTCCGCATCCAAACCACGGGCCCCGCAGGTACGTCCCCCGCCGCCGGACCCTGCTCTGTCAGCGGCGCCTCCCTCTGCGCACACCCCGGGAAAGCGCGCATGTCCCGGGTGCACTTTGCGCCTTCGCCCCGGTGCTTTAGCCTTTAGCCGGGTGCAGCAGATGCCAGGCCCGCCGCTGCTGGAAGCGTGAGAGGCCAGTTTGGCTCGCGTGTCGGGCAGTGGTCACACGGTTTAGCACCAGCTTCGTACGAGAGGCTCAGCGTGAGATGAGCACCCAGCTTTACCGGATTCCGGTGACCTTTAGTCCAGCTATCCGTGAAACGAACTTGTGCCGCTAATGCTAACCCCTGCGCGCTGTTTAAACTAGAGGCTAATGCTAAAGGCTAGCCGAGAGGACACACGCTGCCCTCTGCCCAGTGTGGGTCTCCTCCTCCGGGCTGTTCTGGAAAATCTGGTCGCATTTAAGACTTTTAGATAAGTTTGGATGTATTCACAAAGTTCCATATAACAGAGCCATTATCTAGTATTAGTCACGTATTCTTTATTTTTGACTAAATCTAAATGACATGTTATTTTATATTTGTCTGTTAATTCACATGGTTTGGTTTAGCTGTAGTATAGGCAGGGGTGGTGCTATTATCTACATTTAACCTTTGTTTGAAGGTTGAAACATGTCCTGTCCCTGTTGTGTCCCGTTTCATTCCTGATCTTAGTCCTGTTCTGCTCTAGCTGCCTGAAGGTTGAGCCATGTTCTGGTTCTAGTCCTGGTTCAGCCCTAGTTTCAGTCCTTGTTTCTTAGTCCTGTCCTGCTCTTGGTGTGTCTGAGCATTGAGCCATGTCCTGTTTCAGTCCTGTTTCAGTCCTGCTTCAGTCCTGCTTCAGTCCTGTTTTTAGTCCTATTTTTAGTCCTGTTTCAATCCTGATTTTAGTCCTGTTTCAGTCCTGTTTCAGTCTTGGTTTTAGTCCTGTTTCAGTCCTGTTTCAGTCTTGGTTTCAGTCCTGGTTTTAGTCCTGGTTATAGTCCTGGTTATAGTCCTGGTTATAGTCCTGGTTATAGTCCTGGTTATAGTCCTGGTTTCAGTCCTGGTTTCAGTCCTGGTTTTAGTCCTGGTTTAGTCCTGGTTTCAGTCCTGGTTTCAGTCCTGATTTTAGTCCCGTTTCAATCCTGATTTTAGTCCTGTTTGTCTCTTTCGACCTTTTTGTCTGAAGGTTGAGCCATGTCCTGTAATGGTCTGACGTTTTCTCTGTGCACATCAGAGTGTAACACTGAACATCCGCTGTGTGTGTGTGTGTGTGTGTGTGTGTGTGTGTGTGTGTGTGTGTGTGTGTGTGTGTGTGTGTGTGTGTGTGTGTGTGTGTGTGTGTGTGTGTGTGTGTGTGTGAAGAGTGGCTTATCCTTATCGGTGTTCTGTGTTTGATTTAAATAATATTTAATTTGGTGAACAAAAAACACCACTGCACCTTAGACTGTAGTAGTAGTAGTAGACTAAGGGAGTGTGCCGTCATCCATAGTGGTCAGCTCCAGTCAAATGAAGCTCATCGAGGCTTGCCGTTATAGTGGCTAATTTTGAGTTCCTTGATTCTAGAACTACAAGATTAATAAATGTCATACATTACATTAGGTACAATTTCTATGGTCATTTGTGGTGACGCTGCCTGACACTTTCTGTAGCACTCTCCCGTGGTCCCCCATTACGCCATCAAACTCCATCAAAACTTAACACACCACATGGGCAATATGGTGATACAGATCAAATCATGAGCTACACTTTCTGTAAAAATAGAACACGATTCACTCATTTTCCCTTGAAGGCAGCTTTACACTTGGGGGCCGTTTAGACGAGGACGATTGCGATTGAAAACGACGGAAGTGTCTTTTGTTTACACCTGAAACCGCAAAAATCTGAAGACTCCTTCCAGAGTGTGGAGTTCTGAAGACGGCCCAGGTCATGTCTCCGTCTAAACGGCAAGAAGCGCAAAACATCTTCACACCGCATACACCTGACCTTACGCGCCAAGCCGGTAAAAACAATAACAATATGTCGCAGGTGACAGAGGCGAGTTTGGACAAGACCGGGCAGAACCAGTCAGTGGTCCATTTTGAGAATGGATTAGTTGATGACAGTGCAGGTTGGGTGGAAAACTTCAGAATGACTAAACAAGCTCTTGTTGCATTAAGCGAAGAGCTCCGACCCTACATCGAGGGCAAAACAACCGTAATGAAAGTCCTGAAAAAGGTAGCTCTTACATTATATTAGCGGCCTGGCATGCATATTCAATCGAATTCGCCCACTTTTGCGTCTTTGTATAAACAAACATTTCCTGTTGAGAACGCTCGTCTAAACGCGGATAAAAAATTGAAGACGAGATGCCACTTTTGCGTCTTCTGTTTTGATCGTCGCCGTATAAACGTAGCCTTAAATGCAGGCACTTTTCCCTGCCCACTCCTCCCATTGGTCAGCTTCAGCAGTAATTTGAGTGACAGGGAAATTTAACCAACTGAAGTGTGAAGCAGATGAGTGTACTTCAAAACAATATGATGTTAACTTGAATCGTGATTAAATAGAAAACATGATCTGGCTCTAAGGGCTTCGTGATATGAATTCTTTGGCATATTTAGTGACGATTAGGGCTGTCATTGAAAATCTGACACTAATCAATACTAAAACTAGTATCTAAACTAGTTATTTGAGGAAGTGTTGAAACTTCAAGTCCCACTGACAGGACAAAAATGACCCTTTCCTGAATAGCTTTAGAATGATCTTGAGCTGTATCAGAACAAGTATAAGAGCACCTATCTGGACCTGAGATATAAGACATGTGGTAATATAAAAGAAATGATTATGGTTTAATGTTGAAGATCACATTCTATTGTCTAAAGAGTGTTTTTTTTGTTGGAATTTTAGTATCGTGACTGCTTCTTACTGTTTTGTGATAAGCTTCTGTTGTATAGCCAATAGGGAATCTTTATAAACTTGGCCAAACCTGTTTTGGGGCAGATTGGCAGACTAATTCTGTCTCTATGGAAAACTACTATCACTGTTTGGACATTATCTTTGACTCACTGTGTTTTTTAAAAAGGGAGTTCACTTTTAACACTCCTCATGCTCCCTCCAAGCTCACAACACAATTCTGTAGTTCTGTAGAATCTTGTGTTGAGAAAAGTCTATTCAACAGAGCGATTCCTCAGTTATCATCAGAGCCTTGAGTAAGTAGAGCAAAATAGAGCAACAGCTTAAATAAACAGTAGAGTTCTAAAGAAGGGGATTGCAAAATGGTCATTCTCAGACATGACTAGTGACAAGTGCTGGACTGTTCCTAGAGCAGGGGTGCCCACACTTTTTCAGCATGTGAGCTACTTGTAAAATGACCACGTAAATATTATCTACCTACTACAAAAATGCAAATCATTTATTTATTTATAAATATATTGAGAATTCTTTACATGTACAATGTAAGTTGATGTACCTTGGATAACTGCATGAACCCATATTGTGCTATTAAATTTTTTGTCATTACCTCACTTTCTTTAACTTGCACTGGATGGAATCAGCTCGAGATGCATAGTTCAGACAGTAGATGCTGACAGTCAGACTCACGCTCACTTCTAAATGATAATCAGTCATGGTGAAACGGTACTTGGACTTAAAGGGACAGTGTGTAAGATTTTTACCCGTTAATTACCGAAATTGAAGATACCCATTCAAAAATAGTGTTTTCCAAGCCTTTTCACTTCCATCATGAAATCAAAGTATTCTGTTGGACTTAGATATACCTGCATAAAAGGGGGATCTTCCCCATATAGATTTTGATTACGAGAGCCGCAGAAGGACATTTGGGCTCCGCCTTCGGCAAGGGCTGGTTGTTTTCACACGAGATGGTACGCGTTTGGATAAACAACGACAAGCATGTTGCCGGATCACACGTCGTAATGGATCTAACACGTGTTTTGGACCAAATTGTTTTAATGGATTTTATTTGCTGGATCCTTACGGACAGATTGAGACCAAGTTTATGATGAAATACTGAGTTTGACCTGTCCAGAGCCTTCAAAGGTAAGCTAAGTAACAAACCTTGTTTTGTGCCTTTCCGTATAAAAGCCCCATGTGCTCAGGGAGTGATTGTTGTGCCGGGAAATGAATTGCATAGTCAAAAAGAGGAGACTGTAAGGTTTCATTTGATGTGTAGATTGTCATGGTACACGATTGGGAATGTGTGCTCCCATGCAAAAAGAAAAAAAAACAGTGAACGGGACCACGTTTTATTTATACAGTAGCGGCGCGCGTGTTGCGCGCGGGAACGCAAGCTGTCTGCGTTACGGCGCGCCCGGGTGACCCTCGAGGTCTGCCGTAGCTAAAACGGAAAGCGCAATAGCCACTATCCACCTATGCGCCACGAATCCTACACACTGTACCTTTAATGATTTTCATGCGAGAAAAGGCTGACTCACATAGATACGTTTTTACAGATCTTTCTCCATTTTATCTGATAAATGTTAATTTAAGCTTAAAATAAGCCAAGCAAACTGTACTGCACTTCACCATTCTGTAACCCCTTCATTGATTTTTAAATCTGTTTTTCAACTTCCTAACTGGAGATACATTATCTTACTGGTTTTGCAGTAGTATTTACCAGCATCTGCACATTTACCAAACTCGTACAAATGTATAGTTGTGCACTTTTATTAGGCGAACTTCAGCCACATGTTGCGGTAGGCCCGCTCTGTGCTGTTGGCCTACTTTGTGCCAACATAAATTTAGATTAGTTTTTGGTTCACATTTTGTCCTTGCACTTCTACTCAGCGTGCACTGAGGAGGGGGCCTGTGTTTGCAATATGCAGGGAGGAGCGAGAGCGCGAAAAGGCGAGGAGGGGTGCACTGACGTGAGGCAGATGGACCGGTAGGATGTTTTAAAAAGTTTAACTTGCACTGTGATACTAGGGATGCACCGATCCACATTTTTTCACTTCAAATCCGAACCCGATACCTGAATTTGGATATCGGCCGATACCGATACGATTCCGATACCCAAACTGTTTGTTTTCAATATTATCATCATTATTGTTTAACTGCAAATAACGGTCCCCATAATGATAAAACACCTGCAATTCAACATAATAAAGAAAATACTTAAATAACCCCCCCATATGGTATGACTTAATTAAATAAGAGACTTAAGAAAACAAAATAAACCCACAAATTAACATTAATCGTTAAGTCCGGGTCATGTGGCCCCCTTTACGCACCACTATGCGCTATTTATCGAATGACCAGGAAGTGCCCCGATTTGGCCCCTGAACCAGAGAGCAGCGTGGAGACAGTGGAAGGTCGGGAGAGCATGTGGATCCGTGCACCCTCGCACACACTAGGGAGGGGGACAGAGTCCAGATAGCGGGGAAACGGTTTGTAAGCAGTCCTGCAGTAGCAGGGAACAGTTTGCACCGGAGACTGGCTCCGCAAAACCAGGAGGGGTGCTCTACGTGAGAGGGAGGGAGAGGTGCCGGTCGGGGGGGCAGCTCCAGGCGCTCCGTCACACTGCGTCTCATTGAGATATGCCTCTGTTCAGGAAATCCATTCATCATTTCACAGCAGGAGCAGAGCAGCCGACAGGGAATCACTCGTGGAGTCATTTCAGCAGATAATGTGTATATACAGACATGACTCATGGATTGGAAATTTTCGCAGGTTGGATCGGAATTTCCGATCCGTGAATTACGTTGATATCGGAACCCGATACCGATACTGGCCCCATCCCTATGTGATACACACTGGTACTCAAGAGCACATGCTGACAAGCTGTGCGGGCTGGGGACACGTGTGGTGACGTGGCGCCCAGTGTCCGCGGGTTCCAGAAGAGCCCACAGGCTGCAGTGAGAAGCCCCGTGCAGTCCCTGGTGGGTGACTGGTAGATCGTGATCGACGTATTGGGCACCCCGTCCTAGAGTGTTTCAATCTAAAAATGCAATTCAAGTCTTATGAAGAATGATGATTTTCCATGGCCTAAAGTGCATTGTTTGATTGCTTCTGTGAAAAGCAGTGAGCTACATGGCAGCCGACTATAGAAATTCTTGGTTGCCTAAGAACATGAAAAGTGTGTGTTGTAAAAGCTCTCAAATCTATTCCATATCTCTGTATCTGAACCAATCTGTGCTCACAAGACTACACCTGCAGGGGGAGTAATGCAAAAACTATTATTTATGCAGGAAAAAGTAGGAAACAATGTATTTAAAGACCGATTCAACTTGTGAATCATGAATTTATTCTGCCTTTTTACTTTCCAAAAATACAAGCTATCCAACGATACCAAAAAATACCAAATCTTCAGCTCACTCATCTTTTTTCTGCTGTTGTCCCATAGGAATCTTTATGCTGATACATATTTTGATTGGTCTGTTCTGCTGGGCCTCACATTCATATTCTACAGAATCTAAGGATGTTGTGTTTTAATGCTAACTCATGTTTTCTTTTGATTGTTGCAGAAAATGGCTGTACCTCCTACCTACGTCGACCTGGGGAAGTCCGCCAGGGATGTATTCACTAAGGGCTATGGTGAGTGGATAGTAATAGTGAAAATTGTGAATGAATTTGGATTACATTGTCTTTTGACCTTTCATGGGCCTGTAAAATGCTGTAAATGTACAGAAAATTTACCAAACTAAAATGCTCATCAACAACCATTTTGTCTTATCAGTGTGGTATATCTCAGTTTGAATGGAATTGACATTTAAAGTAAGACTGAAAAATACAACAAAAGGGATGTAGCTTTTTCAGTTTTGAGACCTATTTCCATACTATAGCTCCAAGGGTTTGGTGCTGCCATAGAATGATAGAATTGATTTGTATACTATTTTGAGGATAGACTCTATACTCGACACCGTTCCGATACCACAGTGGTAATAATAATAATTTAAAAAACACTCTTTAGACAATAGAATGTGCATTTTCAACATTAAATTGTAGTACTTTTTGTATTCCCATCTGGCCTCTGTGTCATATCTGTGTACTCCCTCAGTGGTCCTGTAGGTTCCATAGTGGTCCATGGGTGTATACTAGTCTATGTGCTCTTATACTTGTTCTGATACAGCTCAAGATCATTCTAAAGACATTCAGGAAAGTTTCCATTCTGTTCTGGCTTATCTGTTCAGTATCGATACCTGCTCAAATGAGTATGTAGTTTCAATACTAGTTTTAGTATCTATTAGTATCTCATTTTCAATACTTTTGACAACCCTAGTTTCACTCCACCAGACCATAGCTGCACTGTGTAACTAGTTATAATTTAACTTTTGTATATTAATGCTTTTGTATTAATATACAAAAGCATTAATATACAATTAGTTCTAAGGCGACTAATTAATAAAATCTATTATATTATTTTATTTATTTATTTATTTCAGGGACAGTGCATATTAATCAACATTTCGGTAAAAATTACAATACAATAAATAAATAGAAAACAGTCAAAAAATATATACACTATTACATAAGATGGCAGACTCACAACAAATAACAATAATAATGATATGGGGATTTCCTAAACTTTGTTAATCTTTTGTCTCCCTAGGTTTTGGTCTCATTAAGTTGGACTTGAAAACAAAGTCTGAGAATGGCCTGGTAAGTGTGTTTCTAAATGAGCTTAAGCCCCAGATGCACCTGTCACTCTCACCTGCTGATTACACCTGCTGCACTGGCATGGATTAACCCGCACCTGCCGATCTCACCTGACCCACTGCTGATTCACCTCAGTGATGTTTGCTGTGTCAACAACTCCCTCACAGGGCTCTGTTTGGTTGATGTTGGTACATATATTATCATCTGTCCTAAATACAGCAGAGAAGATGTAACCATCCATAAAAATGTATTGAAAATCAGATACTAATCCATACTATTACTGAAAGTAGATAAGTAGGTATTGATACTAAAAAAAATCCTTCAGCTTTCCTGAATAGTTTGAACAGATTGCATGTTGGTGAGCTTTAACAGAGCAAGTATAAGACCTTATACTTATATACTCATTGTAACATAAAGAAAGTACTGTTATTTTGTGTATGAAAATTACATTCCATATTCCATTACTAAAAAAGGAAACATTTTTATATTCATTGTGATATGGAGTAGTGAATTCCTTGAAATTGAATTTGGAATGTTAGTATCGCCACAATAATTTCAAACATGGGAATATCAGATAATGTTGTGATGTATGGACTTTTTACTATCTGCCTTAAATCTCCAGCACATGTCTATATTTAGTTTGGGCCAAAGAGCTGCATAAAGAATACACATAAAACTTTATTTACACACTTGAGTGCTGAAAAGCCCATTATGATGAATACAAGACCAAGGCCAGTTACGTCGCCCGGATCGGCGTCACCGGGGCCCCACCCTGGAGCCAGGCCTGGGGTGGGAGCTCGCGAACGAGCGCCTGGTGGCCGGGCCTTTCCCCATGGGGCCCGGCCGGGCTCAGCCCGAAGGAGCGACGTGGGGCCGTCCTCCCGTGGACCCATCACCCGCAGGAGGATCCATAAGGGGCCGGTGCAGAGAGATCTGGGCGGCAGCCGAAGGCAGGGGCCTCGGCGACCAGATCTCCGGACATGGAGACTAGCTCTGGGGACATGGAATGTCACCTCGTTGGGGGGGGGGAGGAGCCTGGGCTCGTGCGGGAGGTTGAGCGCTATCGACTAGATATAGTCGGCCTCACCTCGACGCACAGCCTGGGCTCTGGAACCCAACTCCTTGAAGGGGGCTGGACTCTCCATTTCTCTGGCGTTGCCCGTGGGGAACGGCGGCGGGCCGGTGTGGGCCTGCTCATTGCCCCACAGCTCAGCCGCCGAGTGTTGGAGTTCACCCCGGTGAACGAGAGGGTCGCGTCCCTGCGCCTTCTGGTCAGGGACAGGTCTCTCACTGTTGTGTCGGCCTACGGGCCGAACAGCAGTGCAGAGTACCCGGCCTTCTTGGAGACTCCGTTGGGACTCCGTTGTTCTCCTGGGGGACTTCAACGCCCACGTGGGCAACGACAGTGACACCTGGAGAGGGGTGATTGGGAGGAACGGCCTCCCTGATCTGAACCCGAGTGGTGTTCTGTTATTGGACTTCTGTGCTAGCCACAGTTTGTCCATAACGAACACCATGTTCAAGCACAAGGGTGTCCATCAGTGCACTTGGCACCAGGACACCCTAGGACGGAGGTCGATGATCGACTTTGTTGTCGTGTCATCTGACCTCCGGCCGCGTGTCTTGGACACTCGGGTGAAGAGAGGGGCAGAGCTGTCAACCGATCACCACCTGGTGGTGAGTTGGGTCCGCTGGAAGGGGAGGAAGCCGGAAAGACCTGGCAGGCCCAAGCGCGTAGTGAAGGTCTGTTGGGAACGTCTGGCAGAGCCCTCTGTCAGGGGCACCTTCAACTCACACCTCCGGGAGAGCTTCTCCCGGGTTCCGGGGGAGGCTGGGGACATAGAATCCGAATGGGCTCTGTTCTCGGCCTCTATTGTTGATGCGGCCGCCCGTAGCTGTGGTCGTAAGGTCTGTGGTGCCTGTCGCGGCGGCAATCCCGGAACCCGGTGGTGGACACCGGAAGTAAGGGGGCATCCCTTACTTCCGGTGTCAGGCTGAAGAAGGAGTCCTATCGGGCCTTGTTGGCTCGTGGGACTCCGGAGGCAGCCGACGGGTACCGGCGGGCCAAGCGTGCTGCAGCCCGGGCGGTGGCAGAGGCAAAAACTCGGAGTTGGGAGGAGTTTGGAGAGGCCATGGAGGAGGACTATCGGACGGCCTCAAAGAAATTCTGGCAAACCGTCCGGCGCCTCAGGAGGGGGAAGCAGTGCTTCACAAACACTGTTTACAGTGGGGGTGGGGAGCTGTTGACCTCGACTGGGGATGTTGTCGGACGGTGGAAGGAATACTTTGAGGATCTCCTCAATCCCGTCGTCACGTCTTCCGAGGAGGAAGCAGAGGCTGGGGACTCGGGGTCGGACTCACTCATCACCCTGGCTGAAGTCACTGAGGTGGTTGGAAAGCTCCTCGGTGGCAAAGCCCCGGGGGTGGATGAGATCCGTCCTGAGTATCTCAAGTCGCTGGATGTTGTAGGGCTGTCATGGCTGACACGTCTCTGCAACATCGCGTAGCGGTCGGGGACAGTACCTCTGGACTAGCAGACCGGGATGGTGGTCCCTCTGTTTAAGAAGGGGGACCGGAGGGTGTGTTCCAACTATCGGGGAATCACACTCCTCAGCCTTCCCGGTAAGGTCTATTCCAGGGTGCTGGAGAGGAGAATTCGACCGATAGTCGAACCTCGGATTCAGGAGGAGCAGTGTGGTTTTCGTCCCGGCCGGGGAACACTGGACCAGCTCTATACTCTCCATCGGGTGCTCGAGGGTGCATGGGAGTTTGCCCAACCAGTCCACATGTGCTTTGTGGACCTGGAGAAGGCATTCGACCGTGTCCCTCGTGGGGCCCTGTGGAGGGTGCTCTGGGAGTACGGGGTTCGGGGCCCTTTGTTAAGGGCTGTTCGGTCCCTGTATGACCGGAGCAGGAGCTGTGTTCGCATTGCCGGTAGTAAGTCGGACCTGTTTCCGGTGCATGTTGGATTCTGCCAGGGCTGCCCTTTGTCACCGGTTCTGTTCATTATATTTATGGACAGAATTTCTAGGCGCAGTCAGGGGCCGGAGGGGATCTGGTTTGGGAACCACAGGATCTCATCTCTGCTGTTTGCAGATGATGTTGTCCTGATGGCTTCATCAAACCGGGACCTCCAATGTGCACTGGGGCGGTTCGCAGCCGAGTGTGAAGCGGCTGGGATGAGGATCAGCTCCTCCAAATCCGAGGCCATGGTTCTCGACCGGAAAAAGGTGGTTTGCCCTCTCTGGGTGGGTGGAGAGTCCTTGCCTCAAGTGGAGGAGTTCAAGTATCTCGGGGTCTTGTTCACGAGTGAGGGGAGGATGGAGCGTGAGATTGACAGGCTCGGCAGTCGGCAGTGATGCGGTCGTTGTACCGGACCATTGTGGTGAAGAGGGAGTTGAGCCAAAAGGCGAAGCTCTCAATTTACCGGTCAGTCTACGTTCCTACCCTCACCTATGGTCATGAGCTTTGGGTAATGACCGAAAGGACGAGATCGCGGATACAAGCGGCCGAAATGAGTTTCCTCCGCAGAGTGGCTGGGCGCACCCTTAGAGATAGGGTGAGGAGCTCAGTCACACAGGAGGCGCTCGGAGTAGAGCCGCTGCTTCTCCACGTGGAGAGGAGCCAGCTGAGGTGGCTCGGGCATCTGTTTCGGATGCCTCCTGGACGCCTCCCTCGGGAGGTGTTCCGGGCATGTCCCACCGGGAGGAGGCCCCGGGGAAGACCCAGGACCCGCTGGAGGGACTATGTCTCCCGGCTGGCCTGGGAACGCCTTGGGGTCCCCCCGGAGGAGCTGGAGGAAGTGTCCGGGGTGAAGGAAGTCTGGGAGTCCCTGCTTAGACTGTTGCCCCCGCGACCCGGCCCCGGATAAGCAGAAGAAAATGGATGGATGGATGGATGGAGTGCTGAAAGGGCACTGCACACAATCAAATCAATCAATCAAAAAAGCGCTTTTCATACAAAAAAATTTAACATAAAGTGCTTTACTGTGATTAAAAACAATCCCACATTTCACATTTCCTTCCACCCAGCCAGCCAGCCCCCCACAGCTGCCTGACCCCACACAACCAAACAGTAACACACACACACACAAGCAAGCATACTAACATGCTAAAATAAAATACACACATAGTAAAATGTGAGGCTCAATACAGGCGAACTAGTTGAGAAAGCACATTCAGAGGAGCTGTCTACACCAAGAGCAGAGAACCGTCCACCGCCACCAGGAACTGCCACAGGAACCACGATAGGAACCACCACCAGGAACTTCCACAGGGCCCAGGGGAGAGATGAGGCCCAAGCACCAGGAGTCCACGGGACAGACCCCGGTAGCTGCAGCCGGCCACTGCTCCTGGTGCAGAGGCTCCAACAGAGGAAACACGGGAAATCCTAAAAATGATAAAGGATTATTAGTTAAAGCTAATAAAATGCCTAAAATAAATAAGTTAAATAAAATATGGAAGAACTTTGAAATGAGCCCTACATATGAGCAGAGCTTATCAGATATTGGTTTCTCTGGATTCGATATTAAACCATTTGCATCGACTATGAATAAGAACTTCGGTTAGTTTTATGAAGTAATTTTACATGAATATTACGATTAAAATGTCCAAATTACAATGTAATGATCCACGTGTGTCATCGATTATACCTATTTAGACATAAGCACAATATATTGAGTATTTTGACACATAAGTTGTTTTTGTGGTGCGCAGGAGTTCATGAGCACTGGGTCAGCCAACACCGAGACCAGTAAAGTGAACGGATCCCTGGAAACCAAGTACAAGTGGTCTGAGCACGGCCTGACTTTCACTGAGAAGTGGAACACGGACAATACACTGGGCACAGAGATCACCATCGAAGACCAGGTAAAGACACACACAGACACACACAGACGGCTCATCCTAAAATCATGAATTGGATCCATCTCCAGCTTAGAAATAAGATTGGTTCTGACCTAAGATAACTCAGCCCATTCAGTTGGAATGTGCTCAGTGTTTTCTGACTAAATGAGAGAGGAGCCAGAACGTGCATGGACAATAGTTTGGGACGCATTCATTGTGATCTGAGATGTGTGTAGAATCCCTCAGTCGTCCAGGTAGAATCCATGGCAAAAGGAGAAATTCAGTTTGCACGCTGCTGCTTCAGTTCAGATCTGAAGAAGCAGCTTGGATGAGCTCCAAAACGTATTCGACCAAATAAACTTTTGCCCAGTTGACAAATTGAAATTCTCCTTTTGCCATTCTGATCTGAGGTTCTGTTCTCCACGTGGAGGAGCAGCGGCATTGCTCTGAGCTCCTCCCATTATTGTGCCTGTGATCTTGTCGTTTCGGTCATGACTAACGACCAGAGGTGAAGGTCACTTTCCACATTTTTTCCCCCAAATTGTTCTGTCTGCTCAAAACTACAGGCTTTTACTGACAGGACTGGCTCTAGAGTTATTCATGAAAAATGCACAAGCTGATCAGAGAGCATTAGTCAGGACTGAACCTTGATTCAAACTTGGTTAATTGTCCAGCTCTATGATAAACATTCATTTATTTAATAATTTATTTCTCATATCTAATGTTATTTCATTCTTCCAGCTGTTCAAAGGCCTCAAGTTGACATTTGACTCTTCTTTCTCACCAAACACTGGGTAAAGACTTTTCAATTATAAGTACATTTACTATATAGTGTATATATAGTATATTTACTCATACTAGGTTTGTCAAAACGATTGTAAATCAGATACTAATCAATTCTAAAACAATATGGAAACTAGATCCTCATTTGAGTAGGAGTTACTGCTCTATTACAAAATTCACAGGTCAGAAATGAACCTTTCCTGATTAACTTTAGATGATCGAGTCTATTCCTTCATTTGAAAACACATTGTGAAATGGTAGTATCATGACACTAGCCCATACAAACCAATGAGAACGCAACACTAGAAGTTTTGCTGTGGAAATGTAATGTACACCTTTACCACCAGGTGTCATCAAATGCAATAAACCTACAGGAATCATTAGTTTGTACCCAAAAATAAAATTATAAAATAAAAACATGTTAATAGAGTATTTTTTACTGATATTGGCTTCAGAACATTCCAGGTCTGAAATCATCCAAATGATTCTAGTGAAGGTGTGTGAAGTTTAAAAACACTCAGCCTAAATCTGCAGGGTTTGTGTGTTAATGAAACAAAACACAACTCCAGGTCTGTTTGTGATGAGGAAACATTAGAACAGAGATCAGAAAATAGCCTAATATGGGCCCTTTTAATCACACATCTAAACCTCTCTGTGTCCAAACAGGAAGAAGGGTGGTAAGATGAAGGCGGCCTATAAGTGCGAGCACATAAACGTGGGCTGTGATGTGAACTATGACATCAACGGCACGGCCATCCACGGGGTGGCGGTGGTGGGCTACGAGGGCTGGCTTGCTGGCTACCAGACCACATTTGAGGCCGGCCGCAACAGAGTCACCCAGAGCAACTTTGCTGTGGGCTACAAGACTGACGAGTTTCAACTGCACACCAATGTGTAAGGGTCAACACACTCGCTCTATTTCTTTTTGGGGTGCATATATCCATTTGGTAGTGGAACATTTAGAGATTTTTTTTTTTCACTGTTATGCAGATGACACCCAGCTCTACATTTCTACCAAACCTTCCTCATCTCTCCCTCCAACCTCTCTTACCCTCTGTCTACAAGAAATCCATTCCTGGTTCTCCTCCAACTTTCTCAAACTTAACAGCTCTAAAACTGAAGTCCTCCTAGTTGGCACCCCCTCCACTATCTCCAAATCCAGCAGTTTCTCTATATCTATATAGATATATACCATGATTCCACTGTCCTTCCTTCCCTTCAGATCAAGAGTCTGGGTGTCATCCTTGACAGCACACTTTCTTTTCAATCCCATATTAATAACATCACCCGCTCCGCCTACTTTCACCTCCGCAATATCTCTTGTCTCCGCCCCTCTCTCACTCCTCACACCACTGCCATACTCGTTCACAGCCTTGTTACTTCCCGGATTGACTATTGCAACTCCCTCCTCTTTGGTCTCCCCAATAAATCCCTCCAGAAACTGCAGCTTCTCCAAAATTCCGCTGCCCGCATCATCACCAGGACCCCCTCCTCCCACCACATCACCCCCATCCTCCAACAACTGCACTGGCTTCCCATAAAACAAAGAATTAACTTTAAAATTCTCCTAACCACCTTCAAAGCGATCCATAACCTGGCCCCACCTTACATCACTGACCTCCTCCACATCTCCATTCCTTCTCGCTCCCTCTGCTCCTCCTCCTCTCTCCAGCTCTCTGTTCCCTCTGCCTGTCTCGTCACCATGGGGGGCAGAGCCTTCAGCCGCTCTGCTCCCCTGCTCTGGAACTCCCTCCCTCCTGACCTCCGCAATATTGAGACTCTTCCTATTTTCAAATCCAGACTCAAAACACACCTGTTCAGACAATCCTACACCACATAACAGTCACTGTCACCATATTCCAGTTTTGTATCTCTGTTTTTATCTTTGTATTTTAAGTATTTTTATGTTTTAACTTTGTTTTGTACAGTGTCCTTGGGTGTCTTGAAAGGCGCTTTTAAATAAAATGTATTATTATTACGTGTTATGGCTGTTAAAGGTCCTACACTGTGAAGCACTGTCTCCTGAGAACTTTTCATCATGTTTATCCATTATTAGGCTGTCTAATGTTAAACACACAAGGTTCTTTGAGCAAAGTACTGACATTGTGATGATCCATCCCCAACTTGCTGTTTGCTGCCTGAAATTTAAATGCTCATGTATTTTAGTGCCATATATTGTTAAAATCCTCATAGAGGACCAATGGAGCAGGAAGAGTGAATCTACACTTTTCTGAGTCATTTCACACTTTTTATTTACAATACTTGTAAAAGCGTATAGTGTGTATCGCACTGTAAATAAGTTACTGCTATTCCCTACTAGACATTCTGAAGTATGATATACTGCTGAAGAACTTCTAGACAAACGATACTGATTATGCCATTGACACAAAAACCCAACAGCAGGATTAGCTCCTTGAAACTACTCTACACATGCAGTTGTGTGAATGAACATGGACTGCAATAAATACATGAAGCAGAAGTGATTTGTTCATCCATCTTTAGCTCAAATCTCATTGTAGCACAGAACAATCAAATGTTCCTTACTACTACAAAGACAAAGTACCCATGTCAAATATATAAAAAAATAATAAAAATAGTTCCATCTGTCATTTATTGAATGATTAGCAGATTAATAATTACAGACATACCTACTCCTGACAAAACTATTGATTCTTCAGACATCAGAAGGGGACGCTCTGTTACTCAAGTTAGACTCAATCTGACCAGAATGAATTGACCTCACTGGAACTACACCAAATACCAGTTGTACTGCTAAACAAGTCCCTCTCAAATAACATTACAGTCACAAGCTAGCTAGCGTTCTGACCTCCAGCAGAAATGGAATGCAGCACGAGTGACATATACACACTGGTTATCCTATGTTATACTGGGATATTACTACATTATTTGTGGTTGAACATGCACTTTGAAAGGTAACAGTCTCTTGTTTAAAGCATAAGGAAAAAGAAACTCTGGTTGGACGGGGAAGTGCCATCACCACTTGACACCTCTAGGCTAGTCCTTGAGCTCGGTACTCGAGAACGGAACCCTAATGGTTGTTTTTTCTTGTGCGTTACAGAAATGACGGCACAGAGTTCGGTGGATCCATTTATCAGAAGGTGAATGATAAACTGGAGACGGCTGTGAACCTGGCCTGGACCGCGGGCAACAGCAACACGCGCTTTGGCATTGCAGCCAAATACCAGATCGACCAAGATGCCGCCTTCTCTGTGAGTGTGCCTTCAAATGCATCTGACAGGTTTTCATGTTTTTCTAAATCACACTTGATTTAGTACCTGTGCTAAATATTTATCAGACTTTTACATCAGTTAAAGGAATAGTTTTTACCATCTGAACCTTATTTCGTTAATAAAACAACGTCATGTACTCACCCCTTGCACTTTGGTGTCATTTGGAGCATGTCCGGATATTTTGTGGTTTAACTATATCCGTAAGGTGAGCGCTCGGGGCATATGGTTGCCGTCACCAAATAACACAAACTTTAGCACTTTTCAAATCACAGAAGCTCGATGTGTCAGTCTATAGTGTTGCTGGAGTTAAAAGCGGCCTGAAACCCGGTACTCAGCTACAGTTTAATTAGATGATGTCATCATCGAGGACAGCGCACATGCGCGCATTCACAGCTGATTTACAGATAAACAACGCTCTGAACTTTTCTGTTGCAAGTGAAACATGGCTGAAGATTTTGACTTTGAGACTGAAGAGGAGTTATTTGAGTATGATGGGCGTCCCTATCGTTTTGAGCCTGAGTATACGAAGGTATTACAAAGAAGGAAGTGGAGACAGTTTGACCAGAGAAGAGCAAGAGACGGCCCGTCTACGAAAACACAGTACCTGGTGGTGTTTATGTGGACATTGTATGTCGATGACAACAGAGGAAGAATGCCTTTGCTGTCTCGAGTGGGATTTGCGGCCAGGAGATGAACGTTTGGGTGATAAATCTGTGTCTTTCAACTCTGGAGGATATTCGTGCCATGATGAATCGTGGTGTAATAGAAACATTTTTTCGTGTTCCGAAGTTGAATTGGAGGAGCCAGCCAAAACCTGCCGGACCACACGGACAATTTTCAGTTGAGTAAGTAGCCAACACACAATTATTGTTTATTTGCATTGAATTGCTTTGTTATGCCTATATAGTCATGATGATGTAATCTAATGAAACTATAGCTGGGTATCGGGTTTCAGGCCGCTTTTGACTCCAGCGACTCTATAGACTGACACATCGAGCTTCTGTGATTTGAAAAGTGCTAAAGTTTGTGTTATATGGAGACCGCAACCATATGCCCTGAGCACTCACGTTATGGATATCGCTAAACTACAAAATCTGCGGACATGCTCCAAATGACACCAAAGTACAATGGGTGAGTACTGGACGTTGTTTTATTAACAAAATAAGGTTCATGTTACTATTCCTTTAAGTGTCAGTTTGTGGGAAAATAAAAGTTGACAAAAGTGCAAAAATACAGGAAGTAGCACTGAGTTTTAAAACTGAATCCCTCTACCTCAACCATCAACACAGAAAGCTCCATCCAAAATGCACAGACAATTTAAGATAAGACTTTATTGATCTCACAGAGGAGAAATTTACTTGCCACAGTAGCTCCAGGTAGGGACAGTTTGAACAAGAAAGAAAAGTGCATGCAGGAAAGAATGGAATAAAATAAGTAATTAATAAAATAAGTAATAATAATAAAACAGTAACTAGGAGAGTATTGAAAAAAGATATTGCACGTTTGGAGTATATAGTAGAATTATACAATCTGATGGAGGTGGGGATGAAGGATCTGCGGTAGCGCTCCTTCTTGCACTGGGGGTGCATCAGTCGGCTGCTGAAGGAGCTGCTCAGCTCCTCTACAGTCCGGTGCAGCGGGTGAGAGGTGTTTGTTGACAATCTTATTTATCTTTTCAGGCGAAGGTGAACAATTCCAGTCTGGTGGGCCTCGGCTACACTCAGACACTCAAACCTGGTGAGTTTCTGGTGTTCATATGATGTTCAGACATTGTCCACATATTGAAATAACAGTTGCGTAGGGGTTAGCACCTCAGCCTCACAGCAAAAAGATCCTGGGTTCGACTCCTGGGAAAATGTGCCTTTCTTTATTTAAACAGGGAGAACTTAATGAAAATTCCAGACTCTTTGCATGTTCTCCCTGTTGGAGCCTCATTAAACAGAAAGGCGCTCGAATCTTACTAGAGGCACACTATGCAGCTTTTCTCCTGAATGCTCCTTCATCTCTTTGTCTCCATGGAAATATGATTACGTTACTGGTTTGTGTAAACATACAGCTGTATAACACTTTTCTTGTGTTGCGAATCTGTTCAAAAAGGACACACAAAGTAAGGAAGCACTCAAAAATATCAAATGTATTGAGTATCAATATCTGCCAATATCGACAAATTGGGATCAATATTGACCAATACTGGAACCGATATATCGCCCATCCCTATAGTAAACGTTTTAAAGTCTTTTTTACCATACATTGACGCATGCGTTGTGTTTTTCAGGCATTAAACTGACCCTCTCTGCTCTTCTCGACGGGAAGAACATCAACGCTGGAGGCCATAAACTAGGCCTGGGGCTCGAGTTTCAGGCGTAGACCCCCACAGAGACCACTTTGAACACACCCATTCCCACCAAAACTACCCCCAAATGCCCAAGTTGATTAGCTATAACCCTCACCAGTCCCAATGATGTGCTTTATCGGTATACATCCAAGCACCACTTCTGAAATCAGCTGTTTAAGACACAACACATCATAGGCCTGTCACCATACACATTTGGAAGCAAGTGTGGTATATTGCCTATAAAAATCTATAATAATTTATGCCACTCACACACAAACAGGATTATACCAAAACCATTTTTTAAGTTTGAGAGACTGTAAATGTCAAAATTCAATAGTTCAGTAGCTAGTTCGAATCTATAATAAGTTGTTATTCAACCTTCGACTGTTCAAATGTTATATTACAGAAAATGATCAAAGTCATTTCCATGTTTTGCTGCTGTTACAGGGTTGATTTCATACACTCCAGCTTAATGAGGCAGAGGAGAGCCGTGTGTGTCTGCAGTGGGGGTGGTAGTTTCCTGTTTCAGTAGCTACCACCCAAAATGTATTTAACGTCACATTGTCTTGTGTGCTTTTTGGTCAATGTTTTGTTGAAAATAGACAAATGGACATATTTTCTTTTCATAGTTTCTTTCACATGTGCAGTCTTACTCCCTCTGTCCGTCACAAAGATAAGCTCTAGTACACCAGTAGAGTGGAGTTTAACTGAATCCTTGAATGGACCTGGAATGGCCGTCTTCCACAAGAGGTCAATGGAGAAACACTTATGTGTGACACTGTTGTCATTCCCTAAATAAAATAAAAAAACATCTTGGACCAGCTCAGGGGTCTTTGGTATATTTTTGTCTACAAACATTTCTTTATTTTGAATTGATTTCCATTTAGTTCCTATGATAATTTTCAAATAGAGCAGACTGTGCTCATGAACTCCTCAAATCTATTCTCGAAGTCTGCTCCAGGCGACAACACAATCCTCCATCGACATCTGTCACAGGGTGGGTAGACAGCTGTACAAAAAAACCCGTCCAGTAATAAGTCACTTCTCCACAATAAGATCCAAAAAAGTCCCTTTTGCAGAAGATCTGACCACAAAGGATAAAGAGACGAGCAAGGAAAAAGGGCAAGTGAGCCTTCTTCGCAGGAGCCAAGGCCATAGTTGAGGGTAAAGAACTCAAAATCTGAACAATAGACACCTAGAGCTACAATTATGTTAGGTACTATACACAACCCTTCCTTGAACAGAAATGGAGGCCTCAGACATAATTTGTCTCTCATCTATAACTCTATCCTCAAACCTAAATCAAAACAAAGAAAACAATAGGGTTAGCCAGGTCAGGTCCAGAGGTGAGAAAACACCATTATGGTCCTGAATGACTATGCTAACCAGACCCCACATAGAAACTGAAAACAAATAGGTGTGATAGTTTCATAGTAATTTCATTGTAGTTAGCTCCTCCCTGCAGCTAGTTATAAGCAGTGTCCGCCAGCACCCTAGCCAGAACTGAAGAAGCAGCTTGGATGAGCTGCGAAACGTATTCGACCAAATAAAATTTGTCCAGTTGACAAATTGAATTTCTCCTTTTGCCATGGATTCTACCTGGACGACTGAGGGGTTCTTCACACATAATATACACTCAGGTCCAGCTCTAGTTATTAAATGAAAACAGGATTATATGAGATGCATCAATTTGGCACTTCTAAGTTTTCATGCAGTTTTTTTAAACCCTTTTTTTTGTTTAATGTCACTGACACTTCATTCCTTCAGTGTAAGAGGAATTTGTGATTCATTTATTATTGTGATATTTGGAGTGAGAAACCCAGGGGTCTAGAATTGACTACTGGCTTGTCTCTAAGGACCTATAGAAATGTTGCAGATGTAAGCATCAAACCTTCATATAGGTCTATCTGAATCTGTTTCCTGGCATCGTGCAGAGCTCCAGTAGTCATACAAATGACTGAAAAATGAACAACTCTTTGCTAAAGGATGATTCTCTGAAAGCACACGTCACTGAAATTATTAAAAGCAATTTCAAACAGGCCAAAAGAGAATTCATTTGCAAAGGCCTGGGAGTATATTTAATTTCAGATGAGAAAAGCCACTATTCAGAGGGGCAAAGAACAAGCAAATAAAAAAAATACAGAGAAGACTGTTCTGAAAGAAAGTATGACTGTACCAAAAAGAAAATCTTCTACAGAGAAAAATCATCTTTGCAATTTACAATGGTGCATGTTGGCTTTGGTGGCACGGCTTCACAACAAGAATGTTCTGGTTTTGATCCTCAGGTCACACGGGCCTTTCTGTGTGGAGTTTGCATGTTCTCCCTGTTTCTGGGTGGGTTTTCTTTGGGCTCTTCAGTTTTCCCCATCAACCCAAAACATGCACCATAGTTAAAATCCTCCAACTAAAGTCATCCTGACCTAGCAGATCATGGAGATGGGTCCCCGGGTGCCTCATGTGCTGCCCATTGCTCCTGAAAGGATGGGTCAAATACAGAGGACAATTTCCCTACAAACTTAAATGAAATATCCTCTTTTGTCACAAAATCAAAATCTATGGGCAACTGCTGCAAATCCACTCCCTTTCTCTCTACAATTAAAATAAATGCCAAAACTATCAGCAGCGAATGTTGTGACCACAACAGTACCCTACAAGAAATGAAACAAATGACAAAATTCAAAAACAAAGATACAGATGGCTTGACATTTGAATTTCATCCGAATCTGAAGAATACCAGAATATCAGAATTTTTAGTAGATGTATTTCAGGAAGCCGTCAGCGTAGGGAAGCTTCTCACAACTATGACTCCAAGTCTGATTATACTTCAATCAAACAAACAATATTTATAAGGCGCTTTTCATACAAAATTGTAACACAAAGCGCCTACTTCTTCACACATACTTCTACCCAAGAAAAATAAAAAGATCGATTGATTGGATTTCTATAACGTAATTAATAACAATGCAGAATTTTCTCTCTAATCTTCACTGAATGGATCAAACAATGTCTGTCCTAAATGATTGTCCCAGTCTGGGGTCATGAAGGGAAACACATTAGTAATAATCAGTGTTGCCATAGTTACTTTGAAACAGTAATCTGACTACTTCTTTAAAAAGTAACTTGGTTAAGTTACTGACTACTTGCTTTTAAAAGTAACTAAGTTAGATTACTTTTAGTTACTTTCAGCAGAGGCTTATTATATTATATTATATTATATTATATTATATTATATTATATTATATTATATTATATTATATTATATAATTATTATATATATAGGCTATATAAGGGAAACACCCTCTGACGCACTCACTCACGCAACCAACATGGCGGCGAACGGCAAGAATAGACGGAATAGCGCCAACATGTTCTTATTTTCTGCCATTATTTGTTGCCATCTTTTTTTCCAGACATGTCTCTCGGCTCCTGTGATCAGCGCAGACAACGGCACTGCTCCACATGGTATGAATCCTTGGATATTCTCTCTGTTTAGTCACTTCAACCCTCGCTTCCGGAGTTAGCATCACAGTGCTAGCTGGCGCATGCTAACGCCACGGATCAGGTGAGAGGAAATGACCAAAACAAGTCCCAAAGTTGAAACTCTGTCTATACACGCGGAATTTCCATGTGGAATCGAGATCGTCTATTTGATGCTCAATGTTTGACTCAAAATGGTGTAAGAAGTTGAGAAAAGTTCGTAATGTGATATAAATGCGATCGCCTCCGAAGTTTAGCCTAACTAAATGAAATCATTTTACTCTGGTGGCGTCTATTTGGCTGACAAAAATATCTTTATCTGCACATATCCTTTCATTACAGTCATTAGATTAGTCTGAATGAATGTGTTCATCTTAATTTGTTACTAACTTTTGCTTCGTCTTGGCGGCAACCTCCACGTCATATGTTTTGGCTATTACACGTAAATCGAAATGAAGTGTCGCAAAGTGACGTCAACAGCTCATTTACTTGAAGTAAATGGATGCTCGTGTTTAAAGCAAATGGACAAAAAGTTGTTGTCAAATATAGTTTTTGGTTGAATGCTTGACTCTTTCATAAGATTATGTATTATTGAGTGATGATGCAGTTTTCTTGTATTCCTTCAAGTGTAAGCAAAGATGGTTAAAGTACTGCATTTCATTACTCTAGTTAAAGTAAAGATACACTGGCCAAATGCTACTTCAGTAAAACAAAGGTAGCACTGTCAAATTATTTTTTTTTAAGTTAAAGCTATTCTCTAGAAAGTACTTTTTAATGAATAATTGTAAATGCAAGTTGTGAACGATAACTTAAAAGGCCCATATTACACTTTTTTCTGATCTGTTATAATGTAGTTTCTTCATCAAAAACAGACCCGGAGTTGTGTTTTGTTTCATTCACACAAACCCTGCATATTTTCATCAAGAGTTTTCTGTCTGAGCTACAACCAAATCACTACTAAGTGGCTAATCTGTAGCTAATTTTGTAACAAAAGAATTTTCCCTTGGGGTGAATACCAGTGTTTGTGATTAATCAGAGACATCAAGTCCACACCCAAAAAAAAACAGAAGTGCTGGTTGCACTTCCGGTTCCGGTTTGGTGAATGCTGGCGCGTTTTTTGGCTGCCGCTGCCACTCCGTGTTTTTCGGAGTAATAATGCCTAAGGACTCTGCATTTGTGGTTTATAAGTGGTCGGCACACTACTTTTAAACATCTCACCACAACACATAAACTGTCAGCGTGATTGTGCGTGTGTTTGAGCTACTTTTGCTTACCAAGCGTCTTTGAGTGTCTTGAAAAGCGCTATATAAATAAAATGTATTATTATTACCCTGTGCAAGGGCAATCCTTTTGTGTTGTGAGTCTACAGCACATCTGCGCATATCTAGTCTGTGTAGTGAGCCCCATGAGGCTGTAAATGGGACCAAAGAAAGACACAAAAGTACCTTTTTAGAAATGAAGTAGAAAGTATTATCTGTCAAGATAAGATAAATTCACTTGCCACATTAGCTCCAGGCAGTTTAGTGCAAAGAACATTTGAACAAGAAAGTGCATGCAGACAAGCTAATTAATAATAATAAAATAAGTAAATCAGAGAGTATAGAAAAATATTGCTCGTTTGGACTATATAGTAGTTATACAGTCTGATGGTGGTGGGGATGAAGGATCTGCAGTAGCGCTCCTTCTTGCACTGGGGGTGCCTCAGTCGGCTGCTGAAGGAGCTGCTCAGCTCCTCTACAGTCCGGTGCAGAGGGTGAGCGGTGTTGTCCATGATGGATGTAAATTTGGCCAGCACCCTCCTCTCAGCCACCACCTCTACAGAGTCCAGAGGACAGCCCAGGACAGAGCTGGCTCTCCTGACCAGCTTATTGAGTCTCTTCCTGTCCCGCTCTGTGCTGCTCGGGGCCCAGCAGACGACAGCGTAGAGGAGAGCATAGGCCACCACAGAGTCATAAAAGGTCTTGAGCAGAGGTCTGCACACTCCAAAGGACCTCAGTCTCCTCAGGAGGTGGAGGCGACTTGGCCCTTCTTGTACAGGACGTCTGTGTTGTGGGTTCAGTCCAGTTTATTGTTGAGGTGTACACCCAGGTACTTGAAACTGTTCAGTCTCTATGTCCTGCCCTTGTTCACCATGGAGTGAGGTAGTGGTCTTCTCCTGAAGTCGATCACCATCTCCTTTGTTTTACTGGTGTTAAGGCTCAGGTAGTTGCGCCCACACCAGTCCACAAAGTCCCTGATGACCGAAAATGTAGTGAAGTCAAAGTAATCAACTAGAATAGGAATCAAGTAAAGTACAGATCTTCAAAATTAGTGCTTAACTTAATGTGTGTAGGCTTGTTTTTGCTGAAGTGATATTAACATTTACAATTAAAAAAATATTGAAATGCAAACAATTACCTCTCTAATATTGTAAATCTATGTAAATGTGTCTTTAATTACACAAATTAACGGGACACACATTAATTTACATGGCTAAACAATATACCAATAGGTATAAGGTATAAAGTTTTTAAGTGCTGAAAAAACAGATTCTAATGATGATCAATTCAAAAAAAGTATAAAAACAAAGAAAATGGTATTCCATGGCTCAATAATGATATAAGAAAACTCATGAAAAATTGCAATTTGGCTTTAAAGAACTAATTACAATCTAAACTTAGTACTGATCATTTAACCTTCAAAAGCTTAAAGGAAAAGTAACGTTATTTTACAATCTGAGCCTTCTTTCGGTAATAAAACAAGTCGTTTGACTCACCCATAGCACGTTGGTGTCATTTGGAGCTGTTTGGTAAAAGTTATGTTGTAGCGTATCCGTTAGCGTGAGTACTCGGGGCATTACTTTGCGGTCTCCAAATAACACAAACTTAAGCACTTTTCAAATCATAGAAGCCCGATGTCTTAATCTACGATTTCGTTTGAAGCAAAAGTGGCCTGTAATCCGAGATTTATCCATAGTTTTCAGCTTTGCGTTTCATGTTTGGGTCCCGGGAGCTGAGAGCACAGTCCGCGCATGCGCACTGGCGTCCTCATCTACTCGAAAATATGGCTAAATCTCGGATTACAGGCCACTTTTGCTTCAAACGAAATCGTAATAAAGTAGTACTAAAGCTTAGAAAAGCACAAGCATCATATACTAATCTTATAGGAAATGCAAAGGGCAACAATAATTCCCTTTGGAAACATTTAAATAATCTGACTAATAAAAGGGCTAAATCTGAAGGAATTAAGGAGCTCACTATAAATGACAAAAGTATTGTTGATAGTGCCACTATGGTTAACAAGTTTAACACTTATTTTGTACATTCAATAAAAGAATTAACTAAGCATTTTGAGACAATTGAACCTGGGACCAAATTATGTCAAATTTCTTCCTCTGACTGTTATAGAAGTAGTAGATGAGAGAGAAGTCACCCAGATTAAAAAAAAAAAAAAGTGTCTAATTCTAAATCAAATGATATCTATAATGTCAATTGTTGTTTACTCAAACGTTATTGTAGCTCGTTAGTCCAACCTTTGACACATCTTGTTAACCTGTCTATCCGAAAATGTAAATTTCCTTCAGGTTGGAAGAAAGCAGTAATTGTGCCAATTTTTAAATCAGGAAGACCGTATTTTATGCACAACTACCGGTCAATATCAATTTTACCTATATTTTCAAAAGTGATGGAAAAAGGTGTAGCGGCACAACTGGCTGACCACTTGGAGGCCAACCAACTCCTCCACCCACAGCAGTTTGGCTTTAGATATGGGTATTCTACAGAAATCGCAAACTGCTGCTTTATTAAAAATCTAAAGAAGTCCCTGGATAGGGGTGAGGTGGTAGGAGCAGTATTACTTAATCTTTAAAAAAGCATTTGAAACAGTCAGTCATAGTCTTCTTTTATCCAAGATGCCTTCATTTAACAGCTTCCCTGAGACAGTGCAATGGTTTGCCTCGTTTCTTCAGGGTAGGGAACAGTGCGTGAAAGATGCCCAGGACAAATCCTCATTTATAAACATCTCAATGGGCATACCTCAGGGACCTATATTGGGGCTGCTGCTCTTTAGCTTTTTCATAAATGATCTGCCTTTGATTTCCCCTGGTGTCCGCTGCCAGCTTTACGCAGGTGATGCTGTTTTCTACGCACCCGCCAAGACTCCAGTGCACGCTGCAGATGTTTTGTCTGCATGCATGGCTGAGGTTAGCCAATGGCTCCACAAAAATAAACTAGTCCTTAATATTACTAAAACAGTTTCTATGTGCTTCTCTATTAAAAGGCTAAATCTAGAACAGAACTTTCAAATAGGTTTGCAAAATGATAAAATACAATTGGTGAATGACCTAAAATATCTTGGATTGGTTCTTGACCCACAATTAAAATTTGACAAACACATTAAGAAAATATCCAAAACAACGAAAACTGCTTAAACTAATCAGACATTACATCCCTGACCAGGCGGCCCTGCTCTACTTGCATGGGATGATCTTTCCACACACATCCTGTTGCATGACAGCATGGGCCCAGGCAGCTCCCTCAGCCACAAAGTGCATTGGTTCACTAAACAATCAAGCAATAAAAATTATGGATAGGAAACCTATCCGCTTTCATCACTGTCATTCTCAATCAATATAATTTAAGTTTTGACAGTTTCATCAATTTATGTTTCTATGTATGTATGATTCTGCAAAAAAACGAAAATCACAAATTTTGACAAAAAAACCTATAAACGTCATTTTCACAAATGCTGAGTTGTAGCGGTTTTTCATGTGGTTGTGACCCGCCATGGGAAAAGCTGCCACATGTCGGGATTGTTGAACACGAGAAAATCACATTATTTATTTTTTTTCAAAATTTGATTTTTGTTTTTTTTGCAAAATGTGCTAGTTGAGATCATGAAGAAGCCACTCCATGTTTCAGATAACGGCATTGGCTGCTTTAAAAGCTAGTTTTTCGGAAAGAAACGGGGTGTGTGTAAATTGGCGCTCTTTTGTTTTTGCCTGTCAGCTGTGAGCAGCTTGTGAATATTTAAGATTAAGGTTAAGACTTAATTGATCTCACACACAGTGACATACAGGAGAAATTCACTTCTGCATTTGACCAAAGTCAATCAATCAATCAAACTTTATTTCTATAGCACCTTCCAACAGCCAAAGCCGACCAAAGTGCTGTACAACGATAAAAACAATAAATATCATACAAAAAAGGTCAACAAAGTGCATTAAAATACCATTAAAGTACCAATTAAGATAAACCATTAAAATAAAGAAAGTGTCCCAGGACCACTAAGTGTTAAAAGCTGTTCTAAATAAATAGGTTTTAAGTTTGGCTTTGAACAGAGGCAGGTCAGTGATGGAGCGTAACTCGGTGGGCAAAGAGTTCCAGAGTTTTGGACTGGCCACTGCAAAAGAACGATCACCCCACTGTTTGCTCCGGGACCGGGGGACCTCCAGCAGATGTTGCCCAGCAGATCGTAGAGCTCTGCTGGGTTGGTGAGGGGTCAAAATCTCACACAGGTAGGAAGGTGCAAGATACCTGACAGCATTAAAAACAAACATCAAAATTTTAAAATGGATTCTGAACTGGACAGGGAGCCAGTGCGAGGAGTACAGGACAGGGGTGATGTGGTCGTTTTTCCGAGTGTTGGTGAGCAGGCGAGCTGCAGCATTTTGCACAAGTGGGCTGCAATGGGCTTTCCAGCGCCCGGGGGGCAGTACCGTGAAGGGTGCGTTATGCTGCATTTCAAGAGAATAAGGACAGTGAAAATGGACTGTAAATACTACTTTGACATGGGACCCATTCGGGACACGTCCATTTCTCCGGAGCTCATGTACAGAATGCGGTCGGATTCTTTAGCGGCCGAAAGACCGTGGATACGCGAATAACTGGACAACGAGGCAAACTGTAGTTACATCGGAGGTGACCGCGTTCTTTCTTTTGGGGTGAGTAAAGTGCCTCTAAACTTTGACACTACATACTTTAGGACATGTTTAAATACTTCAGCTTTTGTGTGGTCATATTATTTCTGCATCAAAGGGAGATATTTAGATGAAAGCAGGGGACTTGTGTCAATATTAGAATGTGCATACGCGTGTTTACAGGACTAAACCAAGGATTAAACCAGTATTTAATCAAACTAATACATTTCATATTGTATTGTATTAAATTGACAATACAGGTGATTTTGACTAATTCTGACCTGCCCTGAAACACCGCAGCACAATGTGATGGGGGAGGGCTTAGCTGAATATCATGCAAATGAGCTCCTTTCTGCTCCACAAGCAGATCTCCAACGTGGCTTTTCACAGCTTTGTCTTTTGAGATGCATGCTTTCAAATGGCCACAAATTCTTCAAATTTGATCAGATTTCCATGTGTAAGGCATCGTTGGAAAGCGTACAATCTACACCTTCAGAACCTTTGAATAACTCAAAATGCCTCTGGGACGACTTGTTACTGTTTTTTCCGTGACTGGTCACATATAAAGCCCTATTCGGACGGGATTAGTTTTATGGGGCGACATGGGGTGAAGTAATAATTACCAGGGAATTTAGTCCTGTCTGAACGCGCCATGTCCGTAAACATAACTGAGTATGTCTGTGAAATTTACAGCGAGTTTCACCTTCTGTAAAACGGTCTGGGGGAATTACCATAGGTAATATTAATCCCGTGCGAATGCGACCCTCGGTAAAGATGCATGTAATATTTCGTCACATCCGTTTAAAGAAATAATTTCCCGCAATTTTTAAACACGGAGGAGCTTGAAGCGCTTTGTTTTGCCGGCAAACAAAATGATCTACCGGTACTCTCGAACAAACGCACACATCGACCAATGAAAAAACCCAAGAGATATAAATCAGTCGTCAGAGGCATGAAACTTCTGCTTGTTTTAGGTCATGTATGCTCTATTAGTCCTGATTATGGGCAATAATTTGCATAGTTCGCTAATATTACACATAGGCTAATCATGACGTGCACTGCAACGAATACGTGACGGCAGAGCGTAAACAAACTCCTCCCATGTCAAATGAATATTAGGGACATTTCTTGTCCTGTGTGAATGGGGTCATTTATATTACAGAGGTCCTGTGATAAACCGACATTACTCTACATCCCCCTGTAAAACTAATCCCGTCCGAATAGGGCTTAAGACTAGAGCTGGGCAGTATGACCAAAAATTGATATCACGGTATTTGACGGTATTCTTTTTTTTTCATGCATGACTAGGTGTTAATCCCATTTCCTAATAATTTAGAGAATAATTACTGCAGTAAATTTGACTTGGTCAAACATCTCTGGGTCCAGTGCATTAATCATCTCCCTGAAGCTCCTTTCTCAACAGGACTAAGTGGTACCATGTCTGAATGGATAGTAATAGCGTTGGTATTATCGTTCCACCGTTTGCTTTTCTTGTCGTAGGCAGTCCCCTTAGCAAACGCGTCTTTACAACTTTACTTTACAACTTTAGCCCGACAACATTTACAGAATGATTGTTTGATCAAAATTCATATCATTTAAAAAAACACCAGTATTCGGTATGAACCGGTATACCACCCAGCCCTATATAAGACTGTATGGTGATGGTGAATGTTCTATGAGTGTGGTATCTCAATCAGTATTGAGTTTATTTCTTCCTTACAGTCACGATTTGTGTTTGGTATTTTAGTATCGTGACAACACTATACCAGGTGTCTCCAACCTCTCTTCCTCTAGTGAGCTACCTTTACAAAATGGAAATGCCAGAGAACTACTCCTTTTAGCGGTCGCAACAAATTGAGTAAATATAAGAGCCATGGCCTCAGATGAAAACGGTTGGCTATAAAACACACCATTGTCCATTTATTAGTGCAGAAAGTAAAGTTGGGCATGAAAATGATACATTTACAATTTTCTCATTCTATTCATCTAATTTTATTCAGCACAAAACTTATTCAGGGATTCTTTGGCGAGCCACTTGAAAGGAGGTGGAGAGCTGCTGGTGGCTACAGGTTTGAGACCCCTGCTATATACCAATTTACCACTTGCATTTTATTTCTCAACATCATTACACACACTTAAAGGGATATGCCACCCCCAGGTCAAATTTGGGCATCTCCCCACAGTCCAGAGACTAAAATAAGTGGTGGAAAGCGTTTTCCTGCTCACCCAGCCATTGTCCGAGTCAGTCGCCACTGACCGCCGCGGTATCTGCAGCTACTCCGCCTTAGACTGGAGTCTAACGTCGCCAGAGAAAGATTTTGGCCAAAAGGAATTAATTTGCTCGATGCGTTTCCCAATTACTTTATGTGTAGTGCGCATTCATATCGAGTGCAAATAAATGTGCAAATCAACACGGAGAGCTTGCCTTGGTCATTTTGGGTGGGAACTATTTTCCAGTGCGGACGAATACAGTCGAATCACGCACCACGTTGTGCAACAGGGGAACTCCCTTCCCGGTGCTTAACTGGGATTCCCCTGGTAGCGTGCTGCGTGATTCGACTGTATTCGTCCGCACTGGAAAATAGTTCCCACCCAAAATGACCAAGTCAAGCTCTCCGTGTTGATTTGCACATTTATTTGCACTCGATATGAATGCGCACTACACATAAAGTAATTGGGGAAACGCATCGAGCAAATTAATTCCTTTTGGCCGAAATCTTTCTCTGGCGACGTTAGACTCCAGTCTAAGGAGGAGGAGCACCAGATACCGCGGCGGTCAGTGCTGACAGACTCGGACAATGGCTGGGTGAGCAGGAAAACGCTTTCCACCACTTATTTTAGTCTCTGGACTGTGGGGAGATGCCCAAATTTGACCTGGGGGTGGCATATCCCTTTAAGTTGTAAATTGCTTGTCAAAAACCTTTTGTTGTGCTGAGTTGTTCCAGATGTCTGCATCATAAATCCACTGTTAATTATGGCTGCAACGATTACTCAAGTAACTCGAGTACAAAAAATAATTGAGGCAAATTATTTGCCTGGAGGCTCAGTTTAATTATCATCACGTGGCGATATATTTCAATTCATGCATCATCGCGGCATTGTCAGACTACTGCGCTGTTCGGATCGACTGCATCACCGCCTTTTAGCGGATCTCCGCTTTTTTTTCAGCCGCGGGGCTATTTTTTCTTTTTATATCTGTACAAATCCGTTGAGAAAATTTGGGGTGTGTATGTATTAGGGGTGTGCAAAATAATCGTTATGACATGCATCGCGATACTTTCACAATATACTGCATCGACTCTTGATGCCAAAAATCGATTATTATTAATAATTTAATATGTAATAATTTAATATTTATAAATACATACATTAATTATTAGTTTTTAGTTTTTTTTAAATTATAAATCCTATGCACTTTTTTCTTTGTGAAAGGGTATTGTTTGTTATGATGGTAGCTACCTCCAAAATGGCAAATGTTAGAACATCATTTTTTGTTTTAGAAAAAATCCTATGCACTTTTTTTGTTATTGGTTTGGTTTGGTTTATTTGTTTTTGTTGTTCAATCAATTCACATATCAATTGAAGACACTACCCAGATACACAACCACTGAAATTTAAGTTATCCTCTTTTTTTTTTTGGTACATTTTCACTGATGTATGTCGAGTATATTGCAATGCATCGCAATAATTCAAGCATCGTGATAGTATCGCATCGTGGCATATGAACCCCTAGTATGTATATATGTATAGTTGTGTTTAGGGTCGCCAACCATCCCTTGAAAAAAGGAATCATCTCGAATTCAGAAACAAAAGTACGCATCTCGTATTAAACTTGTACCGGTGTGCGGGCCACGCGAGCCTGTGTGCTCGTCTGGAGCCGCGGACACTTTAACTTTATAAAACATCCTATCTGTCCGTGCCGCTCCATGTGGGCCTCTATGCCAGCCCTGCACCTGGTCATTGCACTGGAGTCAACTCTCCCACCACTCCCACTACTCCCCATGACAGTCCTATTTGCAATTACATGAAAGCTAAATTCATTTTCACTTCAAATTGCATTAATTCTGTTATTATTTTTTTTTATCTTTCCAGTCTCACAAACGGGCAATAATGCAGCTCCAGTTCTGACTACAGGAAAACCGGACAATGTGAGCAACTCATTGCCTTCAGAAAAAAATCAACAAAACCTCACCACAGAATCAAGAGACACCAACAGTCCAGACCTGAAAAAAATAAATGACTCCAATCCACAAGATCCTGCTTCAGAGTCCAACTTACAACCCTCTAGTAATTCTGGAAATACATCAACAGCAACAGCAATAATGACGACAATCAACAACACTGCCACCATGAATGCTAATGAAGCTCCAGAAGCTGTATCGAGTATAAACAAAGAGTCAAAAACGACTGTAGAAGGAGTAGAGAACAATAATACTAAGCATGAAGCTAAAGAGACTGTTACGGTCAGTCCTGGGAAAACAACAACAACTCCAGTTCATGCGGATGCTAAGAGTACCACTACAGCAGTTTTAAATGACATGACCACGACCAAAGCGACAACTCCACAAAACACAACCAGCAGTATTTCTGAAGAGGAGCTTCTGGACAATACGAGTTTGCAGGTACGGGTACTGTTGGTCATAAATGCTGGGTTTCAGATGACGTTACATACAGCATTTTATCGGGCCATAATATTTAACCCAGATAAAGGAATCTAAATGGAATACTGTTCAAATGCAGATGTTTTGTTGTAATACAGCAAGTCCTTGAGTCTAGTCAGTAATAGAAATGATCATTTGTGAATTTGACCTTTTGAATACTAGACCACTAGATTCCTCAAATATGCATGGATGACATACTTCAGCACTATAGTCATGTTTTTGATGAGGGAACATCATTATTAAAGCTCCAGTTAAGTCAATTTTGCATAACACCCACTCTTTAAATTGCTGTATGTCTAATCATTTGCTATGGTGACTTTGGTTTGCACAGGTGACAGAGTTTGATGCTTCGGATACACACGAAGAGGAGTCAGAGGACAAACCCACAGAGCCCACACAGGTCACAGACGCCACCGAAGAACCAGAGATCGACCTGACCGCTCTGCCTGAAAGGAACACAGATGGGAACGACCTGCTGTCCAGAGTCTCCAGCAAACAGGTCAGGAATGGATGCTGAAATGGAGACGGTGGCCCCATTTCACAAAAGAAGTTCAATAAACTCTTTTAAGGTTTAAGAGTTAACTCTGGGTTAAAGGGAAAGTAATGTTTTTTTTACAATTTGAGCCTTATTTCGGTAATAAAACAAGTAGTTTTACTCACCCATAGCACTTTGGTGTCATATGGAGCACTTCCAGAGATGTTTTAGATTTGCGGTTTGCCTAGCGCAACTTCTAGCCATAGCTCGGGGCATATAATATATTCCCCAAGCATGTAATATGCCCCGTGCGGGCTCCAAATAGCACAAACTTTAGCACTTTTCAAATCATAGAAGCCCGATATCTTAGTCTACGATTTCGTTTGAAGCAAAAGTGGCCTGTAATCCGAGATTTATCCATAGTTTACATCTTTGCGTTTCATGTTTGGGTCCCGGGAGCTGAGAGCACAGTCCGCGCATGCGCACTGGCCTCCTCATCTACTCGAAACTATGGCTAAATCTCGGATTACAGGCCACTTTTGCTTCAAACGAAATCGTAGACTAAGATATCGGGCTTCTATGATTTGAAAAGTGCTAAAGTTTGTGTTATTTGGAGACCGCAAAGTAATGCCCCGAGCACTCAAGTTAACGGATACGCTACAACATAACTTCTACGAAACTGCTAAAAATGACACCAAACTGCTATGGGTGAGTAAAACTACTTGTTTTATTGCCGAAAGAAGGCTCAGATTGTAAAAAAACGTTACTTTTCCTTTAAGCTCCCCTCAGAGTTTTGTTTCACAAAGCAGGTTTGGAGCAGAGTTAGAAAACTCCGAGATGGTAAATCCTGAGTTTAGCAGAAGACACAATACTTTATCAATGGATCCCAGAAAAGAGAATTCACCATAGCAACGGTAAACCAGAGGAGGTGTCCATCTTAGAGGACAGGAAGTCATGTGACTATGAATTAGAAAGAAATGTGGAGGAGCATTATTTAATTCAATTCAATTGAATAATTCAATTCAATAATTCAATTCATTATTTTGGTATGAAGATTCGAATAACTTACTCAAAGGCATACCTCATTTTGTTACAGCCAAATGAACTAAATGGTGTATTAGAGCTGGGCAATATGGGTAAAAAAATATCACCTTTTTTTCTGCACATAGCACACAGCGTGTTTTTGTGTGTGTGTGTTTTTTTTTTTAAATAAACAAAACCCAACTCTTCAGTCCACACAGGCTGAAATGCCCTGGTTTTAGCTTTGAACGGCCACGAGTGCATCTTCTGAAGAAATGGGGTCAAATGATGAGGATGTGGAGGTAAGCAGCAGGAAGAGCGTGCACACACAAGCCATGTTTCAATTCTCCGTGTGCACAGTTCGGAGTGTGTTTTAAGTGCACTCCGGAGTGCACTCCGGACTAGGGATGGGCATAATTAATCGATTAACCGATAATTGATCATTAAGAATTTCACCGAGCAAGTTCATTTTCGTCGACAAACCCATAAAAAAAAAAAAAAACAAAAAAAAACAACAAAAACAATCTCCTCAGTTGGCATGCCTCAGTTGATATATGCGAGCTTCCGTAGGTCAATCGCCAAAACATGAAGAGGTCGCGGCGAAGTGTTGTGTGGGACCACTTTAATTTAGAAAATGACCAAGCGCACTGCAAGCACTGCAATGCAGCATACAAATATACCTCATCGACAACACAAATGATTTATCATTTGAACACCGCGCATACAAGTCTGGTAAAAGAAGGTGGCGGCGGTTCATCATCTCTATCACAGGCTAGCCTGGACTCGGTGCTAGCACGGACCGGGAGGAGCTGCAGTGCTCAGCGAGCAGAGAAGGTCACCGAACTGATAGCGAAGATGATCGAAACAGACATGCTCCCCATCAGTGCCGTGGAGGGCAAAGGTTTTCACGACTTAATAAAATATTGCTGCAGATACGGCTGGGTTGTGTGGAGGAGGTAGACAGAGACAGCGGGCTAGCAGCGGTTAGCTCGGATCTCAAAGCGGCTAACTCCGAGCGCGCTAGCAGAGGCTGCAGGATGCGTGTCGCCTCGCTTTAATCCACCTCTACGCATGTTGATTTGCAGATTTACTTTCCCGTGGAGAAGCGCCTGTTCCCACAGCCTCGGCAGACATGGTAAAAGCGGACACACATGAGTGAATGGTTGTCTTTTTAATACAAAATATGTTAACGATTAACCGATTATTACTCATTAATTCTCCCGACGATTGACGAAGAAAACTTCACCGAATGCCCATCCCTACTCCGGACTGTGCATACTTGCACACTCTGCAGACCGCATGGGTGTTGGCAAAATGGGACAGGTCCGCCGACTCCATTTTCGCCCGAAGAAGTAGTAGCGCGGTGCATGATGGGATATATGAGTGTGCGAAGTGTGCTTGGATGCACAGTTGGTTCACGCCCCGATTTCCATGGAAACGACTGTGGTTTTCAGGATCCATTTTAAGTGTGCATGGGACAAAAAAGAAATGGGACAGCAGTCGTCTCTCCAGAAGTGACGTATGCGCCCTTAAAACCACACTCCGAACTGTGCACACAGAGTTGAGACACGGCTACACAAACACACACACACAGTATGTTATGGGCCGTCAATCAGTTATCTGATAATCTGATAAGTGACAGCAGCACCAGCTCAATCATGCGCCTGCATTAATACGCCCAAACAATCATTATTTGAATTTGTGCCCAGGTTTGCTGACCCCTCATATGCAGGCCAGTAGTTCATGGCACACATGTTTTATTGACATGAAATATCACAGTAAAAAAGGAGGACTAGAGAAGAGTGAGAGGGAAAGGGGGGCGAGGTCTGGGGTATAAGGAACGTGATTGGTCTAACCGGTATCCACACTTCAAGCTCCACCCCTGCAGGCAGGTGTTTGTATCAGACTGTAATCTAACCTAATCTAATCAAGAAAATCCTGTGTGATTGCACGTAGTCCTTGAAATTTCAGTTGTCACTGGAGGCAGCACACACTCAAGTGTACCTAGTTGGCACTAAAACTGGCTGATGTATATAGAGTAGTGCACAGTTTAGTATCAGAAAAAGGTTAATTTAGTGTTTAGTTCCGCTTTAGTTGCATTAAATTACCAAAAACATGAAGAGTAAATCGACAGCACATTATTACATTGCTTTTCATTAGTAAATATTCATTTGAGAATAATTTAACGCATTTTATGCAAAAATCCTTTTAATTCCAATTCCTTTAACATGAACAGTAATTTAGATTAAAGGCCCTGTAGCCATTTTTTTCCCTTGTATTTGAGCAAAGTGTCTTGCCCCAGTACAGATGTATTATTAAAGCAGCACTAGAGGTCAAAATAAGATCACTGTAAACTGTTGAAAATAGAGATGCACCGAAAATTTTAGCCGATACCGATATTAATGTTGCTGATATGGCCGATAATCGATATTGACCAATGCCGATATTTTTTTTTAATTCTGAGATAACATTTTATACATCATGCAAAATGAATTTTTGAATGTCGTCTTTTATTTTCAAAACGTGTTTTGACTCCATAAAGCTTAACTTTTTTTATTCACAAAACCCCAGTGAGAAGGTTTAGATAAAAAAACAACACAAGGATGATAAATCATGTGCTGTCCTCACAACACGTGACTGTGAAGCTCGACACCAGCGAACTAATAAAGAAAAACTCTGTACACAAGGCGTACTTTTCTTCTTTTATGGAGGTCTCTTATATATTTATGTAGTAACTGAAACATAGAACACAGAAGGCACATTATTAATTTCGTAAACATGTGATGAACAAAATACGAGTAGCTATCTTAAACAGTTAGCTCCGTGAAACCACAAGTTCAGGTCTTGTTCAAATGTAATATATACATCACCTTAATCAAAGTGCTTGTTAACATAAAATACTCACAAAGGCGAAAGTTTGCCGAGGTTCAAACATATAAAACATACTGAGCGTGAACACGAGCCGTCTTCAGGCTTAATTCGTATAAAACAGAGCGGACTTTAACACAGGAACGCTCACTCTTTACTCAAAACAGAACCATCCTTAAAGGTGAAGATTTCTCACTCTGATTTGACCTAACTCTTTTTTAACAATTTACAAATATGAAATGAACTCATAACCTTTAACTAACTTATTGATCTAATGAAATATTGATTCTTTTAACACAAACACATGACACACCATGTCACTCTTAATCTGGTATTTATAGTACTGACAAATATCGGTCGTTAATATCGGCCCAGTTTTACACATCGGGCCGATACCCATATGTTAAAATTTTGTCTGCCGATGTTAATGCCGATATATCGTGCATCCCTATTTGAAAATGAACTAGTCCTGTTCTTTCACATTTTTAAGACTGTAAAGATCTGGTGCAGTGCCTTTTTTAAAAGTTGACATTGTTTATATTTGTTTTCCTCTCAACGTTTCATTAGGACTACACTGAGGATGAAGATGATGACGAAGAGGACAGTGACTACTACCCCTTGCTGAGGCCCGGGGAGAATGCAAGGCCTAACGTGCCATCCAATAAGTTTGTGACACGGGTGGAGCTAGTTGACACGGACGAGCAGAACTCTCACTTCTTCTTCCACCTCGTCATCCTTGTCATTCTCGTCGCCATCGTCTACATCACCTACCACAACAAGAGGAAAGTGAGTGCGCCAGTGTGGTGTCACAATGTCATACAATAGGCTCTATTCACGTTTACCGGAAGACGTTTGGAAACATGCGGATGAAGACTTCTGGTGTAGTTCCCGACCCTGGGCATGTGATAAAACCATGGATTCAGCAGCAGCGTCTTCACAACCTGCCAAAGCTTTTCATTGGGGACGAGACTCTTATCGCGTCTTCAGTGTCACCTGTTGATCTGACATAATTTTATTAATTTAACATTTTAATGAAGCTAGACAAATTATAATACACAAATTAAGTGTTTAGAAAATAAAAAAGAACACAATGACATCTAAATGAAGAAAACCGGGCCATTTCCTAAGGTTTCCCAGATTTCCCAAAGGAAATCGTCATCCGCATGTTTCCAAACATCTTCCTGTTTTGTGACGCAAGCGTGAATAGAGGCCACAGAATGTGATTTTCAATGTTGGATCATAGTACTTAGTAGTCTTGTATGTGTGTACTCCCTCAGTGGTCCTGTAGGTTCCAGAGTGGTCCATGGGTGTATACTTGTCTATGTGCTCTTATACAGCTCATTAGACCATTCTGAAGCTATTCAGGGAAGCACCATGTCTGTCCTGCTGATGGGCCTTTTTATGTATCGGTATCTTCTCAAATGAGTATCTTGTTTCGATACTCATTTTAATATTGATTTAGTATCTGATTTTCAATACTTTTGACACTTGTTGTACACCACAGGGGACAGGCAGATCTCCTGTATGCTCATGTTTTATTAATAGGAGTTCACTATTTGAACACTAATTAACAATTGACAAAAAGACTAAACAGTCAAAAAGACTGAACAGTCTGTCAGTTCATACTGACAAACAGATACAAGAACGTTTGTACAGATCTACACTAAAGGGTTAGCAACAGTGGCTGAAGAAGTATTTTGTTAAAGGAGAATTGACGGTTTTTTTTTTAACAATCTGAGCCTTATTTCGGTAATGAAACAAGTTGTTTTACTCACCCATAGCACTTTGGTGTCATATGGAGCACTTCCAGAGATGTTTTAGATTAGCGATAGCCGTAGAGCTAATATATTCCCTGAGCGGTCTCCAAATACAGTGAACCCTCGCTGTATCGCGGTTCACTCTTCGCGGCCTCGCTGTTTCGCGGATTTTTTTTTCCAATTTTTTTTTTTTTTTTTTTTTCAATTTTTTTTTATAGTGTAACTTTTTTTTTACAGTGTAACATTCTGTCCTGCGCCCTGATTAGCTAAGAGACTAGACCAGGACTAAACCAGGTCTAAAGCAGGTCTAAACCAGGACTAAACCAGGTCTAAACCAGGACTAAACCAGGTCTAAACCAGGTCTAGACCAGGGATGGTAGGGACAGAGTCTCAGATTTCCTTCACGAGAGCGCCTGGGTGACAGGGGGTGTGGCCTTTGTTTACTTGCACGAGCCATGGAAGAGAGTGCGAGCCGGACCATGGAAGAGCCAAGAATCAACATGGACTCTTCCAAGAATCAACATGGACGGGCCCGCTGCGGCGTCCGGGGGAGCCGCAGCGGGGAGAGGACACTCGCGCGCACTGTGGAGACAGTGGCTCTTCCCCGTGAGGGGACAAGAGGATGAACCCGACCCCGTCCTAGAGAGCTGTGGAGTATTGGCGACGCATTGATAGCGGTCTGATTTTGGAGCCGGGGTGAAATGCAACCAACTCTTGTGAGCGCAGGTTGGTCTTACCTGGTCTTGTGGTGCTCAGAGGCGTCTGTTAGCGGTTCGGCACTGTTAGCAGTGGCTTGAGTCTTGCCCAAAATGATATCCAGGTCGCTTTCCACTCGACTTTCGCACATGGCATGGATATGTGGTACCAAAACAAACGCACGTGTCCGCGCGCACGTGCCCGCGCGCACGTGCCCGCGTGTCACGTGCCCCCGCCCCACTATTAATATATTTTAATGAAAATCTACAAAAGTTTGAGTGTTTAAACAAGAGAAAAATGTGAGAAAATGTTAATACCAGTCTCAGAAAGGTGTATAATGTGTCTGGTGAAGCGTTTTCAGCCTTAAAACATGTAGAATAATTGTAAAATATAAAATTGTCCTACTTCGCGGATTTCACTTATTGCGGGCTATTTCTGGAACCTAACCCCCGCGATAAACGAGGGTTCACTGTAACACAAACTTAAGCACTTTTCAAATCATAGAAGCTCAATGTCTTAGTCTACACTTTCGTTTGAGTCAAAAGTGGCCTGTAATCCGAGATTTAGCCATAATTTCGAGTAGATGAGGACACCAGTGCGCATGTGCGGAGTCACAGTTTATTTCGCTCTCAGCTCCCGGGACCCAAACATGAAACGCAAAGCTGTAAATTATGGATAAATCTCGGATTACAGGCCACTTTTGACTCAAATGAAAGTGTAGACTAAGACATCGCGCTTCTATGATTTGAAAAGTGCTAAAATTGTGTTATTTGGAGACTCGGGGAAATATATTACATGCTCGGGGCATATATTAGCGCTACGGCTATCGCTAATCTAAAACATCTCTGGAAGTGCTCCATATGACACCAAAGCGCTATGGGTGAGTAAAACAACTTGTTTTATTACCGAAATGAGGCTCAGATTGTAAAAAACGTTAATTCTCCTTTTAAAAGTAAAGGTACTGGAGCAAGAAAAAAACAAACAAGTAAAAGTAGAGGAAAAAAATCCACTTAAGCAAATGTATTAAAGTATCCCTTTTAAAAAGGTATTGGAAAATATTTTGATCTAATGAAGCTTCAGATTTAATGATTTTGAGAGATTTGTGGTGAATTTTGTTCAACAGAAACGACTGAAGAGCTAGACTTGGAATAGATTTGTTTTTTTGTTGTTGCTCAAACTATGAATGTGTTAAAAATAAATCCTTAGCCTTTTCAGCAGGACTCAAACCATGATCAAAAATACTTTTCAGTCCTATTCAAAAATGTGGTGGAGCAGGAAGTACTGACACCTGCTCTCAAATGTAGTGAAGTAAAAGTATCCATTTTAAAATCTACGCAAGTAAAGCACAAATTTATACTGAAGTACTTTACTTTGTTATGTTCTGCCCCTGGTTAGCAGTCACAAGACAGGAGATTTTGTGGGGGAAATTCTGATTCTTCAATATTTGCAGCCTTTTTACCCAAGATGTGTTGTGGTTTTAAGGTGCATTGTGTAGAGTCTGTCAGATCCTTTTCTTCCTGGAGATGTTATCGCTCCACCTGAAATGTTTCACAATATGGCATTAAACCTTTTTATTTTCATAGAGACCAAGCCAGACCAAGTTACGGGTCAGATCTGTGGAGAAGCGACCCCGCTCAGTCAGAATGCCTGTTTTTCATGCATTGCATTTTTGAGCTATACAGTGGTACCTCACCTTACGAAAGACCCTACAAACGAATAATCCAAGTTACGAAACGCCTTCACGTTAAATTTTGGTCTCTAAATACGAAAGAAAATTCAAGTTACGAAACGCGAAATCTCAAAAATTCAAATAATGCACGCTCATTCTACGCTTTTCTCAGACTGGATTTAAACTTTTCTCACATTTGTCTCTCGTTTAAACACTCAAACATTCATAGATTTTCAACAAAATGTATTAATAGTGAAGCATGGGGAGGAAGGGGGAGGGCGGTGTGTGTGCGCGCGCGGACACGTGTGTGATAGCGCAGCATGACTCGGTGCGGGGCTGCGAGCACGAGACCCGTGCTCAAACCGTGCCTCCTCTAGACGGGTCTAAACCAGGATTAAACCACCGCGGCTCTTGCCTGCGTTTGTTCATGTGCTCGGACTGCATGTGGTCCCGAGGGGAGGCACATCCCCTCCCCTGCTCGCCTCAGCCGTGACTCGTGAGGTACACCGGTGCTGCTGCTAATAGCAGAGCTAGCACGAAACCAGGAAATAGACCCGCACGCGGTTCTTTAATCCTGGTTTAGACCTGGTCCAGTCCTGGTTTAGTCCAGGTTTAGACCTGGTCCAGTCCTGGTTTAGACCTTGTTTAGACCTTGTTTATTCCACGTTTAGTCCTGGGTCTACAGTCTCTTAGCCAATCAGGACGCAGAACACAATGTTACACTATTAAAAAAAATGTTACACTATAAAAAAAAAAAAACCTTGGAAAGGGGCCTTGGAACGAATCAGGCTTTTTACATTCAAATGGCTACTCAAGTTACGAAAAATTCACGTTACGAAACCACTTCTGGAACGAATTAATTTCGTAAGGTGAGATTCCACTGTAAATATAAAGTAGACCTGTTTAATGTCATACTGTGGAACATTCCATCCAAAGCTTGGACATATTCATAGAAACAAGCAGGCGATGGGCCCCCAACCAAAAAGTTACATAGTGTACCTTTTAAAAAAAAAAAAAGCAGTAATGACCTCACACTTACAAACGTGTAGTGAGTAGGGTTGTTAACTGTCTCTCTCTTTCTCCCCTGCTCAGATCTTTCTTCTGGCCCAGAGCCGGCGCTGGAGGGACGGTCTCTGCTCCAGAAATACCGTGGGGTACCATCGCCTGGACACGAACGTCAACGAGGCCATGCCCTCCCTTAAGATCACGCGGGATTACATCTTTTAACCCCGCCCCTCTCTTCCAGATTACCACGGCTACATCTTTTAACCCGGCCCTACTTGTCGAGATCACCACAGCAACGTCTATTAACACCGCTTTCCCTCAAGATCATAACACCGCCCCCTTTCAGACTCGTGCAGTGTTTCACTCTAGACTCGTGGTTCTCAAACTGAGGGTCAAATCCGAACCTGAAATCATGTTACCAACATACCAGTACTGATATTAAAATCATTTCAAATCTATAGTACATGGTGAATAGTGAAGTTTCAAAAATGTCAAATATCTGCAAAATGTTCAATATCTGGGGAAATCTGCTGACGTCGCAGATAAAGCGTATGAAGATCATTCTGATTTTGGATCCATGTGTCTCATCAAATCGGAGAAAACGACCCTCTCTATATTAATCCATACGCCTTCTGCAAACTCAAATCGTCTTCATCAAGGAAAGCCTTAACTTCATTTTGAGTGTTACTGCCCCCTGCCAACCACAAATGTGGACTACAGGTCAAATCTTCACAGGGCAGATTTCCCTATGGGAGAAGGTGCCTTAACCTTTCAGTAAATTATGTTTGGAGATGTTCATCTTAAAATATCTCTAGTCGAATGTCAAAAAAGCAGTTGTCAGTAGGGATGGGACAAGATTGCAGATTGAAGTGAATTGAGAAAAATAATAATCTTGAGAATAAATACAAATTCTGAAGTCTGGAAATTGTGGAAATTGTCTTCTAGTAGTCAGTCAGTTGTACGCATCCCTCAGTTTGAGAACCACTCGCTCTCAAAATCTTCTCGAAGTGCTTTTTTTTTTTTTTTTTTTTTTTTTAAATAAGTTTTATTGTAAATATACAGTATTTTCTTAATTTAATAATTTCATATGCAGTGAGGAAAATAAATATTTGAACACCCTGCGATTTTGCAAGTTCTCGCACTTTGAAATCATGGAGGGGTCTGAAGTTTTCATCGTAGGCGCATGTCCACTGTGAGAGACGTGATCTAAAAAAAAAAATCCAGTAACCACAGTGTATGATTTTTTTTTTTTAAAAACAATTTATGTGTATGATACTGCTGCAAATAAGTATTTGAACACCTGAGAAAATTAATGTTAATATTTGGAACAGTAGTCTTTGTTTGCAGTTACAGAGGTCAAATGTTTCCTGTAGTTTTTCACCAGGTTTGCACACGCTGCACACACTCCTCCACACAGATCTTCTCTAGATCAGTCAGGTTTCTGGGCTGTCGCTGAGAAACAACAGTTTGAGCTCCCTCCAAAGATGTTCTATTGGGTTTAGGTCTGGAGACTGGCTAGGCCACTCCAGAACCTTGAGATGCTTCTTATGGAGCCACTCCTTGGTTATCCTGGCTGTGTGCTTCGGGTCATTGTCATGTCAAAACCCAGCCACGACCCATTTTCAATGCTCTGAGGTGAGCAGGGCTCTCAACTTTCGAGCGGGGTCGTGCGTGTGACTGCGTAATTTCCGGGGGGAGGGGCTGCGAGTGACTATTTTTTTTCTGCGAGGAGCGGGGGGATGGGAGGGTGGGGGACGAATGGCGCTGAAACCGCGTGGTGCCTGACCCGATTTCTGGGCACAGAAGCGCTGCGCTTGCATTGCATAACTAAATTTCAGCGTGAGAAATACCATGTGTTGCGTGTGAACACGTCAAATTGCGTGTGTCACACTCTCAATGCGTGAGACTTGAGAGCCCTGGAGGTGAGGAATCAGCCAAGAACTACACGGGAGGAGCTGGTCAATGACCTGAAGAGAGCTGGGACCTCCGTGTCCAAGGTTACTGTTGGTAATACATTAAGACGTCATGGTTTACGGACACGGAAGGTTCCCCAGCTTAAACGAGCACATGTCCAGGCCCGTCTTAAGTTTGCCAGTGACCACGTGGATGATCCAGAGGAGTCATGGGAGAAAGTCATGTGGTTAGATGAGACCAAAATAGAACTTTTTAGTCTTAATTTCACTTGCTGTATTCGGAGGAAGAATGATGAGCACCATCCCAAGAACACCATCCCTACTGTGAGGCATGGGGGTGGTAGCATCATGCTTTGGGGGTGTTTTTCTGCACATGGGACTGGACGACTGCACTGTATTAAGGAGAGGATGAACGGGGCCATGTATTCTGAGATTTTGGGGAACAACCTCCTTCCCTTTCTGAGGATCATTGAGACCCCACGAGTTGAGATCTTGCATGGAGCCCCAGTCTGAGGGAGACTGACAATCATGTTTAGCTTCTTCCATTTTCTAATAATTGCTCCAACAGTGGATGTTTTTTCACCAAGCTGCTTGCCAGTTGCCCCGTAACCCTTTCCAGCCTTGCGGAGGTCTACAGTTTTGTCTCTGGCGTCTTTGGACAGCTCTTTGGTCTTGGCCGTGTTAGTAGTTGGAGTCTTACTGATTGTACGGGGTGGACAGGTGTTTTTATGCAGCTAACCACCTCAAACAGGTGCTTCTAATTTAGGAGAATAAGTGGAGTGGAGGTGGACTTTTTAAAGGCGACTAACAGGTCTTTGAGGCTCACAATTCTAGCCAATAGCAGTATCCTAGAAATAAATTATTAAACAAATCATACACTGTGATTTCTGGATTATTTTTTTAGATTCACCTACGATGAAAATTTCAGACCCCTCCATGATTTCTAATACTTACTTTCCTCACTGTAGTTTAAATGCGTCGTCTTATGTTATTTTCTGATACAATCTTTGCTTATCAAAAATATACCCGGAGTTGTGTGTTGGTTTTTTTTCATACGTGTCATACATGTCACGTGGTAATACAGGAATTATGTTTTTAAACTCCTTCACTAGAATCATTTGGATGATTTCAGCTCTGAAATTGCGTCCACTGAACTAAAGGGTAGCTGTTCACTTGTAATAAAAGGTTACTCAAATGTGTGAATGAGGCAAAACACAGCTCCGGGCATGCTTTTGAGGAGGTAACAACTTTCTAAGATGGCTTAAAGTTTATGTGTAACACAGGACCTTTTCTAATATTATTGTAGTTTATTTGGGGTCATATTTGTCTTAATCAATGGGAGATTTTTCCAGCCTTACACTTTTGTATATGTTGTTAAATTATCGAAACTCTGAAGGAATGTTACGTTCAGCTAAAGACAGAAATGAAAAGTAAATTGTATAATCTAAACCAGGGGTGTCAAACTTATTCTGGTCCGGGGGCCGTATCCAACCGACTTTAATCCCAAAGGGGCCGGATCAGGAAAACTCATGACAGATACACCCCAAAAATAGAAAAAAGTCCAAATATTTGTGCAGAGAAACACAAATCTATTACAGAATACTTTTTTATTTAATGAACTCTTTCTTTTACAAAATATAATATTATGAACCTGAAACTTTAAGAAAAATGCAATTTCAGCACAATATTTTAACTAGTGCTGTCAGGTGATTAAAAAAATTAATTACAAATCCTGTAATTAGATAATCTAATTAATCACATTTTAAGAGTGTGAGAGAAGGAGAGATTGCGAGTGAGCGAGCGCACTTTGTGATTGAGTTTGTCAGTTTTCATGTCGTCGCTTTGCTCATTAGTTTCCCAGATTCTGCGAGCGTGGTTTGGTGGTTTGGTGAACTCTGCACTATCTTTTTGTTTATTTAAAATGCACGCATTGAATTGCCACTCATAATTAATTGTGTTAATTTTTATAACGCGTTAATTTGCAGTGTAATTCTAATTAACGCGTTAAACTGACAGCCCTAATTTTAACATTTGTATGGATTCCACAGAATTTAGTCATGCATTGTTTCAGTTTTTGCTCCTGAAACTTGGCATCTTTTAGCCTGCAGAAAATTACCAATATTTTAATAGAAAATTAAAATAATTTAATAGAAAATCAGCTGAGGGCCAGATTAAAGGTCTTGGAGGGCCGGATCTGGCCCCCGGGCCGCATGTTTGACACCCCTGATCTAAACGATGGTACGGTTGTTTAAATGAATGTGACGTCCTTTTGAAAGGGATGTTTCTATACTGAAGAATCTGGTGTTTTTTTTAAATATCTTGCAGTTAAATGTGTAAAAGGAGACTTAAAGGTGCACTTGGTAACCTCTTGTCTCCATGGTGATACTATTACGTTGCCTGGAATGCTCCGCAGTATGGCATTTTTCAATATATTTTCGTATAGCCCAAAAATCACAACAGCTGTCACTTAGCTGGATCTAATTGTTGATGTAAACAATTGAAGTTTAGGAAATCAAACCATATCGATTCTCCATGGAAACGAGAAGGAATGACATCACCAGGCCGGGTTAGGGGACACATCTGTGGAGTGGGTAGCTCACTCACAGTTAAAAACGTCTGCAGCACACCCATTAGAAATACATTTAATGCCATACTATATGACATTCTAGACAAACACTGGTGCTTGGTCGACTAAAGAAGTGCTGCTGATTGGTTGGTCAACTATTCAGAGGCCGTGTCTCATTTCTCTTTCCCCACTTCCTTCTCCTTGATTGTCGTCCCTCGATTCTGCAGGAAATGGATGAGAAAGTCTGTGGTTTTCTTTGGGACACCACTTAATATGACACATTTTATTTAGCTGAAACATGGAGGATGGAGGAGAGGAATCAAGGAGAAGGAAGCGAGGAAAGACAAACGACACATGGCCTGTGTCTGTGTGTATCTGACCCAAACTGCACTCGAAAGGCAACACCTGCAGAGGGAGTTCATGCAAAAACTATATTAATGCAGGGAAAAGTACTAGAAAACAATGTACATGTGTATATCTATCTATCTATCTCTACTGTTCAAAAGTTTGGGGTCACTTAGTATCTGAATATCTGGAGCATCGCATTTGTGGGGTCAATTAAACACTCAAAATGGCCAGAAAAAGAGAACTTTCATGTGAAACTCAACAGCCTATTCTTGTTCTTAGAAATGAAGGCTATTCCATACAAGAAATTGACAAACTGAAGATGTCCTACAATGGTGCAACGGTGTGTACTACTCCCTTCAGAGAACGGCACAAACAGACTCGTAACTAGAGTAGAGAGAGAAGTGGGAGGCCCCGTTGCACAACTGAACAAGAAAATAAGTATATTAGAATCTCTAGTTTGAGAAATAGACGCCTCACAGGTCCTCAACTGGCAGCTTCATTAAATAGTACCCACAAAACTCCAGTGTCAACATCTACAGTGAAGAGGCGACTCCGGGATGCCTTCAGGGCAGAGTGGCAAAGGAAAAGCCATATCTGAGACTGGCCAATAAAAGAAAAAGATTAATATGGGCAAAAGAACACCGACATTGGACAGAGGAAGATTGGAAAAAAGTGTTATGGACGGACAAATTGAAGTTTGAGATGTTTGGATCACACAGAAGAACATTTGTGAGACGCAGAACAACAGAAAAGCTGCTGGAAGAGTGCCTGAGGCCATCTGTCAGGCATGGTGGGGGTAACGTGATGGTCTGGGGTTGCTTTGGTGCTGGTATGGTGGGAGATTTGTTCAGGGTAAAAGGGATTTTGAATAAGGAAGGCTATCACTCCATTTTGGAGCCAGTTTCATCCTACAACAGGACGATGACCCAAAGCACACCTCCAAATTGTGCAAGAAGTATTTAGAGAAGAAGCAGGCAGCCGGTATACTATGTGTAATGGAGTGACCAGAGCAGTCACCAGATCCAAACCCCATTGAGCTTTTGTGGGAGCAGCTTGACCGTAGCCTGGGAATTCCCAGGCCGCTTCCGTTCGTTTCGAACTGGAAGGCGGCCTGGCAGCTCGTCCAAGCGAGAGTCCCAGATTTAGGGCCCCAATCAGAGAGCGGGGGAGGGGTGGAAAGACGGTGACGCGTACTACATGACAAACGGAAGCTTGTAGTTTGAACTGACAACTGACATGATTGGCTATGGACTTACGTATACGCTCAATGATAGACATTCATAACGCCCAATAAACGGCCGTTGGCAATCGCTAACCACACCTCCGCTACGGGATTTTTCGAAGCGAGCTCCCAGACCCATATCTCACTTGTGATATGGTCAGGTGTTAACCAGACTAGCTTGACCGTATGGTACACAAGAAGTGCCCATTCAGCCAATCCAACTTGTAGGAGGGACTTCTAGAAGCGTGGGGTGACATTTCTCCAGATTATCTCAACAATTTAACAGCTAGAACGCCAAATGTCTGCAATGCTGTAATTGCTGCAAATGGAGCAAGGAAAAAAATATTTCAAATACAAATCATCATTTCTAACCTTGTCAATGTCTTGACTATATTTTATATTCATTTTACAACTCATGGTGGTAAATAAAAGTGTGACTTGATGGAAAACACAAAATTGTCTGGGTGACCCCAAACATTTGAACGGTAATGTACAAAAAAAACAAAACAATCTTCAACTAAACCACTCACTTCTTTCTGCTGTTGTCCCATACAAATCTTTATAATCTTAATACAATGCAGTAACATTTCCATGGAGACGAGCAGGAAAGTTCCACAGTGCGCCTTTTAACACTTTTGATTGTGGTTGTGTGTGCCTTTGTGCAGTTGACTGAAGTCATTTGAATGAAGCAGCTCTGTCTCTGCCCGCCTCATGCCCCTTGCAGAAGTGTGTGGAGCCGACCACCCAGTTCGTTTATGGCTTCGGGGAAGTCTCTGTCCATCAGTTGTAATTTATTTTAACAATCCTCACTGTGAACGTGCAATATTATGTAAGAGACAAAAAGCCTGGGAAAAACGAGAGAAGACGGCACGATGGAAGCTGTAGAAACTAGGACTGCCAAAAGTATACAGTACTCAATATTTAATAGGGATGTAACAATATCAGAATCCCTCTATACGATATTTTCATGATGCACCTCACGGTCTCACGGTGTGATATTTTGTGGAGACTTACAAAATGGTTAAAAAGCGACTTTGGAGCCTTGGAAATGCCTTGAAAAGCCTTTGGTACTATTATAATATGAAGAATTAAGATTTAAAAGTGCTTAAAGATCCCATGACATGGTACTTCTTGATGCTTTTATATGGCTCCTTAATGGTTCCCTAATACTGTAAATGAATCCTTCAAAATCAACACTCAGTGCATGAGAAACAGAGATAAGATGAGAAAGAGTAATTTTTCTCTCTCTGAACAGTCCATTATGGGAGTTTTTGCTTGAATGCAAATGAGGAGGACAGAGATGGCCTATAGTAGAGGGTGGGGGTGTGGCCAAACTCTCCGCTCTCAGCTGTCCGCTCTGATCCATTTCCGCGTTTTTGCGCGGAGAAGAGATGAGAAGCGTTCCATTGAAAAATAAACACATTTCCACAGAAAATAAAATTAAACCACTGCTGTTCAAAGGTCCAGAGGCTCAGATAAAGGACTTCCGAGCCTAGAAACACTCGGACGTGCCTCCAGGCAAATTAAAAAAAAACGCATTTCGCATTGCCTAGCGCATTCGCGGTCCAAACTCTCTGGGCGTGATTTACAGAAACGCTGAGTAGACACAGATGGGGGGTGGAGCTGCATTTTTCGAGCTGACGTCAATAAGGTGCCTTGTTCAGAATCGCCCGTTTGAGCTGTGTTTTTTTCTAACGCAGAAAAGGATCGCAAATGCTCAGTTTAGACATTTCGCAACTTTTAGCCATGGGGGGGGCTAAACAGGGTAGGGGAGCTCACATTAACATTCAAAAACCTCAGAAAGTGAAAATTTCATGCCATGGGACCTTTAAAAAGCGACTTTGGAGCCTTGGAAATGCCTTGAAAAGCCGTTGGTACTATTATAATATGAAGAATTAAGATTTAAAAGTGCTTAATAACAGCTATTTCATATTGTAGTCGGCACTGACACTAAAGGATCATGGTCAGTGTAGTTCCCTCTGTGTTTTAGCTACAGCTGCACTGTGGCAAGTTTATCTGTAGAGCACAATTCATACACAAAGTCATTAGAAAGACAAAATCACCATAACTATTAATTGAAGTAAAAAGACTTGTAATCCAATATACTGTGATGGCCTATGATAATATTTTGAGACTTTTGACGATACCGTATCATGATATTTTGGTTATTGTTACATCCCTACACACGTGCGCGCAATATATACTGTATATGTTTACTGTATATGTTGTCCTCCCCATTTGTGGCTGTTGATAGACTTTGATAGATCTGTTGATAGATCTTTACACGTGTAATGTGATGTAAGATGTAAGAAGTGAACAGACAGGAGTCTTATTATGTGCGTTCTCTTGTTTTGCTCAGGCTGTAGTTTCGCTGTCAGTCTCGCGTTGACATTTTCTTTGGTCGTGTCATTAACTGTATGCTATGTGAAGAGAGAGAGATTATAACGCACAGTGACGGGCAATCGCTCAAGAAGTGCTTTCTGCAATCAAATTTAGAAACTGTACTCTATCAAAACTGTCTGAATAAAGCACAAATCTGTACTGAGTGTTTGTGGAATCCTTTTTAAATTCATAGTTCAGTTTTATAACAAAGATAATTATGATAAATACTGTGGTAACTGTGGGTAAACGTGCTGGGCTTTAGGGAGTGACCATTCAGAACAGAGATAGGCATTTCAGCTTTGAACTGCCCTGTCAAGAATTTCTCTGTAAAATAACCGTAAAGCAGAGATGCCAGCACTTGAGCATTATTTTACAGTATTTGTACTGTGAAATGACTTCACGGCTTATTGCTGTAATAGTGAAATACAGTATATTTATGTGTTTTTTCTGTTTACAGTAAAGTGCTGGCAGCAGAGACACCATCACTTTACTGTTCCTTTATACCAGGGGTCTTCAACGTTTTTCAGGCCAGGGACCCCCAAACAGATGGCGAACTGGGCCAGGGACCCCCTACTATATATACGGCATAGAATTGTGTTTTATATTAAATTGAGCTTAGTGTCATGTATAAACATTGCTACTCTGTTATGGTACATCCAATACAAGGAAATAATACACAGGTTAATACTGTATTTTACACTATAAAATATAAAATTATATTATTTTCATGTGAAATCAAAAGATTTCGCGACCCCCCTGCAGTACCTCCCTGTTGAAGACCTCTGCTTTACAGGATTCATACTGTGAAATTACTTCACAGCTTATTACTGTTTTGGTGAAATACAGTAGGCCTATATTTATTTTTTATTTATTTTTTCATTTACAGTAAAGTACGGGCAGCAGAGACACCGGCAATATTGCTGTAATTTTACAGTAAAAATTAAATGCAGTATATTTCAATGATTATTTTAATTTACAGCAACATTCTCGGGTTACTTTAAATTTGTATTGTATACAGACATAATACAGAGACTCAGCACTTTAGAATATCTAAAATCTCAATATTCACGACAATCAAAATGAAAGCTCTTCTGTGGGCTACAGAGAAGTAGGGATGGGCAAAGTGACGCTTCATGAAACACTGAAGCAGTTGAAGCGATTGTGCCGGAGGCTGAAACACAGTTCGAAACTCTCCACAGTGACATCTAGTGGCGATATGTTAGAGCTACAACATCCAGAATGTTTCATGTTTTGAAATGCCCGTCCCTGAACCTGTTTACATCACTGAACGACTTTAAATCCACATTGAGAACATTTGAGACAGCCTTCTTAAAGGAAGCATATATCATATGCCCCGAGCATGTAATATATGCCCCGAGCGGTCTCCAAATAACACAAACTTTAGCACTTTTCAAATCATAGAAGCTCGATGTAACATCAGCCTGTCCCGGGACGACAGGTGGAAATAACCTGCATCTGCATCTTTCTTTTGTTTATTTCAAAGGTTAATGAAACCAGTTCAAATCACAAAGGGCTCGTGGAAAATTTGATAATTTTAGTGAAAAAAAATCTAAAATTCTTACATTTTACATAATTGTATGTAGTTTTCAACAGAAAAGCATAAAATAAAAGGCAAAAATATGTTTAGGCTTTTAATAAAAGGGGGTTGTCAAAATGAATCTATGGAGCGCAAAACAAACTGGATTTATACAAAAACAAAAAATGCACCAAAGTCTCGTCTCAGTAATTATCCACGCTGACAGGCCGGTCACACTGGTCAGAGTAAAAAAGAAACATGGAATGATTGGGTTTTATTCAAAATGACTGTAGGCTGTGTATGACAAAATTGGCATATAAGGAGATCATCATTTTTGGTAAATTATAAGTAAATGTCATTTTAAAGAGAAAAAAAAAGAGCTTTAAAAATGTTAATGTTTGATTTTATGGCAGATTAAAGAGATGAAAACACACAATTTGTACATAACACTCCCAGTGTGACTTTTTTTTTATTTTTTTATTCACTTTATTCAAAAAGAAAAAATGTCCCAACGTCCATTTTCAAACTGAACATTCACACTGACAGGCCACACTGGTCATAGAGTAAAAAAACGCCTATAATGGAATGATCACATTTTTTAAAATCAGAATCAGAAAGACTTTTAGTTTAGTCTTTATTTGAAAAGGGACAATGTACAGAGACATTAAGCTCATAAAACAAAGATGATCTGCACCAGATTATAGCTACAGAGCTAGTTTCCATCTGCAGTCTCTATTACATTAAAAATTACAGTAAAAAATCTCAATCAACAAGATAAGTTGAGATAGAATTAGATAGAATTTCAGAATAATTTCAGTGTAGTTAGCTCCTCCCTGCAGCTAGATATAAGCAGTGTCCATCAGCACTCGAACCAGAAATGACGAAGCCTCTCGGATGAGCGGCGAAACGTTTTCGACCAAACAAACTTTGTCCAGTTGACAAATTAAATTTCTTCTTTTATCAATAATAATAATAGGAATCAGTAGAAACACTATGGGTGCCTTCGGTGCTTGGCCCCAAGTATTTACAAAATCTTCATCTTTTAAAATTCATACTGACCTACAATTCTACATTTCATTTATATCAGTCTTTACATAGCCTATGGTATATCAAGAACATAGAAACGCTGTTATATAAAAATGAGTGTTGACAGGTTTGATTGTTCTCCAACCACTTTTTAAGCTCTGTTGAGAAAGTTGTATAGCTGCCTGACATTTTAATTCATTTGGAAGGTTGTTCCAGTCTTTAATGGCGTTATAGGAGAAGGCTGTTTGTGCAAATGATGTTTTGTGCTTTGGGATGGCACACTGGGCATGGAGGGGCGTGTGGTTCTGGTGTGACATTCACAAAACTAAGAACTTGTCTCGGTGATAAGAACATAAAACACTAAATAATAAATATAGCTGCAAGCAGCAATGTGGGGCCAAGCGCCGAAGGTTCATGTAGGCCTCAGCATGTAGGCCACATGCAGGGTCTGACAGGGTCTGACAGGGTCTAACAGAGTCTAACAGGGTCTGACAAGGTTTAACAGGGTCTGACAGGGTCTAACAGGGTTTAACAGAGTCTGACAGGGTCTGTTCTGACAGGGTTAGACCCTGTCAGAACAGACACATCAAAGACAGATCAAAGGTTGCTAGGTGCGTTGCTAGGCAATTGACAAATTCCTGCAACTTTGACCTGCTGGTGCCACTAGAGGGTTGGGGCTGGGGGCCTATAAATTGCTGTGGGTGCATGCCAAATTTTACAACTTTTTACCAGACGGTTCTAGGGGTTGCCATAGACTCCCATTGAGAAAAGAATATAAAATAATAAGAATCAGGAGACCAGACACATCAAAGGAAAGATCAAAGGGTTGCTAGGCAACTTCGCTAGGCAATGCAGAGCAAACACTATAGGGTGCCTAAGCACCTTCGGTGCTTGGCCCCTAATAACTAGAATATAGACACTAATAACTAGTGATGGGTGCTGGTAAAAACCCAACATATTCTGTACACAGGAAAGGAAGACAAGAGAGATTAGGTTTTTTCACTTGCAAGCGGAGAACAGTCAGAGAGAATGTCCAGGTTACAAAAATGCTCTTTGCCCAATCTGCTCTGAGCGTCCTGGTTCTCTGTGCCCCCAGCTTGCTATTTATTCAGTTTTTCACATCCCTAGTTACACGTGGTCTGTCCTGCCCATAAGGGGTGGGGGAACATGTGGCAGGACAGCTGACAAAACATAATCATTAAAACCAAAACATAATCATAAAACCCAACACACTTATAAGATAATTCCCAGATATGACATCTCTCGCAGTCACTATGACTTAGATACTGGAGGAGCCGAGCTGTCTGCTCACGTCTCCCCTCAGATATCTGGCCTTTCTGCAACTCAAAACATATGATCACAAGTCACGCACACATTTGAAACTTCATTTCTAAAGATTAAAGAATCACAAAAGTTAATAATATATAATTATTCCATCAACTAGAATATAGCTATTATATAGTAAAAAAAACAAAAAAACAATCCAAATAAAAATAAAATTTGGCAGCAGGTGGTATGGCACCTAAAGGTTTAATAAATTATGGTAATTTATTATCCCAATGTGTCATTTTGAAGAGAAAAAAACGACCTTCACAAAAAACAAAAACACTCCCAGTGTAAACACATTTTCAACAAAGGATCAAAGTCAAAGGATCAGTCAGCTTTATTGTCAATTCTGCCATATGTGTCCAACATACAGTAAATCGAAATTTCGTTTATCTCTGGCCAAGTAGTGCAAAAAAAGACAGTGTACAAAATACAATATGAAGACAAAACACAACAAAACTATCTAAGACAGAGATCTAAAGTTAAACTAAAGTCTAAGATCTAAAATCTTAAAGCAGTGCAACATAATAAATGCCTCATCCAGAACTGACGAAGCAGTTTGGATGAGCCGCGAAACGTCTTCACTTTGAACCTTCACTTTAAAGTGCGCATGACAGGTTTTCAAGATTTTTTTAAATGTAATTTGGTGATAAAACGTTTGTAAATTAATTTAAATGACTGTTTCTTTGTTTGTGTAAAAACTGAAGAAAAAACGAAAAATCTGTTGAAAATGAAAAGACGAGAATTTTCAAATATTTAAACAAAATGAAGGCGTTTTCTTATAATTGTATTTGTCGGATAATTCTGTGACGTTAGGAGTTTGGGCCCAGTGCACATCGTGGTTGCTATGGTAACAGTTCCGCAATACCTCAGCGCGATGTCATGATTTACAACCAGGACGTAAAATTTTAAACCTAAAAACACGTACAAGCTTAAATATAAAGAACTTGACTGTTTTTGTCAGAAGAGTCCAACCCGTCATCGGCGTGTTTTGTGCGGGTCTCCGGGACCAGCCCTGACGCACCAACACAACAGCCCCATTAAAGCTGCACTGTGTCACTTTTCACCGGCCTGTATCGTGACACTGTTACTGCTGTTACTGTGCCTGGAATGTTCCGCAGTATGGCATAAACCCAACTAACTTCTATTTATACGACAACATTATTTTCTGTTGGTAAAAGTACTTGGTTTGGTGGAGTCATCTGCTCGTTTCCATGGAGATTCGTATTTGGAACATTAAAAAAATATAAGTCCAAGAAGAAGCGAAGGTTTGTGCTCTTCAAACCTCAAACTAAACCGTATGTACGTAGTGCCAAATGGTTCTGTCAGAATTTGAGGTATATTTCAGGAATGGACCTTGACTGGCCTTTGCTTCGTTTTGGTCGTTCAGGTTTTTCAATAGAGTGAGGTCTTTCCTTGGTTAGGATCTGAAATGGCTTTGGTCCTGGCTTTGGTCCTGGCTTTGGTCCTGGTTTAGACCTGGTTTAGACCTGGTCTGGTTTAAGTGTAGTCTCCTTTTTGAAGTGATATTCTCCTTCCACATTGGCTTTGTCGTGTTTGTGCGTTTCATGTTACCAGGGGCGTTCTTTGACGGAGGCCACCTGGGCAATTGCCCCTAGCGGCATCGCGGGGGAGGGGCGCCGCGGTGGCGCGAAGCAAAAAAAAAAAAAGCCGGTGCGCTTTTAGAGTACTGACTGATTCTGCAATATTGTGACCACCAGGGGGTGCTGGAGTGCAATTTTGCTTTCTTAAATACCATATTGGCCTGAATATAAAACGACCCTGATTATAAGACGACCCCCTCTTTTTCAAGACTCAAGTTTGAAAAAAGACTTTTTGAACACCAAATTTAATTTTTATACAGAAAATAATTATAGTAGATCTGAAACAAATGATTATAACAATATATTCGAGAGAAAAAGCATGTTATTTGGCCTCATTCAAATCATGCAAAAACTGTCTATCACATCTTAATATCTGAACATTTAAATATGTAAACTAAAGTGCAGTCACATTTGTAAATGAATGGCTTCTGGTTTTTGAAATGTAAATAAACCAATCTACTGTGATAAAACAACAAAATTGCAATAACTGCATTAACCATCAAAGTGAAGTCTAACTGTAACTGTAGTCTTGAAACAAATCTGAATAAGGAAAAACATTGTAATAAAATAATGCAAACTGGTTTAAACTTGAGAGTAGCTGAGATCTGTCATGTCAGAACATTACTCCTCACAAACATCCTCTGCCTCGCTGTGCTCAGTGTCACTGTCCTCACTCCCATCCTCTGGCTCCGCTGGGGAGTTCAGTTCAGCATTCGCTTTAAAGATATCTGGCGCCATCTAGCGTTGTGAATGGGTATAATGTCTAGACGGCGAATGTAAGACGACCCCCGCTTTTTCAGTCTTATTTCAATGCAAAAAACATCGTCTTATATTCGGGCCAATACGGTAGCTGTAGGCCTACATGGCTATAATGTCCTTTGGTCTTTTTTCAAAACCTTTTTTTGTAATCATTGTTTATATTTTTTATTGCAGTACTCATTAAAACTGTATTGTTTTTGAAAGTAGTTGTTGTGAATTGAGTTTGTATGGACAACGGTCTTGTTTGTTTTTGGGTGGTGGGGCGGATGTTAGGGTTTGGTCGGCGGGGGGGCCTCAAAAAGACCCGACCGAAAAGAAGCGGCGACAGCTTCAGTCTCAAAATAACTGAGTAATATAATATGATCCTATTATAATACCGTCTTTGTCGTGTTTGTGCGTTTCATGTTACTTCACATGAGATCTGGGAGACGCCAAGCCGGGCCCTCAAAAAGACCCGACCGAAAAGAAGCGTCGAGAGCTTCCTTCGAAAAGAAGCGTCGAGAGCTTCCTTCGAAAAGAAGCGTCGAGAGCTTCCTTCGAAAAGAAGCGTCGAGAGCTTCCTTCGAAAAGAAGCGTCGAGAGCTTCATTCGAAAAGAAGCGTCGACAGCTTCAGTCGAAAAGAAGCGTCGACAGCTTCAGTCGAAAAGAAGCGGCGACAGCTTCAGTCGAAAAGAAGCGGCGAGAGCTTCATTCGAAAAGAAGCGGCGAGAGCTTCATTCGAAAAGAAGCGTCGAGAGCTTCATTCGACAAGAAGTGTCGAGAGCTTCATTCGAAAAGAAGCGGCGACAGCTTCAGTCTCAAAATAACTGAGTAATATAATATGATCCTATTATAATACCGACATGTGTGTCTGGTGTATCAGTCTGGTCGTTCAGGTTTTTCAATAGAGTGAGGTCTTTCCTTGGTTAGGATCTGAAATGGCTTTGGTCCTTGTTTAGACCTGGTTTAGACCTGGTCTGGTTTAAGTGTAGTCTCCTTTTTGAAGTGACATTCTCCTTCCACATTGGCTTTGTCGTGTTTGTGCGTTTCATGTTACTTCACATGAGATCTGGGAGACGCCAAGCCGGGCCCTCAAAAAGACCCGACTGAAAAGAAGCGTCGAGAGCTTCCTTCGAAAAGAAGCGTCGAGAGCTTCCTTCGAAAAGAAGCGTCGAGAGCTTCCTTCGAAAAGAAGCGTCGAGAGCTTCCTTCGAAAAGAAGCGTCGAGAGCTTCATTCGAAAAGAAGCGTCGAGAGCTTCAGTCGAAAAGAAGCGTCGAGAGCTTCAGTTTGGTCGGCGGGGGGGCCTCAAAAAGACCCGACCGAAAAGAAGCGGCGACAGCTTCAGTCTCAAAATAACTGAGTAATATAATATGATCCTATTATAATACCGTCTTTGTCGTGTTTGTGCGTTTCATGTTACTTCACATGAGATCTGGGAGACGCCAAGCCGGGCCCTCAAAAAGACCCGACCGAAAAGAAGCGTCGAGAGCTTCATTCGAAAAGAAGCGTCGAGAGCTTCATTCGAAAAGAAGCGTCGAGAGCTTCAGTCGAAAAGAAGCGTCGAGAGCTTCCTTCGAAAAGAAGCGTCGAGAGCTTCCTTCGAAAAGAAGCGTCGAGAGCTTCCTTCGAAAAGAAGCGTCGAGAGCTTCCTTCGAAAAGAAGCGTCGAGAGCTTCCTTCGAAAAGAAGCGTCGAGAGCTTCAGTCGAAAAGAAGCGTCGAGAGCTTCAGTCGAAAAGAAGCGTCGAGAGCTTCCTTCGAAAAGAAGCGTCGAGAGCTTCCTTCGAAAAGAAGCGTCGAGAGCTTCATTCGAAAAGAAGCGTCGACAGCTTCATTCGAAAAGAAGCGTCGACAGCTTCATTCGAAAAGAAGCGTCGACAGCTTCATTCGAAAAGAAGCGTCGACAGCTTCAGTCGAAAAGAAGCGTCGAGAGCTTCAGTCGAAAAGAAGCGTCGAGAGCTTCAGTCGAAAAGAAGCGTCGAGAGCTTCAGTCGAAAAGAAGCGTCGAGAGCTTCAGTCGAAAAGAAGCGTCGAGAGCTTCAGTCGAAAAGAAGCGGCGAGAGCTTCAGTCGAAAAGAAGCGTCGAGAGCTTCAGTCGAAAAGAAGCGTCGAGAGCTTCATTCGAAAAGAAGCGTCGACAGCTTCATTCGAAAAGAAGCGTCGACAGCTTCAGTCGAAAAGAAGCGTCGAGAGCTTCAGTCGAAAAGAAGCGTCGAGAGCTTCAGTCGAAAAGAAGCGTCGAGAGCTTCAGTCGAAAAGAAGCGTCGAGAGCTTCAGTCGAAAAGAAGCGTCGAGAGCTTCAGTCGAAAAGAAGCGTCGACAGCTTCAGTCGAAAAGAAGCGTCGACAGCTTCAGTCGAAAAGAAGCGTCGACAGCTTCATTCGAAAAGAAGCGTCGAGAGCTTCAGTCGAAAAGAAGCGGCGACAGCTTCAGTCGAAAAGAAGCGGCGACAGCTTCAGTCGAAAAGAAGCGGCGAGAGCTTCATTCGAAAAGAAGCGGCGAGAGCTTCATTCGAAAAGAAGCGGCGAGAGCTTCATTCGAAAAGAAGCGTCGACAGCTTCATTCGAAAAGAAGCGTCGAGAGCTTCATTCGAAAAGAAGCGTCGAGAGCTTCATTCGAAAAGACGCGTCGACAGCTTCATTCGAAAAGAAGCGGCGACAGCTTCATTCGAAAAGAAGCGGCGACAGCTTCATTCGAAAAGACGCGGCGACAGCTTCATTCGAAAGGACGCGGCGACAGCTTCATTCGAAAAGACGCGGCGACAGCTTCAGTCTCAAAATTACTGAGTAATATAATATGATCCTATTATAATACCGACATGTGTGTCTGGTGTATCAGTCTGAAAACTCCGGAACTAAACACGAGGGGGAGACCATCAGCCAAATCTTGGATTGAGAAAAACTGACATTGTACCAGTCTCCAAACCAAGACGGACAGCGCTCCCGATTCACCAAAGATCTGCCTCCAAACTGTGCCGTTAAAAACAAAAGCAGAAGAAAAGTCAGAAACCAGAAGAGCAGAAGATTACAGACAGAGGGATAAAAACACTGTCAGTGAAACGGCCACATGGGGGCGATGGTGCGTCGGCCGTCAGGTGGGTTTGTGCATTTTGACGTGGTTTCATAAACCACGTCTCCAGCATCTGAACTTTCGGAGCAGGAGCCATGAGACCAGCCCTACAAAACCAGCGAGAACCAGCACGGAGATAATGATTGCGACGCTGTGATCCGAACGAGGCTTCGCCAAGTCTCCTGAGGGGAAAAACATTAAACAGGCGATATTAATGCAAAATCGACTTTTTTCTCTCATGTTCGGACATTGTTCCTCATCAAAAACACGCCTGAAGAGGTTTGAGATGCTCTACACAAGAATTCTCCATAAATCTATAAAAACACGAGACAAAACTGAACACGACACCTGGACAAACCTGACGCAGGAGGTTCATGAGGAGGTTCATTAGTGCGACGCTCTGAAGGGGGAGTGGCTCAGCGCAGGGAGGGGAGCGTGTTGGGATACTGTAGCTCAGCTTTTTGGGACTTGTCAAAAAAATGCAACTTGCCAGAACCAAACTCAATTTTTTTAAATCCAATTCAAACGTAAAAACAGAAAAAAATCTCTCCTGAGATCATTTTGTGCTTGCGTGCGCGATCGTACTGCAGTTCAGTCTCTCGAGATCGTGTCCGCTCCCTGAAGACATCCGCCGTGGTATCGTTTTATCGTTTATCTTTTAATCGTTTATCATTAGGGCTGCAACTAACGATTATTTTAGTAGTCGATTAATCTATAGATCCAGTAACGATTAGTCACGAAAAAAAAAATTAAATAAATATAATAATAAATATATAAATATTACTAGGATAATGGACACAACACTAACGTTGGTATTTAGTGAGTTACGCGTGCGTGCTTTAAAGGGACAGTGTGTAAGATTTTTACCCGTTAATTACTGAAATTGAAGATACCCATTCAAAAATACATTGTTTTCCAAACCTTTTCACTTCCATCATGAAATCAAAGTATTCTTTTGGACTTAGATATAGTCACATAAAAGGGGGATCTTCCCCATGCAGAGGCAGCCATTTTGAATACGAGAGCTGCAGAAGGACATTTGGGCTCCGCCTTCGGCAAGGCTCGTGTTTTGGGTAAACAACACAAGCATGCTGCCGGATCAGACGTCGTAATGGATCTAACACGTGTTTTGGACTAAATTGTTTTACTGGATTTTATTCGCTGGATCCTTACGGACAAATTGAGAGCAAGTTTATGGTGAAATACAGAGTTTGACCTGTGCAAAGAATTCTAAGGTAAGCTAACCTCGTTTTGTGCTTTTCCGAATAAAAGCCCCATGTGCTCGGGGAGTGATTGTTGTGCAGGGAAATGAATTGCATAGTCAAAAAGAGGAGACTGTAAGGTTTCATTTGATGTGTAGAGTGTCATGGTACATGATCGATGTGTTTTCATGAGGAAAAAAAAACAAAAACGGGACCACGTTTTATTTATACAGTAGTGGCGCGCGGCTCGTGCGCGGTTACGAGAGCTGTCCACGTTACGGCGCGCCCGGGTGACCCTCGAGGTCTGCCGTAGCTAAAACAGAAAGTGCAATAGCACCATCCACCTATGCGCCACGAATCCTACACACTGGGGCTTTAAGCATTCCGTTTCAAAGCGGAATATTGTCAGTATCCAGTTTAAAAAAAGTTATTCTGAGTATTCTGTGAAATAGCGTTCTGTTAAGGGAATACTGCCAAAACACGACTAGACTACATTCCGAATGAAAAAGATTGTCCATGACTCGAGAGCAAATTGCGTATGGCCACCATTCCGTTTAGCACTAGTGCTAATATTGAAATATTCCTCACATGCAGATACAGTGACTGGCGCGAGCTAGCTGCTCGTCACAACACTCCCGCACTTTTCCGTAACTTTCCTAACTTTTTGCCCTTAAACTGCCCCACATTTGTAAATATTTTGTCAACACTGTTCGTTAAGCTTGGGCAGCATGCGACGCTGCATTTTTTCCGCACTTTTGGTGGATTATTTACCTGTCTCGGCTTAAGATGTGTAAGGGACCCCGTCCTCCGCTTGTCTACACAAAGGATCAGCTGATGCCGCTGCGCAGCGCTGTTGTGTTCCCCCGAGACAGGCATCTTATCCCTGACGAGATCCTGCGGACGACACGCTGTGGACGCTGCGCTAGGGTTGGGCGGTAATACGGTAATACGGTATACTGCGGTATCTAAAAATAGCAACGGTATCAGATTCATTACCGTCATTAAAAAAAAATAAAAAATCTTGCCCTAATATAATATTAACTATAATTAATTTAATGCCTAAATAAAGAGTGTTTGTCCAGCACCTATGTATGTGTGGTTGTGTTTGTTAATTTAATACTATTACAGTTTAAAACTCATATTACTATCGGAGAGATGACGTTCAGTTATAAAGTCACTGCTTCTGATAATTGTTGCGGTCCCTGTAAGAAAGGCGTGACGTTTGACACGTGGCTTTTGTGTTCTAGCACAGCGCGTGTTATTCTCGCGTGTTAAAACAACTCTCCGTTTTTGAGTCTGAAATGTGAGAAGTTTTCGGGTTTCTTATTACAAACGCAACTTCCACACGAGGCTGTTATTCTGGCAGATGAAGACCCCCTTCTTTGGTGGAAATCCAATGGAGTCAGGCGCTTTCCTCTGATAAAATACCTGTGCGTTTGTGCCACAAGCTCCATCAGAACGGGTCTTCAGCACCGCGAGCAAAGTTGTCAATCCACAACGTGCCCTACTCAAGCCGGAAAAAGTGAACATGCTGGTTTTGCATTCAATAGCTTCATATTTTTATTTTCAATAAGGAGTAGCTTTTTCTGACGGACAAAAACGGTTCGGGATGTTGTATAGTTGTACGTTTAATTTATTTGATTCATGTTAATAGATTTTAAAAATATACAAACGAGCAGTATTTTCCACTGCGTTCTCAGGACAGGGTTATATATGCACATTTTCGGTTATGTCTTGTTATTTATTCAGATTTTAAGTATTTTATTTGATTCCTGTTGGTTTGTTAGCTTTAGCCCACAGACAATGTCATTTCGTTCCATCGGTTGGCTGCTGTATTTGCACTTTAAACATTTGTTAATAAAAGTTACTAATTTTGTACATGTTTTGTTATGTTTTCAGTATCATTAGGCCTATGTAATGCTTGCTATTCTGTTTCTGAACGGTAAAGGTGCAAGCTGCCATTTGGCGAGGCCACTCCACTGTAATGCTACGAAGTGTTGTTTTTTTTTTTTTAGCCTTAGCAACGGTAATACCGTATACCCCGGGAAAATGTGGAGACGGTTTAACGGTATCAAAATTTGGATACCGCCCAACTCTACGCTGCGCGGGACGTAAACTCGGGGAAGAGACGCTGCAGGCCGGTCCTCCCCTCCGTCGTAACGGGGAATGTGCGCGCCCTTGCCAACAAGACGGACAAGCTCGTGGCGCTCGTTAGATTTCAGAGGGAGTACAGGGATGCTAGCGTCAGTGTTTTTACAGAGACATGGCTAACACCGCAAATCACGGAGAGCGGGAAGAAGAAGGGAGGAGGACTAGCGCTGTTTCTGAACGAGAAATGGTGTAAACCTGGACACTGTACAGTGAAGGAGCAGATGTGTATCAAAGACATTGAACTGTTCGCTGTCAGCCCTGCGGATTCTTGACACAGACGAGTATTAAGTTCCAAATTAAAATGATACTTAAATAATACGACTAGTCGACAATGAAATTTCATGTCGACAAAATTTTGTCGACGTTGTTGACTAATTGTTGCAGCCCTATTTATCATTTTCTTTTATCGTTTTATCACTTATCGTTTAATTGTTTTACCATTTATCCTTGTATCTTTTATCATTTAATTGTTTTATCGTTTTATTGTCGTTTTAAAAAAATCTTTTCTCATTGTATCTTTTCTAGTTTTATTGTTTAATTGTTTTATCACTTATTGTTTATCGTTTTATCGTTTACCGTTTTTTCCTTTATCGCAGTAGATTTCATGTTTTCTTGTGATTCTAACGACGTTCCGGACGAACAAACGGAAAACCACAGCGTTTTTCCCTGGACCGTTTCAGACGGACGGCGCAGGGGGAGGACGCGTCTTGCTCAAGGACACAACTGTAGACTTAAAACCAGAGGAATCACATGTCCACACTGACCTGAAGGTCTCACAGGAGGTGCAGATGTTTCCGGGTGGTGGTCCGGGTGGTCAGGGGTGGTGCTGCAGGGCACTGGAAAACACAAGAACAGATGATTAGGCCGGCAGCTCCAGCAGACGATCTTCTGCCTGATCGGTCCGTTCTTCACCGATCTTCTGCCTGATCGGTTCTTCATGTTCAGAGTTTTACTGTGAACAGAACTCTGCTCCTGCGCGGCTGGTGCAACATTAAACAACATGCAACATTCAAAAAAATCATATACAATCTGATCAATCAAAAGAGCGTGGGTTCAAATAAGCAGGTGAGAAGGTTTGATCTGAAATGATTCGTCAGAGTCAGAACAAGTGCAGAACGTGTGAAGGTTTTTATGATTCTCTCATTTTGACTTAATCTGGTGATAAAACCTGCGGTAAATGAGTTTTACACAAACCAAGAAGACTTTTGTGAAGAGAAAAATGTTGAAAATGACAAAGTAGAGACGGTTACACGGGCGACGTCACGCGGGCGACGTCACGCGGGCGACGTCACGCGGGCGACGTCACGCGGGCGACGTCACGCGGGCGACGTCACGCGGGCGACGTCACGCGGGCGACGTCACGCGGGCGACGTCACGCGGGCGACGTCACGCGGGCGACGTCACGCGGGCGACGTCACGCTGGGAAGATTCTGTCCAAAAGTTCGGCACAATTTACACACAATTGCAACAAAATAAATGTTTTCTTTGATTTTTATTTGTCAAATCATAATCCCAGTACATAAACCGTCCTGAGATCATAAACAGCACAGTTGCTATGGGAACAACCCGGAAGAAAAATCTGGAACATTAAAGTGCATTTGACAGGTCGGACCGCACAGTTAAGATAATTTTAGTTATACTTCCTGGTTGGAAATCATGAATTCGTGACATGACGGAATTCCATAACTGTTGCCATAACAACCATAACTGGGCCAATAACGCTTTAAAGTCACGGAGATTATAACTGATCAATAAAAACACGAGAAAACATTTTATTTTGATGAAATCATGTTTAAAGTCACTGATTCTTCTGTGTAAATTGTGCCAAAGTTGGACAGAACCCAGTGTGACGTCGCCCGCGTGACGTCGCCCGCGTGACATCATCCGTGTGACGTCGCACGTGTGACATCATCTGTGTGACATCATCCCTGTGACATCATCCGTGTGACGTCACACACACTTTAAAAAATGGCCAAACTGGAAAAATAGTGAAATGTTTGAAATGTTTGGTAAAATGTGAAGTGGCGTCTGAGTGAACGGAGCGCCATGAGCGCCCTGAGCCTCACAGGCGTGTGTGAGGGACTCACCTGAGCAGGTCGCATTCACATACATCTGAAACACAAACATGAACACGAATGAGAAGAGCTCAGACCTCTGCTGGTTCATTTCTTTATTTAAATGTTCTTGTTTGTTTCATTCTCATGTTTCACTCACAACCCTGCAGATTTAAAAGGGATAGTGTGTTTTTTTTATGTTAATCTGTATGGGTTTCCTTCTAAAAGTTCCGTGTGTTGACACCAGCTTACCTCTGACAGTCTCAGCTGATCCCGGTTCGGCTCGCTTTCTGGAGCCCACGTAAGTAGGTCGTAGGTACGTAGATTGTGTTTGTGTATTGTGTCTATCGACTTGTATCACTGCGCTCACATTAGCTGTATTAGCCTGTTAACCTTTAGTGGAAGTGTCCGGCAGATACGGTTCGCCGTAAGGGGAAGTTTACAAGTGAACAGACAGACACAATACGCGATCGCTAAGTTCGCTGCTGGATGTTTCGTGGACAAATGTTTGGGACACAATTATATCACCTTTCTAACAAATGTTTTGTTTTGAGAAGAAAAACAAGCTTTATTTCATGTTCCAGGGAAGTTACCGGACCTACTTACGTGGGCCCCAGAAAGTGAGCTGAACTGGGATCAGCTGAGACTGTCAGAGGTAAGCCGGTGTCAACACACGGAACTTTTAGAAGGAAACCCATACAGATTAACATTAAAAAAAAAAAAACACACAATCCCTTTAACACGAGTTCAACAGAGGGTTCACACTTTTACACAAACTGAACTGGAGCCAGAGTCCGTGGAGCCCAGTCAGGCCCGTGAACACTTCGTGTGTGTGTGCGTGGGTGTGTGTTGGACTCACAGGGCAATGTGCTTTGAACCGGACCTGACTCAAACATATCTTCAGGAACAGAGTCTGGTCTGTGACATTAAGCACCCGGGCTTCATCCTTATGTGACAACTCATACGTGAGAGCGTACTTCTGCAACACAGAGTCCTGGTTTAGTCCTGGTTCAGTTTAGTCCTGGTTCAGTTTAGTCCTGGTTTAGTCCTGGTTTAGTCCTGGTTTAGTCCTGGTTTAGTCCTGGTTTAGTCCTGGTCCTGGTTTAGTCCTGGTTTAGTCCTGGTTCAGTCCTGGTTTAGTCCTGGTTTAGTCCTGGTCCTGGTTTAGTCCTGGTCCTGGTTCAGTCCTGGTTCAGTCCTGGTCCTGGTTTAGTCCTGGTTTAGTCCTGGTTCAGTCCTGGTTCAGTTCTGGTCCTGGTCCAGTCCTGGTCCAGTCCTGGTCCAGTCCTGGTCCAGTCCTGGTCCAGTCCTGGTCCAGTCCTGGTTTAGTCCTGGTTCAGTCCTGGTTCAGTCCTGGTCCAGTCCTGGTCTAGTCCTGGTTCAGTCCTGGTCTAGTCCTGGTCTAGTCCTGGTCTAGTCCTGGTCTAGTCCTGGTCCAGTCCTGGTTCAGTCCTGGTTCAGTCCTGGTCCTTGTTTAGTCCCGGTCCAGTCCCGGTCCAGTCCCGGTCCAGTCCCGGTCCAGTCCCGGTCTAGTCCCGGTCCAGTCCCGGTCCAGTCCCGGTCCAGTCCCGGTCCAGTCCCGGTCCAGTCCCGGTCCAGTCCTGGTCTAGTCCCGGTCCAGTCCTGGTTCAGTCCTGGTCTCACCTCGTCGTCCTCCCAGCCCTGCTCGGTACAGTTCTGTGGGAGGTTGGGGCTCAGCTGGAGCTTGACTAGTCCATCAGGGAGCAGCGTGGCCGAACAGTTGAGATGCATGATGTCTGCAGCCGACCGCGCCACCACCAGGAGGAGGACGAGTACTGCACACGCACACACATAATTCATAACATTTATAAAGCGCCTTTCATGACGCCCAAAGCGCTTCACAGTTCATTGTTCATTCACTCCACACTTGGTGGTGGTAAGATACTTTCTGTAGCCACAGCTGCCCTGGGGCAGACTGACGGAAGCGAGGCTGCCAATCTGCGACATCGGCCCCTCCGACCACCTCCAACACTCACGCACACTCCACTCTCATACTAGGCAATGTGGGTGAAGTGTCTTGCCTAAGGACACAACAGTTTTTTTGCGACTGGTGCCCCCCTGTGGCACCTGGAATTCCCAGTGTCTCCGAGTCCTGACCAGGCCCTGCTGAGACTGTGGCCGTTTCCCAATTCAGCGACGGCACGCTTGTGAGCGTCCTTGGAACGGATATGCATCATATCCGGCGCGACAAGCGCCGTTCCATTCGTTTTTTCCCCCCTGCACCGTCGAGACGAGCCCTGAACGGCGCCGTCGTTTCCATGGAAATCGGGGCGTGGACCAAGCGTGCAAACATGCACGCTTCGCACACTTAAAAGCCCCAGCATGCACAGCGCGGGAGGATATATGACTACAAAGACCGACTCGCCAGCGACATCCACAAGTGAGAGTTGCGACGTCACTATAAAATATACGTACTTGTTCACCTCACCTACAACTATGCTACATTTTTTTTTTTTTTTTACATGAAACTCTTCATAAACTACGCTAAACATGTGTGACGGTAGCCGTAACGGCATAGTTCACGACACCTGTATTACCGTTCACATGCTTTTCCCCTTACACTTCTGTATTTCCTTTGCTGTTGTAATGCTGGATATTCTACAGTGTCGCCATGTCCAGCGTTTACTCTAAGCTGCGCACTGCTCACACATTCTCAGCGCACAAGAAAACTTGTGCAGCGCCCTGTAAATCAGAGATGAAAGAGCTTTTTATTCAGCCGCGGGGGCATTTTTTTTTATATCTGCAAAGTGCGAGCCGCGCGGGGGGGGTTCATTTCGGATGTGGAGTTAGTGTGTGTTTGCTCAGACACATTAAAAATTAGGGGGAACATTGGCCATGTCCCAATTCCAAGTATTACTAGTCGCAATAGTATAATATTTTTGTCTTTAGGGAACAAGGAGCAGACCACCCAGCTCATTGAGCTGAGGCGGGACTTGTTCCATTTCGCAGGCGGCCATGTGAGAAACGTAGTGCACTAAGGACAGAGCGAGTGTGCGCCGTCTCGACGACAGACCGACGGCACACTCACAAGCGTGCCGTCACTGAATTGGGAAACGGCCTGTGCAGGTATGACCGAACACACACACACGAACACGCACACGAACACGCACACACACACACACACACACACCTGTCCTCTCGTGAAAACGTTCGTTCGGACTTTTTAATCAGACATTTTTTAATTGCGTACAGCGTCTCTGAGTGTCTTGAAAAGCGCTTTATAAATAAAATTTATTATTATTAATTGTGTAAAAAAACAGACCGGGATGAAACCTGGACTAAACCTGGACTAAACCTGGACTAGACCTGGACTAGACCTGGACTAGACCTGGACTAGACCTGGACTAGACCTGGACTAAACCTGGACTAGACCCGAGGCCAGTCCGGTCTGAACCGGCCGCAGGAAAGTCCCGCTCTGACAAACGGAGATTTAATTTCGACAAATTAAAAGTTAACATCAGCTTTAAACATCTGCATTAAACATCTGCATTAAACATCTGCTTTAAACATCTGCTTTAAACATCTGTTTTAAACATCTGTTTTAAACATCAGCATTAAACATCTGTTTTAAACTTCTACTTTAAAACTGAAGGAATCTTTAAGTGCGTCACGCGTCACAGCCATCCCTGTCTGTGGAACTTTTACTTTTACGCAGCAGAAAACAAAAAACAAAAAACTTTTACGCAGCAGGTTCGGGCTTCAGGGTTCGACCATTTCATACGAATAATCGACTTATTTCTTATGAATGATCGAGGTTTGTGGCCGGGACAGTTAAAAGAGATAAGAGTTGTTTTAAAACAGAAAAGAGGGAGCGGCTCTTACCCAAACGCGCGGCGTCGTGCGGGGAGATTGTGCGGACGGAGCTGAGCATCTGCGGGGGAACAAAACCACCAGAACCGAGACAGAAATAAGTGAAAGAGCAACGCTTCAGCCCGGCTTCTGCCCGGCTTCAGAGAAACACGTGAACCG
>JAVJIX010000079.1:3087500-3425000 GCA_036785185.1 Paratrypauchen microcephalus | reverse complement strand
CAAAATCAGACAAAAGAAAATCCAGGGTCAGAGGGGTGGAGACGGTCGTTAGGTTGAATAGGTATGCTAAACTAGACGCCAGAGAAAGTCACGATTCAATTCAAATCACGATTCATATGCCACGATGCGATACTATCACGATGCATCACGATACTTGAATTATTGCGATGCATTGCAATATATTCGACATACTTCAGTGAAAATGTACCAAAAAAAAGAGGATAACTTAAATATCAGTGGCTGTGTATCTGGGTAGTGTCTTCAATTGATCCATAACTCTGAGCAACTCAATTCATAACTGAATTTGTTGAATAACAAAAACAAATAAACCAAACCAATAACAAAAAAAGTGCATAGGATTTTTTCTAAAACAAAAAATGATGTTCAAACATTTGCCATTTTGGAGGTAGCTACCATCATAACAAACAATACCCTTTCACAAAGAAAAAAGTGCATAGGATTTAAAAAACTCAACTAATAATTTATTTATTTATTTATTAATAATTAATTATTAATTAATAAAAATCGATTTTTGGCAACAAGAATCGATGCAGTATATTGTGAAAGTTAGTATCGCGATGCATTGTCATGACGATTATTTTGCACACCCTAGATATAAACAGGGTCTAACCAGCACTAGAACCAGAACTGACGAAGCCTCTTGGATGAGCGGCGAAACGTTTTCGACCAAACAAACTTTGTCCAGTTGACAAATGTAATTTCTCCTTTTATCATTTATATATATATATATATATATATATATATATATATATATATATATATATATATATATATATATATATATATATAATTACAATTGTTATCAGTAAAAAAGCTACATGTTCTATCACTTTAAGGTCAAGCCGTCTAATGTATCTTTTATTTATGTTTTTGAATGAATCATTTTTCTCCATCAGAACTGTACTTATCTCCACCACCAGAGGGCAGCACAACATCACATTGACAGAACAATATGAACCTTTCCAGAGTGTCTTGAGAATGATCTTGAGCTGTATCAGAACAAGTATAAGAGCACATAGACCAGTATACACCCATGGAGGTGAACCTGCAGGACCACTGAGGGAGTACACAGACACAAGGACACATGGGAATAGAAAAGAAAGTACTGTACTACAGTTTAATTCGTCTGTTCCTTAGTATCATAATCAAGTTTGTAGTTTTAGTATGGCGAGAATTCTAACATAAAGTAGGGCTGAACAATTTGGAGGAGGAAAAATAAATGCATTGTGATTGTGGTTAGATTTGTATTTCGTATTTGGCTATTTGCTCATCTATGTCCTAATGTTGTTTCCTCATCATAAACAGACCTGGAGTTGTGTTTCATTCACACGTTTAACACACAAATGCTGCAGTTAGTTCTTCTCTCAAACGGAAAACACTCTGTTCCACCTTGTGATGTCATGTGGTAATACAGGAAGTGCTCCACTGTGTTTTTAAACTCACCTTCACCTCTTTAAAATACACCTTCACTAGAATCATTTGGATGATTTCAGCTCTAGAATTGCCCATTTCTATTGAACTAAAGGTAAAAGGAGTTGTTCACTTGAAAACTACCACTTCCTGACATCACAAGGTGGAAGCAAAAGAGCATTTTGAGCTTTGGAGATGTAGACAGATTAATTATAAAATGTTTCTCAAGCAGGTGTAAATAAAACACAACTCCAGGTGTGTTTTTGATAAGGAAACCACTTATTAACATTACTTAAAGCTACAAAGACTCAATTTTGTGTAATATAGCACCTTTAATACTAGGGTTCTGTTTAAAGTTCATATGTCCATGTCCAGACACAAGAGGGCAGAAAAACTTCACGGACCACACACTAAAATGCTGTTGTCTGCGTGGATTGACTCGCTTCTACTAGTATTTTCATTTTCAAACCAGATTAAGATGGCGGATGTTTCTGAACAGAATCAAAAGTCTTCAAACTGTATGTTTATGTAATGTCCCTCTCCCGTGGACATGAGGTTTGGCAGATGGAGTCTTTGGGCGGTGAGCAGGAGACGGACAGTGCAGACGGGGAATTGGACATGCTCTTCTTTAAATGGTTTTCAATTTCGCTGTCACATTGTTTTTCCTCCAAAGTTAATATGATTTTGTTTTTCTTGTGCTCCTGACAGTTTGAAAATGGGGTTGTGAATGAACTCCATCCATCCATCCATCCATCCATTTTCTTCTGCTTATCCGGGGCCGGGTTGCCGGGGCAACAATCTAAGCAGGGACTCCCAGACTTCCTTCACCCCGGACACTTCCACCAGCTCCTCTGGGGGGACCCCAAGGCGTTCCCAGGTCGGCCAAGACACATAGTCTCTCCAGTGTGTCCTGTGTCTTCCCCGGGGCCTCTTCACGGCGGGACATGCCCGGAACACCTCACAATACAGCGACCACATCACTGCCAACGCTGCACCGATCCGCCTGTCAATCTCACACTCCATCCTCCCCTCACTTGTGAACAAGACCCTGAGATACTTGAACTCCTCCACTTGAGGCAAGGATTCTCCACCCACCCAGAGAGGGCAAGCCACATTTTTATGGTTGAGAACCATGATCTTGAATTTGGAGGAGTTGATCCTCATCCCAGCCATGGCCTGTAGTCATTCAGGCAGGATGGGGGGTTCTTCTTGGGGAGGGGGACGATGGTGGTGGTTTTGTAGCAGGTGGGGACAGTGTGTTGGCTGAGGGAGAGGTTGAAAATGGAGGTGAAGACGTCGGTGAGCACATGCTCTGAGGGCCCTCCCAGGAATACTGTCTGGACCTGGGTCTTTGCGGGGGTTGGTCCTCCTCAGGGGTTTGTGTACCTGGGCTGATGTGACGACAGGCGGGGGGGAGGGGGGTTGAATGATTGAGGAGTGTCTGTGCTCTGTGGGGGCGATGGTGGTGGAGGCCTCTAAGCGGGTGTAGAAAGCGTTGAGGTCGTCTGGAAGGTTGTCTGAGGCTCTGATGGTGGTGGAGCTGGTCCTGAAGTCTGTGATGTGGTCCAGACATTGCCACATCATCCTGGGGTCGGCAGAAGAGTAGAAACCCTCCGTCTTCGCTCTATGTTTCCTCTTGGCCGCTCTTATGGCCTTCTGCAGTCGGTACTGCGCAGCTTTGTACTCTGCCTCGTCGCCAGATCTAAAAGCAGCAGAGCGAGCGCGCAGCAGGTGCAGTACCTCACTGTTCACCCAGGTCTTCTGGTTGGGGAACTTCCTGACTTGTATAGTGGGTACGATGTTCTCAACACAAGTGCTGATATACCCACTCACGTAGTCAGCATAGTCAGGGTGACAGATTCAACTACTTTGAATACAAAAAACACAAAAAAAACAGAAAAATCGGCATCCTGGAGTGGAGCTAGCAAATAACACGTCTGCACGTCTTTATGCATTTTTTAGGTGGTTTATTGTGTGTCAAACGTGTGATTTATAGTGGTAGAGTGAAAAGACTGCAGACTTCCACTTTAAAGGGACAGTGTGTAGGATTCGTGGCGCATAGGTGGTTACTAGCTATTCCACTTCCTCTTTTGGCTATGGCAGACCTCGAGGGTCACCCGGACGCGACGTACCGCCGAGATCGCGCGTGCCCGCGCACGAACCGCGCACCGCTGTATACATAAAGCGCGGTCCCCCGTTCACTTTTTTTTTTCTTTTCGCATGAAAACACACAATCCCGATCATGATTCATGACAATCTACACATCAAATGAAACCTTACAGTCTCCTCTTTTTGACTATGCAATTCATTTCCCTGCAAAACAATCACTCCCCGAGCACATGGGGCTTTTATACGGAAAAGCACAAAACTTAGCTTACTTAGCTTACCTTTGAAGGCTCTGCACAGGTCAAACTCTGTATTTCATCATAAACTTGGTCTCAATCTGTCCATAAGGATCCAGCGAATAAAATCCAGTAAAACAATTTAGTCCAAAATACGTGTTGTATCCATTACGATGTGTGATCCGGCAGCATGCTTCTTTACACAGGCTCCCCCTTCCCCCCTCCCCTTCCCCTTCTCTCCTTCTGTCCTTCACTCCCAAACGCAGCGCGGCTAAGCAGCTGTTAGCAGGAGCCGAGGCGAAGGATGAGCCCAAATGTCCTTCTGTGGCTCTCGTATTCAAAATGGCTGCCTCTATATGGGGAAGATCCCCCTTTTATGTGACTATATCTAAGTCCAAAAGAATACTTTGATTTCATGATGGAAGTGAAAAGGCTAGGAAAACAATGTATTTTTGAATGGGTATCTTCAATTTCAGTAATTAACAGGTAAAAATCTTACACACTGTCCCTTTAAGTCTTTCAGTCTTTGGCTCGCTCTCTTTCTCTCCGTGCACCTTTCTTCCACTGTAACCAAGACAAGACTGCTGGCAGACCTGCAGAGTGCACCTATACACCCCCATTCCCCCTCCCACATGACGTAACATTCATTTGAAAGCTCATTTACACCATTCCACTATTACATGGCGAATATTTCTGGTGCCAAAAGGTGAGCACGTACAGTAGCTTTCATACAACGTCAATAAATAATATACAAAGCTTCAAATATACAGAGAATACAAATAATTGCTCGTGTAAATTACTCATGGCTCACATGAACCCCGGAACCCGCGAGGAGGATTTAAACTCCCGGTGTGGATGTGTCCGGACCATCGCACCACGGGAGGAGGCGGCAGCGCGGGGGTGAGTAATGATCAGGTTTAGCGTGATTCGGATGGGCAAAACTGACTAAGTCAAAACTTCTAAATGTGCACCTTTAGTCGCGGCAGAACACGCTGGCGACGCACGCGTGTTCACGTGCTCTCCCCGGGGACAAGACGGACCTGCTCCGTCACATTTTTATAAATAAACTCGCCGTTCAAAGGCCTCGCACGCCAAATTTAAAATGTGCGTGCATTGAATTGCCGCTCATAATTAATTGCGTTAATTTTTATAACGCGTTTATTAACAGTGTAATTAATTAATCTAATTAAAGCGTTAAACTGACAGACCTAATTATTATTATTTTGAAACTCCACACACCTTCACTAGAATCATTTGGATCATGTCATCCCTGGAGTTGGGCATCTCTTCTGCACTAAAGTTAAAGGTATCTCTGTGCTCCAGTGTGTTTTTAAATCACATACTAGTGTACGCACATGTTTCAAACCCACTGTCTAAGAAAGCCCTTGAACCTGCCGTACTGCTGCCGTCTCTGTTTAAAACAGTCCCTCTTTCAGAATGTTGTCATCTGTTTCTCTCTCTCTCTCTCTGTTCTCTCCTTCATCACACTACCTCATCACACTTTTCCTTTCACATTTCACCGTTTCATCTTGTCATCTTTCCGCTGTTATCTGCGATTCCTGAGTCCTCCGGGGAATTCTTGTGCCCATCAAAACCTGGAGCACTTTGAAACAGTGCGTCTGAACCGCTCAGGTGTCTATTCTGTCCTTTTATCGTTTAACGTCAGACCACCCCTCCCCCTCTCTCTGTTTCTCCCTCGCTCTCTACGCTTATTTTCATGTTTTATTTAGAGCTTCTTTGCATTCAAGCTGAAGTTTCAAACCATGAAAGAAGTATTTCAAGGTATCATTTTAAATACATTACATTCTGGGGATTAAAAAGCTCAAATATGCTTGTGTTTACGTGTATATATATATATATACTATATATATATATATATATATATATATATATATATATATACTATATATACTATATATATATATATATATATATATATATATATATATATATATATATATTTATATATATACTTTATATTCTTTATATAAATTTATTCATTTTACATTTATTTATTTTTCCCATTTAAAACTTATTTTAACTTTTTCTAATTTACTCATTTTTTATCCTTTACATTAATTTATTTCCACATGTATACGTTTTCACTTTTCTTTGTTGCTTAAATGCAAAGGTGAGTAGCAGTTATAGTTGTAGTAGTAGTGGTAATAGTAATACTATTTGAAGTAGCTGTAATAGTATTTGAAGCAGTAGTAACAGTAGTATCCAGCTTGTTTTTTAAATCTCTTACAAACCTTTTAGTCAGTCCTTTTCTAGTCCTGTTTAATCCTGTTCTGATCTTGTAGTAGTCCTGAATTCCTTGTTCAAGTCTTATTTTAGTCCCATTCTAGTTCTGGTTTAGTCTCGGGTATAGTCCTGGCTCAGGTCTTATATTAGTCCCTTTCTAGTCCTGGTTTAGCAGAGCCATTGCTCCGCACAGGGACATTATGCACAGTGTGTATGGCACTAAGCACTTGGGGGGCATCACACAGCAGTGCTTAGAGTCTTGGTTCAGTGAAGGTCCCAATTTACTCCTGGTTTATTTCTGGTTCTTTTCTTATCCTTGTTTGGGCCCTGTGTAGGTGAAATCCTCCATCCAAGGGAGTCCTGACCAAGACTAGTTCAAGGTCTGGAGATAGTTCCCACTGCTCCTGACAGGTTTAACTGAGAGACACTGAAGGATGGGTCAAATGCAGAGGACACATTTCCCTACAGAGACAATACACTGATCTTAGTCCCAGTCTAGACAGACAGATACTAGGAAATTCTTGTCCTGGTTTAGTCCAGGTACAGTCCCATTCTGGTTGTGGTTTAGTCCTGGTTCAGGTATTGTTTTAGTCCAGGTTTATTCCAGGATTATTCCAGGTTTAGTCCTGGTTTAATACACTCATGGTGGTGTGCTCCAGTAGACGGGTCTAGATAGATACACATATCCAGACCTAATAATGTCATGTAAATGATCCTGTTTTTGGTTCTTGCTCAGTTCTGGTCAACTCCTGGTCTAGTCCTGGATCAGTCCTGGTTCAGTCCTGTTTCAATCGTGGTCTAGTCCCGGTTTAGTCCAGGTTTAGTGCTGTTTTAGTCCCTGCTCTGTACACTCATGGTGGCGTGCTGCAGTCTAGATCTTGTTATGTAAATGAGACTTGGCTCGGGGCTTCGTCTAATCCTGGTTCAGACTCGTGTAAATCTCCACCCAAAGGCATGCTGGGTATTTTCAGCCCTGTGCGTCGGGATTGAGGCGTCTTCATCAAAGATCCCTCCAGTTTTTTATTGTTTAAAGCAAAATATAACTTGTATCATGGCATATATTATTGCCTTATTTACACCCACATTTCTGCACTCACAATCCCCTCCATCTTCCTTCTATTTCAGCTGTGACCCTACTCTGCACCATCTCCTCAGTAAAATGAACCAAACTCTCCAAATTGCACTGAAAAATCTGTGGAATACATTTCTGGAGTTTTTCGTCAGTCAAATTTGCTGATTTTTAGGTTTTCTTAAATGTACTTTTTTCTAGGGGAAGCTTCACTAACTGCTTGTCTCTATACAGATGTTATATCTTAACTTAGGATATTCCACAATATGTTTTTTAAATGATTTATATTGCCTCTAATCAAATGCAAGTGTTGTTGGTTTAAAGAGCATGCGTTGTTACCATAGACCGGGGGCGATTATTAGCATTGTTTTGACGTGCTGGTACGTCAGACTGCTCAGAGTATATGTTATGTTATGACTAAGCAATGAAAAAGTGAGGTTGCCTTACAAAAAAAATTCAAAAAACACTTCTGAAATAAAAGCAATGCAGCTGCAGTCCATGCATGAGGTAAGATCAAGAAATATGTTTATTTTAGCTTAAAGGGGCCGGTCAGAGTATGTGGCCGGCTGCACAAGGCCCAGCTCTGCCATAGACTGTACAGTGGTACCTCACCTTACGAAAGGCCCAACAAACGAAAATTTCATTTTACGAAACGCCTTCACGTTAAATTTTGGTCTCTAGATACGAAAGAAAATTCAAGTTACGAAACGCGAAATCTCAAAAATTCAATTAATGCGCGCTCAGATGCACGCCCCGAAACGTAAATACACTTTATCAGCACACACGGGGTTTGGTTCCAGAGGTGGCCCGCGGTGAGAGAGGTCCGCGAGGTAGGACAACTTTGTATTTTGCAATTGTTCTACATGTTTTAGGGCTGTAAATGCCTCACCACACACATTCTACGCTTTTCTCAGACTGGAGTTGGGCTTTTCTCGCATTTCTCTCTTTTTTAAACACTCAAACTTTCATAGATTTTCAACAAAATTTATTAAATAGTGAAGCGTGGGGGTAGACACGACTCCGGAAGCAGCGCGAGACAGGAGCACGGCCCGCGAGGAGCACCGTGCGCGACGCACGAGGTGCACCAAGGAGCACCTGGCGCGAGGAGCACCTGGCGCGAGGAGCACCTGGCGCGAGGAGCACCTGGCGCGAGGAGCACCGCGCGCACCGAGGAGCACCTGGCACGAGGAGGACCTGGCACGAGGAGCAGGAGCACGTACCCCTAGTCCTGGTCTGCACGACCGGCACCGGGTCTGCGAGCACAAGATAGAACCGCGGTGCCCGGACCGCGTCCTCTGGAGCCCGAGCCACAAACCAGCCGCACGGCCCTGGTCCAGTCCTGGTTTAGTCCAGGTCCAGTCCAGGTCTAGACCTGGTTTAGTTCTGGTTTAGACCTGGTTTATTCCACGTTTAGTCATGGCTCTACAGTCTCTTAGCCAATCAGGAAGCAGAACACAGTGTTACACTATAAAAAAAAAAGTTACACTATAAAAAAAAACAACCTTGGAACGGATCAGGCCTTTTCCATTGAAATAGCTACTCAACTCAATTAATTTCGTAAGGTGAGGTACCACTGTATAAAGAAGTGGACTAAGGGAGTGTGAGGGCACCCAAAGCATTCGACTCCAGTCCAATGAAGCTCACCGAGGCTAGCACTTATAGGTGTGAAGACGGAGCTCTATATTAGGAATTGATTTATGAACAAGATAGTGAAATAAAAAGACCAGGATCATGTAGAGCAGGTTAATACAAATGTATTAAGACCAAAAATGATGAGTCTGACAGCAGGAGTTATACAGAGAGGGGTGACAATTTCTGAATACAAAGTAAATTGGAGCCAGAGTTGATGGAGCCGGATGTGCGCCCATGTTCACTTCCTATTTCAAACATGCTATGTCCATTTTTATATACAGCCAATGTTTGTTACTGTGAGAAAGTTTGCCTCCCCACAGATTTGACCTGTTACTTGGCCTTGGCCTGGCCTCCTGCTTGTCTTCAAAAGACGGATAGGTCTAATGCCATTCTATGGAAAAGAATATGGAAAAAGCAGCTGATGGGCAGACCCTCCGCCAAAAAGTTACACATGTCCTTTACTGTCATCACATGAATGCAGCCTGTTGAATTAGGCCGTTTGGAGCACGTCCTGTTAATGTCATTGGAAGGAGATAAGAAAAAAATGCACAAAATCTGGTATTTTAAAGATCCCATGACATGGTACTTCTTGATGCTTTTATATGGCTCCTTAATGGTTCCCTAATACTGTAAATGAATCCTTCTTCAAAATCAACCCTCAGTGCATGAGAAACAGAGATAAGATGAGAAAGAGTCATAAATATCTCTCTCAAACTCTTTATTCTGGGCGTTGTTGCTTGAATGCAAATGAGGAGAAAAGAGATGGCCAATAGTAGAGGGTGGGGGGGCGTGGCCAAACTCTCCGCTCAGAGCTCAGAGCCGACAGCTGATCCATTTCCTTGTTTTTGCACGGGGGAGAGATTTGAATCGTTCCATTGAAAAATAAACACATTTCCACAGAAAATAAAATGAAACCACTGCTGTTCAAAGGTCCAGAGGCTCAGATAAAGGACTTCCGAGCCTAGAAACACTCGGACGTGCCTCCAGGCAAATAAAAAAACGCATTTCACATTGCCTAGCGCATTCGCAGTCCAAACTCTCTGGGCGTGATTTACAGAGACGCTGAGTACAGACAGACGGGGGTGGAACTGCATTTGCATTTCTTTTTTCGATCTGACGTCAATAAGGTGCCTTGTTCAAACTCGCCCGTTTGAGCTCCGATTTTTTGTAATGCAGAAAAGGATCGCAAATGCTCAGTTTAGGCATTTCGCAACTTTTAACCATGGGGGGGCTAAACAGGGTAGGGGAGCTCACATTAACGTTCAAAAACCTCAGAAAGTGAAAATTTCATGCCATGGGACCTTTAACACAAAAATTAAGACAAACTAAATCAGATCTGAAGGAGCGCTGCAAGAAACACAAACGTTAAAATAATTTCATATCGCCACAGAAAGTGTTTGTCACTTTAGACTTTAGACTCACAGTGGGAAAAGTAACCACAACGTTTACTCAATGACTCAAGTAGGAGTAAAAGCTACTTCTGCATATATCTATATAGTTTTTAACACACAGCTCTTCCATGCTTTTGCTTCTTTCTGTCTCTTATATAAAACAATTCACATAAACAGTGCGTGAGCTCCTGGGGCCTGCAGCTTGTTGTTAATTGCTGTAGTTGTTTTTCATTGATTGCTTTTTCTTCTTCTCTTCGTCTCCTCTGTGTGTCTCTACATAAAGCTCATTATGGACCGGGACCAGAGCCAGCTCCATATGAACAACAGGTCCAAACAAACCCCCCCCCCTGCACAGACTCACTCACTGTCAACACTACACATAATACAGGTTCAATTCAATTCAAAGCTCCTGTGTTACACAAAACTGACTCTTGTGAGCTTTTAGCCAGAGACTAGAGACTGGTAATAACAAGACTGAAAACATCCAAACAGACATCCCAAGTCTCCCGGAAGTTCTGGGAGTCTCCCGGAAAATTATAATGGCTCCCTAACGCCCGCGTGTCGGATAGAATATCCCGGGTTTTAGACAACGTGAGGTTTTTTTTTGTTTTGTTTTTGTTTTGGACTGTGCAGAGCGTGCACGCAAGATAATAACTCTTGTATCGTGCACGGACTACTTCAAACGGAATGCGCACAAGAGAGAGAGAGTGTGTGTGTGTGTTTAAGCGAGCGCTGGCCAGAGAACGCGCTGATTGGTTACACTCAGCAAAACTAGCCAATCAGCTTTCAGTGTGGGCGGACTTCAAATTACTTTCTCTGAAGTTATAATTTAGTGCAGCGAGATGGCAGAATGTAAAAAACGAAAATATAAAACTCATTTTACGGCAGAATATACTAAAGAATATACTAAATATATCCCTGTCTGATGAGGGTGAAAAATGATGACACTGTGGTGAGGTGCACTGTGGTGAGGTGCACTGTGGTGAGGTGCACTGTGTGTAAAAGAGGCTGGTGACAGGTGTTTTATGCAAACATGGACATATATTTGAAATGCCCAAACACAAATAACATATTTAATTTTAATTTGTGATTTAATTTTAATATTTAATAATTTAAAGATTAATTTAATTTAATGTTTATGTTTAATTTTAAAGTTTAATGTTTAAGAATGAATAAAAAGTTGTTAAAATAAGTGGCCTTCTCTATTGTGTAGGGTCAGGACATCTCCATGAAATGAGTTTTTGGAACTTGGGATGTCTGAAATGATTCTAATGAAGGTGTATGGAGTTCAAAAAACACAGTGGAGAATTTCCTGTATTACCACATGACATCACAAGGTGGAACAGAGTGCTTTCCCTTTGAGAGATGAACTCAGCCTAAATATCCAGGTCTTGTGATACAACTCAAGATCATTCCAAAGCTGTTCAGGAAAGGTTCATTTGTGGGTCAAGGGGGATTAAATGTATGATAGTCTTTATTATTAGCAAGCAGCAGCAAAGTAATAGTGCTAATGTAAAATTACTAGACGCACTTGAATGCCTCATAGCCCCACATTGGAATAGGAAAGAAAAGACTGCCATTTAATGTTGAAAATCACATTCTATTGTCTAAAAAAAGAGTGTTTTTTTTTTAAATTATAATCATAATACAGTGGTACCTCACCTTACGAATGACCCAACAAACGAAAATTTCAAGTTACGAAACGCCTTCACGGTAAATTTTGGTCTCTAGATACGAAAGAAAATTCAAGTTACGAAACGCGAAATCTCAAAAATTCAAATAATGCACACACATTATACGCTTTTCTCAGACTGGATTTAAACTTTTCTCACATTTGTCTCTCGTTTAAACACTCAAACTTTCATAGATTTTCAACAAAATTATTAATAGTGAAGTGTGGGGGGAAGGGGGAGGGGGGAGAAGACTGCGCTCTGACACGTGTGTGATAGCGCAGCATGACCTGGCGCGGAGCTGACAGCAGGTCTAGACCAAGGTCTAAACCTGGACTGGACCAGGACTAAACCAGGACTAAACCAGGACTAAACCAGGACTAGACCAGGACTAAACCAGGACTAAACCAGGACTAAACCAGGACTAGACCAGGTGGATTAAAGCAGCGAGGAGGGGACTGCACGCAGTCTGAGCGCATGAATGCATGAACAAGACCCATGCAAGAGCCGCTGTGGTCTAGACCTCCTCTAGACCTGAGGTCTAGAGGAGCCGTGGTGGTCTGGACTAAACCAGGACTAAACCAGGAGGAGCCGCGGTGGTCTGGACTAAACCAGGTCTAAACCTGGACTAAACCAGGAGGAGCCTGCGGCTCCTGCATGGGTCTCGTTCATGCGTTCATGCGCTCAGACTGCGTGCTGACCCCTCCTCGCTGCTTTAATCCACCTGGTCTAGTCCTGGTTTAGTCCTGGTTTAGTCCAGGTTTAGTCCTGGTCCAGTCCAGGTTTAGACCTTGGTCTAGACCTGCTATCAGCTGTCATGCTGCCCCCCCACACTTCACTGTTAATACATTTTGTTGAAAATCTATGAAAGTTTGAGTGTTTAAACGAGAGACAAATGTGAGAAACACACAGAACACAATGTTACACTATAAAAAAAGTTACACTATAAAAAAAAACTTGGATCGGGGCCTTGGAACGAATCAGGCTTTTTCCATTGAAATAGCTACTCAACTTACGAATTTTTCACGTTACGAAACCACTTCTCGAACGAATTAATTTCGTAAGGTGAGGTACCACTGTATCTGTATTGAGTATCAAGTCTATTCCTTAGTATCAAAATGGAGATTGAAGTTGTAGTATCATAACAACACTAATGTACACTGGTTTCTTTAGGTGATTTAATTTCAGTTGTTAGCACACTTCAAACGAAACACTAGAATTCACACTGGTCCAAATAGCTTTCCTCAATTTGTTCTTTACCGTTATAGATCTATAATTCAGTGTTTACACCAAAGAACAGCATTTGAAAAGAACTGTTACCTCCATGGGCAGAATTTAAAGATGGTGTCCCCAGAGTGGCGTGTTAAAGGAGCTACAGAAAAGCCACTAAAGGCTATTGATATTGGGATAATTGCAGAAATCATTAAAATGTGGAGTTTTTCAGCACGCCCGGTCGCCTTACACCAGCTCTATTCATCATCCAGCCCCCAGCTCTCCCTGACGGCAATGCCAAGTGTGGAACCAGGGAAAATCTACTCTACAGTTTGTGAATTCTATCAGCGGCAATAAGAATGTGAGCAGTCTGCACAGTTCACTGCTTCAGAAAAATACCAAGACTTAATGTCCTTTTTTATAATTCTTGAGGCTTTAAAGACCATTTATTTTCAGAGGGGTGCTCCATCAACGCCACTAAGCACAAAGCCCGGCTAATTTCGATAAGCCGGGATCATTTTAGTGAGAGTTCGGTTCCATGACTCTCGCTAACATTAGTCCCCGCTGAGTTACTGGGGCAACATAATCCTCTGAACTAGACTTGTCCCGGGCAGGGTAAAGATAAGGCTTAATCAGGCGGTGTCACAAAGAATACATACCGGAAGTAAACAGAGTGCCAAACAAACAGTTTCGCACATCTCCCGCATGACTATCTGTGTTGTCCGAAAACAAGGGTGACAATATCAGCAAAAAAAAAATATCTTACGTTCTTGGTCAGTTTTGACAAATTTGCAGCGTCTATCATGTGGGAATCCCGGGTTCGATTCTTATTACTGACGGTATTCATGCTCAAGTCAATTATGTGTTATATTTTTACCAAGTTACATTTGCCACACATTACACAAATGTGTATGAATGCCATTTAACCTACAATTATTCATATCATAATAGAACTTATATCAGCTGGGCCTAACATCACTCTCACTTGACGACACTGACACTTTATATTTTATGTGAAATCTCTATCAAAGAATACAATTAAAGGTCCCATGGCATGAAATTTTCACTTTCTGAGGTTTTTGAACGTTAATGTGAGCTCCCCTACCCTGTTTAGCCCCCCCCCCATGGTTAAAAGTTGCAAAATGTCTAAACTGAGCATTTGCGATCCTTTTCTGCGTTAGAAAAAATCGGAGCTCAAACGGGCGAGTTTGAACAAGGCACCTTATTGACGTCAGATCGAAAAAAGAAATGCAAATGCAGTTCCACCCCGTCTGTCTGTACTCAGCGTCTCTGTAAATCACGCCCAGAGAGTTTGGACCGCGAATGCGCTAGGCAATGCGAAATGCGTTTTTTTATTTGCCTGGAGGCACGTCCGAGTGTTTCTAGGCTCGGAAGTCCTTTATCTGAGCCTCTGGACCTTTGAACAGCAGTGGTTTAATTTTATTTTCTGTGGAAATGTGTTTATTTTTCAATGGAACGCTTCAAATCTCTCCCCCCGTGCAAAAACACGGAAATGGATCAGAGTGGACAGCTGAGAGCTGAGAGTGGAGAGTTTGGCCACGCCCCCACCCTCTAATATAGACCAGCTCTTTTCTCCTCATTTGCATTCAAGCAACAACACCCATAATGGCCTGTTCAGAGAGAGAAAAAATACTCTTTCTCATCTTATCTCTGTTTCTCATGCACTGAGTGTTGATTTTGAAGAAGGATTCATTTACAGTATTAGGGAACCATTAAGGAGCCATATAAAAGCATCAAGAAGTACCATGTCATGGGATCTTTAAAGGTAAATCTTGACTTTTAAAACAAAATGTAGCCAAATAACAGGCACACTCCATGATGCAACATTTCAATGATTCAACAAATTTGCTTCAGAGATGCTGTGCAAGCCTCTTTAATGAAATCCTATTTATAAATTTCCATCAATAGGCATAAAACAATAAAAGACATTAGGTATGACATTCTGGTGTGAGGTCACTGCTGGAGGACTGCTGAGGGTCAGGCAAGGCACTGCTGGAGGACTGCTGAGGAGGGTCCAAGTGTACGCCATCTTCAGTAACTAGAACACAAGCATTAGTGATGGGCGGATCGATACCAAAGTATCGATATATCGATCCTGATGGGGTATTTAATATGCATAGATCCTGGTATTAAAATATCGATACCAAGTCATGTTGTCTTACTTAACTTTCAGTTTATTTAGTTCAAATTCATGTGTTTTGTTCATTATTCAACCATTGCCACTTGTCAGGCACTACTTTTCCTTCCGCGTTCTTACCAAACGTGGGGTAGTACGTCATCCCGCGATAGACTCACTGCTGTGAGATTTCAGTCAAAGCGGCGCGGGGCTGCGGAAGCCATGGGAGACCGCAAGCGAAGTGTGGTGTGGAGTTACTTCCACACCGTGGATGACAATGTTGTGAAGTGCAGTGTGTGCCAAAAAATTATCTGATATTGTGGAAATACCACAAATTTAAATAAACACTTGATCATAAATCATAAACCTCAACATAATGAAATGCTACTGACCAAACGACGACAGGAGGCGAGTCAGGCAGCTCCCTCCAGCACAGCAGCAACAGCAGTACGACAGAGGTCAGCTGCCGAGGCGTTTGAGAGAGGGAGAATCCAGGGAACCATCAACCATGTAGAAGACTAAGAGTGGTGTATGTGAGAGGAGAATGTATGTGAGAGTGACAATAGTGATACTTCATTTGTTGTCTTTTTTCATAGGCTGCAAGTGCCCAACTTACAATAGATTTATTTATTTTATTTTATTTATTTATTTATTTATTTGATAGGGACAATGCACATTAATGAACATAAGTATAAAACAAATGTAAATATGCAGAATTTTAGCTACAAAGCTAGTTTTCATCCGCAGTCCCTCGGCAGGCAAATACATAAAAATACAACGTGCAATACAAGCAGCACAAACAAAAGTCTAGTGGTCACATTTGATGTCTGCATTGCCATTTTCATTTCATCAAAGACTTTTTTTCAGATATCTGGTGTTAGAATGTGTGGAGCTAAGCCCCCTGGTGGAGCTTTGCGAAGCCAAGGTATCTAGTTAGAGCCAGGTTAGTGTTTTTCTGTAGTATTAAAAAATGTATGAAAGTATCTGTATCGGTATCGCGATTTTAACCCTGGTATTACTTGGTATCGTATCGAAACAAAAATAACTGGTATCGCCCATCCCTAACAAGCATACTATTAAAAAAAAAAAAAAAATGCTTGGATCACAGCTGAGGCAAGCATTAGCCTAGAGCAGGGGTCTTCAACGTTTTTCAGGCCAGGGACCCCCAAACAGATGGCGAACTGGGCCAGGGACCCCCTACTATATATACAGCATAGAATTGTGTTTTATATTAAATTGAGCTTAGTGTCATGTATAAACATTGCTACTCTGTTATGGTACATCCAATACAAGGAAATAATACACAGGTTAATACTGTATTTTCATATTTTTTTTATTTTAAAGATGGGCCAGATAGGCCCTACGGGGTCGATGTGCTACTGCAATTTTTAAACACAACTTGCATATAACACAAGCCTATTAAGATCGTTCACTGATTCAACCAAAAAACAAGTGCTTCTGCCATTTACACATACATCTTGCTCAAATACAGAGCTATTCAAATAATGAACAATTAACACACATAAAGTTAAGCTTTGATCATAACACATCAAGTTAAACTGTGAACATACATGAACATACAGGGGACAGTGAACCCCCAAGCCATCTGTGAATTCTCACTTCAGTGAGATGTCTGACCCTGATGAGTTGCACATAACATATCTATTCTGGGGTGGATGGAGGCCGCTATGTACGCATTAATGTGCATTTTAAGACATCAAAGAGGGTGGAGGGACAAGGGAGAATTTGGGTAAAAATGAAAAAAATATATTGTTTTTAAAAATATTAAAATATAAAATGATATTATTTTAAAGTGACATCAAAAGATTTCGCGACCCCCCCTGCAGTACCTCCGCGACCCTAGACCCCCCTGTTGAAGACCTCTGGCCAAGAGAATACCTTGAATATACTCTTCACGAGAACTCGCAGGAAGGATCTTTGATGGGGTCCCTCCTTCAGTTACCTCCACCAGTGGGCGACCACGGTTTAGGGCCAGTGCCAGCTCCTCTGCAGGTGAAAGGTTTTGAGGGGGGCTCCCACCTCCTGTGGCTTGGTAGCTACTGTTCATTTTAAATTAAATTAAGGTACCATTTCAACAGTATTACTAATTTCACTGAATAATAATATTAATATTAGCCTACTTACCACTCTGCAAAATGTTATTATGCTTTGTCTTTACCTGCAAAACAGTCCTCTTCACATTATTCCTGCTCAAAGACAAGATAACACAATTTAACATATTAGTTGGAGCAAATACTTTTACACAGTAAAAAGAAATTACAACTGACAAGACTGCTCTACAAATATGAATATAAATATTTTATGACATCAACTGCTCTCCTTGAGTATAGAACTTAACTTAACTTACGCGGTCGGCAATCTTCTGCCACGTCATGTCTCTCGCCTTGGTTTTGGCAAGTGCACTGAAATAATCGGCCTGAATCTTCGACATGATCGTGTTTTTGACAGTCGCTTGTTCTGGGCTTCGTACGTCCCCCGTGCACACGCCTAGGCCAGGATAGGACAGGATAGGCCTGGCTGAAATTAGCGCCTCTGAGGTGTAGCTGAACTGCGTTAGTGGAACGACTTCAGGCTTAAGTCTAAGTTGCCGCTTCTTCAGGTGAGGCTTTACCACTTAGGCGCCGCTATGTTTAGCGACGTTGATGGAATACCCCCCAGGTTTGGTGTTTAGGTAGAATTTAAAGGGCCCGTATTACACTGTTTTCTGATTATGTTACAATGTGGTTTCCTCATCACAAACATACCTGGAGTAGTGTTTTGTTTCACTCACACATGTTTAACATAAATCCGAGGCTGAGTTCTTCTCCCAAACTGAAAACACCCAGTTCCACCTTGTGACATCATACAGTAATACAGGAAGTGCTCCACTGAGTTCCGAGAATCCATACAGCTTCGCTAGAATCATTTGGATGATTTCAACCCTGGAATTGCCCATCTCTAGATAACAGAAGGAGGGGACAGCTTGAAAACTACCACTCCATCTACCTCCAGCTACCACCACAGAGAACAGAGAATTTTGACCTTTTGGAGACGTAACTAACAATGCAAAATTACTCAAAAGTGCATGAGTGAAACAAAACACAACTCCAGGTCTGTTTTTGAGGAGGTAACAACATTACGACATGGCTTAAAGCTCACAAGAATCCATTTTGTGTAATATAGGACCTTTAAATAATATTAATAAAAACTGGAAATGCAAGTGTATTTATAAGGCTAAACTTTATTGGCAAAAGGAGAAATTCAATTTATGCAACTGGACAAAAATTTATTTGGTCAAATACATTTCACAGCTCATCACATCATGTTTCACAGCTTCTTCTCTCTGTCTCTCGCCGAGGTTGAACGTATTTTTCCCCTCCCTTATCTCCTATCTGCTCTATGTCTGCGTGCCTCTCTTGTCTTCATCTCTGTTCCTCCTGTTGGAGTAGATTTTCGAAATCCTAAATTATGGAATTGATAAGCTGGTCCCTCAACGCAAATTGGGATGCACAAAGAAATATGGGTTTGGGAGAGCCGACTTTTCCGGATAGAACCTTTTACTTATTGGATTTTTGATGGCTGGACATCTGATCAGCCTGGGGATGTTTCTGATTTATCGGAGTGAATAAGAATCCCCCAAAGCTGTAAATTTACACCACAGCAGAGCCGTGGACTAGGGAAGGTCTACATCAGAAGGTGTCACAGATTGAACTGTACCATCTCCAGTCTGTGGATACCCCCCTGACGCTCGGATACTATCACGAATGGAACTGTTACATGCCAGGAGGGAGGACTGGAGAGTCTCAACGGCCCGGCTTGGTGACGTGAAGTTGGGGACTTTTGCAGTACCAGGTTTCGGACCAATTGTCCGTTCACCTGAGTTCTAAAGTGTGCTTAATTACGCACATCTTTCCCTTTAATTTAAACTCTCCCAGAAAATCTGTGATAAACAGGACTGCTATTTGAATGCTGCTGACTGTCTGCTGCATTTGGACACTCCCCAGGGCACTCACCATAATCAAAGAACATGTTTATCAATTGGCTAACATTTATTTATAGAAACATTCTGCCCTTCTTCATAGTTGTCTGCCTCAGCTGTCACATATTTTCATTCTTGTACCCCCCCACCTCCCATAATCTTTTCCAAACAAAAAGATACCCTGTGTAAACAGCTCCACTGTATTATGTCTTTGTTCTTGTATCACTGAAGAGAGGGGGGACGTTAACGCCCCATATCAGCTGCTTTAAGGTCCATGGACCCGTCCATTTCCAAGTCTTTTCGTTGTTTACAATGACAAATAAAGCTTCCTTTCCATTCCAAGCTGGTTCTTCAGTTCTGGTCAGACGCTGGTGGACACTGCCTGATATCTGCCTGAAGGGAGTAGCTAACTACATTGAAATTACTTTGGAACTACCACACCTACTTGTTTTCAGTTTCTGTTAGTCAAGGAGGCCTATTAAATATGCAGTGGGAGTGGAGTGTGGGGTCCTGTTAGCAGAACCATTCAGGGCCATAATGGGTGGACCAGCTTTTGTCTTAAAGCATTTGTGGGTTTGAAATAGACTGAGATTTCATGTTGAAAATCCTCTGTAGTTTTTTTTTAGTTTTTAGTTACACCCTTTTTCCTGGGTTCTGATTCTCTGTTGTCTTGTCTCTTGTCCTTGTCTCTCTTAGTTTTGTTGAAAGCCCATTTAGGATCTCCACAAACAGGATTCCACCTGGATGACTGAGGGATTCTACATGCTAATCGTTATTCTTTACTCTTTTATGTCATTTTGTCACAGCTCCAAACCTGTCCCACTATTTCCAAACACACGCAGATAACAAGATCACAGGTCTTTACACTCAGTAATTTCATGCACTCTGGATAAGGTCAAATCTCTGTTTTGTAGGAGTGCACACAACACATCTACTCTGGGCTCTGGGCATGTGGCTTATCTTAAAGCCTTTGTCCTGCCTCACTTCTGCCCTCTCAGATCAGATTAACACTGGGACTGCGTGTGAGCGATGGAGGGAGCAGCCGACCTCACCCAACAACCACTGGCTTTTTATATTTTATCTCTTTTATTTTTATTTCTTGATCAGATTTTGTGACAGTGACACTCGGAGGAACAGGAGGTCAGGGCATGTGCATCACTTTGGAAAACTGCAAGTTCAAATGAATCAAAGTGAGTCTTTACAGAGGTATAGAAAGGGCCACAGCTGGTCATTTTATGTATGGAGAGGGTCTTATATAAATATCCATATAGGACTATAAAGTCCTATATGGATTTCTGGTAGTCCAATATGGATTATCTTAGTCAAACTAATACTTATATCGCCTTATAATGAGGTTCATTTGGTCTTCTGATAATTAAAAGTGATTTTTCCCATGTGTCCTGCTTCAGTACTGATATATTATAAGAACAGCTCATGAGGTTAAAATAAGTCTGCCATATGCTGTCTGCAACTAATTATAAAGCATTTTATTGTATAATAATCAAAAAGATAGCTTTATCACCAAGGACTGGTCTCTGAAAGTTTTGAAAAGTGCTTATAAACTTATTGTGAATAATCAGGATGCCCTGAATGCACAAGGTAAGTGAGGAAACCACTGCAAACTGTTAAAAACATCCCATGACATGGTACTTCTTGATGCTTTTATATGGCGCCTTAGTGGTTTCCTAATACTGTATGTGAAGCCTTCTTCTCCAAATCAAGCCTTGGTGCATGATAGAGCCTCTTGGAGGCAGCCCTATGGAGAATGTGACTTTAAATGAGCCATTCTGGGCATGTCGCTTAAATGCAGATGAGGAGACGGGGACAGGCCTGTGTAGGCGGGTGGGGGTGTGGCCAAATATAGTCACTGTTTTCAGGTCTAGCGCTGTTGTTTCCGTGTCTGTAGTGACGGAAAGTGGAGAAGCGATCGTAAAAACTTTTCAGTACAGCCCGAGTCTGATCCCGAAGGCGAAGAAGTTGCAACTCAGCGGCTTCAGCAGGACGTCTCTGAATGGTTAGTTTGAAAAGTTATGTCTGGAAACAATACTTTTGTTAGCTTGTTTATGTATACTGTAACACTTAGCATGTAGCCAGCATAGCCTATGTTGTTAGCTTCAGGTGACCATATAGCTGATGCGGCGTGGAGAGTTGGTACTGACCCAGGCTTCAGTTTCAGTCGATTTGCAAGTCCAGCTCTGTATTGACCCATGAAAAAAAAAACAGTCGTCCGCGTTTGGTGCAGACATACAGTGTTTTAGGTATATGTGTCGGCACATTTCCACAGAAAATAAAATTAAACCACTGCTGTTTCAGAGGCTCGGATGAAGGAACTAAAACATACTCTTTTCTTCATCATCACATCCAGGGATAGAGCAGTTGCCGTGCTTCACTTGTTTCAGAGTCCTGACGTCTCGCCAGGAAAAACAAACCTGCTGCTAGTCGCTAGCAGCTAGTAGCTAGTTTGCGGAAGGGCCGGTCCAAATTCTCTGGGCGGGATTTCCAGACAGAGGGGGTGGAAACCTTTCCCCTTATGCTCATAAGGAGAGCTTATTCAAACTCGCCCGTTTGGGCTGTCTTTTTTTCAAACGTGAAAAAGGATCGCAGTTGCTTGGTTTACACATTTCACAATGTTTAGTCATGAGGGGGCCCTTAAACAGGTTAGGGGAGCTCATATTAATGTTCAAAAACCTCAGAAAGTGAATATTTCATCCCATGATACCTTTAAATGAACTAGTTCTATTTTTAAGTTATTTTTAAGTCAGCGACAGTCAGGTACAGAGAATTTTTTCCATAGTTCATTTTAAAGGTCCCATGACATGGTACTTCTTGATGCTTTTATATGGCTCCTTAATGGTTCCCTAATACTGTAAATGAATCCTTCTTCAAAATCAACACTCAGTGCATGAGAAACAGAGATAAGATGAGAAAGAGTAATTTTCTCTCTCTCTGAACACTTCATAATGGGCGTTGTTGCTTGAATGCAAATGAGGATAAAAGAGCTGGCCTATAGTAGAGGGTGGGGGCGTGGCCAAACTCTCTGCTCTCGGCTCTGAGCCCTCAGCTGATCCATTTCCTTGTTTTTGCACGGGGGGAGAGATTTGAAGCGTTCCATTGAAAAATAAACACATTTCCACATAAAATAAAATTAAACCACTGCTGTTCAAAGGTCCAGAGGCTCAGATAAAGGACTTCCGAGCCTAGAAACACTCGGACGTGCCTCCAGGCAAATAAAAAAACGCACGGGGGTGGAACTGCATTTGCATTTCTTTTTTCGATCTGACGTCAATCAGGTGCCTTGTTCAAAATCGCCCGTTTGAGCTTCGATTTTTTGTAACGCAGAAAAGGATCGCAAAAGCTCAGTTTAGACATTTCGCAACTTTTAACCATGGGGGGGGGCTAAACAGGGTAGGGGAGCTCACATTAACGTTCAAAAACCTCAGAAAGTGAAAATTTCATGCCATGGGACCTTTAAACATTTTGCAGTGGTCCAAAATTATTCTTCACTTATGTTATGTATCAGCTCCTCACTTTGGGTTGCCAGATCCTTTGACTAATAATAAACCCAAAATGGCTCTCTATTCTAAGATGTGTCCTCAGTATTGATACTTTGCACTGGCATCATGCTGGGGCTGTTCTAATCTATTTGTTTTGGTGGAATGTTTCCATGGAGACACAATGCACACATTAGAAAACTCTCAAATAAGTATTAAGATCATCTAAATACTCAAGAAGAAATACAAAATGGATTTAAACAACAGATTTTCAGGAGCCTGTGATCAGTCCCGAGTGTTCATGACCCTGTTTAGGAGGAGTTTGATTTATACTGAACAAAAAGGTGACAGTGACTAACTGTAAAAACTGTTGTTCTGGTCAGAATGTGTTAAAATAAAGATCAGATTATATGGTAATAACCATATAGCAGACAAGGGCTTTGTTAAGTCTTATCCCTCACCTGTCACTGGAGCTGTTTTGATGTGTTAATTATTGCTCCTGTCCTGTCTGAGCGATTACACCTGTCGACAGTTTAAACCCCGCCTCTGTTCTCCAGCCTGTATTTACTCCTCATTAACAATAATACGACGATCACTAACAATGACACATGTCTCGCCCACACAGATGCCTTCTCTCTTTGGATCGCTGCTGCTAGAGCCCGAGTGGGTGAGGCTCTGAGGATAATTAGTCTGTAATAATTATCAGTACAGTCAGATCACCCACATCAGAACCTATCATTTATAACAGAGCTGCAGAAAAGGTGAGTTATTATTAAAAACCTCACTTTGGGTTGCAAGATCCTATGACAGGATCAACACAGGCATTGTCATAAAAGTTATCCTCATTGTATGACAGAGAATAGACTCACAGGCTCAGAGCACTTGTGCTTGTTAACGCTGATACCAGAAGAAAAACAAACAAACTGTGAAGTAATATATGGGAGTTGAAGGTAAATTTTGTTTAACTGTATAATTTATTCATCTGTTTTGTTTACATAAAAAGTGCATGTGACACAAAATGTATGTGCCAGCAAGTGTATAAAAGAATTACTTTCCTTAATTTTATTTGTTTTTGATAAAGTCACTGGTGCTTCTTGATTTTCTAGGTAACCCCCTGAATGAACTTGGTGTGTGGTTTGTGGACACTTTTGACCTACTGCCCCCAACTGCTTCAACTGTTTTCTATTTTGTAGTAGTGTTGCCCAACTGTAGTCTGAGTGTCCGAGCGTAGTCCAACTGTAGTCAGAGTGTAGTCCATCTATAGTTTGAGTGTAGTCCAACTGTACGTAGACCTCCACCATCATCTCCGTGCTGAAGAAGTCGTCTCCATCCAGCCTTAATGACTACCGTCCAGTTGCACTCACCCCCATCCTCATGAAGTGCTTCGAACGGCTAGTTATGCAACACATCAAGACATCTCTCCCCTCCACCCTGGACCCATTTCAATTTGCATACCATAGGTCACATCCTCACCAGCTGCATCACTGTGTGGTATGGCACTGTGTCCTGCCGGAAAAAGCTACATTGAGTAGTGAGAGCAGCTGAGAGCAGCTGTATTGCGGGTGATCCCACCCACCCATCCAACTGCCTCTTCAGTCTGCTGCCATCAGGAAGGAGACTGAGGAGCCTCAGGGCCAAGACCAGCAGACTGAAAGACAGATTCATCCACCAAGATGTCAGGATGCTGAACTCTCCCTGTCCTTCCTGCCCCAATAACACTGCTGCTCAAATGACACTTAAATGACTCCGACACTGCTCCTTAAATGACACCATTTAAGCTTTATTATGCTACACATTGTGTGTTTTACTTATTTACTTATTTGTATTAGCTTTTGTACTTTTGCTATGGGTATATTCAGCAGTAGTGGGTATATGATGTTTTAGTCATTATGTTTATTGTCTTGTTTATAAGATGTTTAATGTTCACTATGGGCCTAGGGACCGCTGCAATTTCAAATCCTGTGTACGCAACCCAGTGCTGGACAGATGAATCCTGGTGTGTCAGTGTGAGGGTCCTGCTGTGGTCAGTGAAACATTGAACATTACAATATTTTGAAAAATAACCTCATACATAAAATAAAACTATAGTGTATAAACCTGTAAACCACATGAAGAGAGATTTTTTTCAGCTTGATAAATATAGCCTACATGTAGCTCCAGATTTTTTTTAGGGATTGTAGGACGTGGGTCTTTCCCAAAATAATGATCTCCAAAATAAGTATACATTTTTATCAGTTTATATCTTGCTTTTTAATCATCAGCCTATTTAAGTAATTTTGTGTGAGTGTCAGAGCTCTGTGGAATAACGCTCTGGGGAGAGGATTCACACTTTGAGAAAGTCCCGTCTTTTTGGCTTGGACAGAAACAGAGTAAACAGCCGAGGATTACATTATGGCTCTACCTGTCTCCTCTTTTCTTCTTCCCTATGTGGAGTGTGTGCGGACAGCGTTCCCGTCGGCTGGTGTGGACCTGCCACTCTGGGCAGCAGCAGCTGCGGAGATGTGCACTACGACCACGGTCATACTGAAAGAAGCGAGCGAAATGCAAAAGAAGCGAGCGAAATGCAGTCTAAATGTATCTGTTTGTAGGTGGCTTGTCCCTAACGCATGTGCACATTCACATGTGCAACCTGAATCTATCAGATTGGATTTGATGTACGTGCTAAACGTCTGGGCAGTGCGCGATTATGCACGCGCACACCTTAGAGGGAGCATTGGTCTATAGCAGTGCTTCTCAATTATTTTCTGTGACGCCCCCCCTAGGAAGAAGAAAAAATTTCACGCCCACCTCCCTGTGCGTGACTATTAATAGTATTATTTGTCCAGAAAATTATTATTAGTACACCTCTGCATAACACTGTATCCTTTATTAACATTAAAAACAAAAAAAGAAAGAAACTTCCAACAAAGACTGCACTGTCTTTTTGCACTGAGGACTCAAATATTAATGTGTTTTTAATGCAGTTTGCGCACATTAGTTTACGTTTTACAGAAACAAAACTTAAAATCACATGGCCCATTTGAATAAACTAAAAGCGCTAAAAAAAAAAAAGCTCTCTCCTTGTGCCGCTGATGCGTCAGCTTCTGTCGGACTAAAGGACACGACTCAGTGGAATATACGTGTTTTTCTGTGACAGAGGATGTTCTGCTGATGGTGAGTCTGTTCTGTATATCGCGTATTTAAGGTTGCCGACCCCTGCCCCAGAGCGACAATGAGAGCGCCACTGCCAACTACTGTTGATGATGTGCAATTACACTTAGTTCTAGTACAGTACGGCAAAAAAGCATGTTTCCCAGGGTCACACGCGCCCTTCCCTGGCATCACACCGCCCCCCCCGGCATCACACCGCGCCCCCCCAGGGGGGCCCGCCCCACTATTTGAGAAGCACTGGTCTATAGTGAGATTTTTTAATCTTTTAGCTGCAACTTCTCCACATCCCCTTTTTGCCGCTTCTCCATGTTTCCACGCTCAACACTGAAAATGGCGGGGATCAGAGCAGAGAAAGGGGCGGGACCGCTCTCGTAAGCTACTATATCCTGATTGGTTTAGTCCACTGTCTATATTGAAGATGTACCAATGGGACGCCTCCTCTAAATTGTGGATCGTTCTCTAAGTAAAAAACAACAACAAAACAACAAAACAAAAAAACAGCATCAGCGGGAAAATGCCCGGTATGCCTGATAACCAGTCCAGGCCTGGTGCAACCTGTACATATGGTTTTTGACAATAAATCTGACTTTGAACTTTGAATAAAGGTTTGTCATTATCCAAAATGAAATCTTAGCTCCAGGTGTGTTAACATCATATGGCTAACTGACAGCCCGCTAATGTGCTAAGACAGAGGCTTAAACAGGAATGAATGTGTTGTTTATGCTTGTTAGCGCTGTTTTCAGAAAATCGCATTAGAAAGATACACCTTTTTCAATTTAAGCGTTTTTTTGTGCAAGGTTGTCACAGCAAATTATTTTGGTTTTGTGATTTACATATTAAGTTAAAGGTGCTTTGTTCATGCATTTAAATCATAAACCGTATAAAGATGTGGAACAAGAGAGTGTGAAGTGATCTGGGGTACAATCCTTATTCCGACATACCCCCACACCGACATACTGTCCTACCGACATGCCCCCATTCCGACACTTTTTGATGCTGCCATTCTGACAACCTACTCATAGTTTGGACCGTCACCTTTTTTTTTGCCTGAATCAGGACGGAACTAGGACTCAGCCAGGACTGAACCAAGACTAAACCAGGACTATAGGTTTATACACTGGTTCAGTCCTGGTTTAGTCCTGGTTTAGTCCTGGTTTAGTCCTGGTTTAGTCCTGGTTTAGTCCTGGTTCAGTCCGTATGTGGCACAAAAGTCCAGCATCTCGGTTTATGTTACTTCTGCTCAATAAATAATGCCAGTGAAGTGAAGAGATGTATTTTTGACAGTAGAGTCACATCTGTGAATTTGTATTCGTACTGAAGAAAGCATAATCCCAAATTTTCATTTTGTGATTGTAATTCATGATGTTGTAACTTTTCAGTTCGTATTCTGAAGAATAAAATACAAACAATACATTTTATGTATGCCCGGACTCATTCGAGAGTTTACAAATATTTATTTTATGTTCAGCTACAGCCAATCATGCATGGATTTCCCAAATATACACAGATTTCTATCCTACGCACACAAATATTTCTGAAAGCTTTCAGACTCCATGCATATAGCTCATTCTAGTAGGCCCAGGTATTTTTTAATAATTACCTTGTTAGTTGGAATGTTGGGGGAATTAACATTTTTTACAATCTGAGCCTTATTTCGGTAATAAAACAAGTTGTTTTACTCACCCATAGCACTTTGGTGTCATATGGAGCAGTTTCAAAGATATTGTGGTGTAGCGATATCCATAATGTGAGTGCTCGGGGCAAATCTTTGCGCAAACTTCAGCACTTTTCAAATCACAGAAGATCGCTGTGTCAGCGTAGACTTTAAGTGGAGTCAAAAGCGGCCTGAAACCCGATGTCCCACTCGAGACAGCAAAGGCATTCTTCCTCTGTGGCCATCGACATACAATGTAAACACCACAAGGTACTGTCTTTTCGTAGACGGGCCGTCGCTCACTGTTCTCTTGTGCGCTGCTCCTCAAACTGTCTCCGCTTCCTTCTAATATCTCTTCCTCCGTATACTCAGGCTCAAAACAATAGGGATGGACATCATACTCAAATAAGTCCTCTTCAATCTCAAAGTCCGAATCTTCAGCCATGTCTCGCAACAGAAAAGCAGTGTTAGCTTCTTTCGGACTAGCGGTGTTTATCTGCTAAACAGCTGAGACTTCACACATGCGCGCTGTCCTCTATGATGACGTCATCAGATGAAACTATAGCTGGATATCGGGTTTCAGGCCGCTTTGGACTCCACTTAAAGTCTACGCTGACACAGTGATCTTCTGTGATGTGAAAAGTGCTAAAGTTTGCACAAACATTTGCCCCGAGCACTCACGTTATGGATATCGTTACACCACAATATCTTTGAAACTGCTCCATATGACACCAAAGTGCTATGGGTGAGTAAAACAACTTGTTTTACTACCGAAATAAGGCTCAGATTGTAAAAAATGTTAATTCTCCTTTAAGTGCTGCCACTCCGACCAAGGGGAAAAAAAAAAAGTCAGAGGGCAGGGACGTTTGATAAAAAAATGGAAATGTCTCCCCTTCGACAATTAGAGGTGTCAGTGTCGGAGTGGCGGTATCTTGGAATGGCACCCTGTAACCGTAAGTGCATCCATGCTCACCTCATATTTGGAATGTGGCAACTAGCAGGTTAGCTCCATTTACATATTATAATAAATTTAAATTGTATACGTAAAATATATAGCCTAGAAAAGCATAGTGGGCGGCACGGTGGCTGAGTGGGTAGCGCTCATGCTTCACAGCAAGAAGGTTCCGGGTTCGATCCCGGGGTCGCCCAGGCCTTTCCGTGTGTGTTCTGTGTGGAGTTCGCATGCATGGTCTGGGTTCGATCCCCGGGTCGCCTGGGCCTTTCTGTGTGGAGTTTGCATGTTTCTCCCCTCCGGGCACTCCGGTTTCCCCCACCAACCCAAAACATGCACCATAGGTAAATCCTCCAGCTGAGGTCCTGACCAAGCCGAAGCAAGAAGATCATGGAGATGGTCCCCGGGCGCAGTAATGTGCTGCTCACTGCTCCTAATAACAGGATGGGTTAAATGCAGAGCTGGAATTTCCCCACTGTGGGACTAATAAAGGCATAGCTTTCTTTCTTTCTTTCTTTCATAGTAATTCTGTCATTTTTTTTTACCTTGTATTTTTTTTATAACATTTTTTCCTATGTAAATTTTCTGGTAGAGGGCTTATGTCTGAAAGTGTGAGAAACACTTCCTGATGTAAAGTGCTTTGAGAGTCCTAATTCTCCATATGTTTTCATTTAGGAGCTTTCGTCAGACAGACCAGGCAGGTGTCACCTCTCCACATTCTGCTGTTCTTTAGCGTACACACAAAAACATGCTTCGATTTAAGTCCATACTCTAATACTAATCATATGCAAACGAGTGATATCAGCAACTAATTTAAATTCCACAGAGAAGCATAAAGGCTGGCGTCTGCACGAGACCGCTCATCAGCTGCTGTTTTATCTTGAAACAACAAATGACTATTCTTCAAATTCAATGTAGTAAGACACATACTGTAGGAACATGCAATGGAGACAAGCAAGGAGCAGTTTGCCCATTGTAAAAGTGACACCGCGCTGGTGTTGTCATGATACAAAAAGTGTCAAACTTATATCGATACTATGGATTATACTCGACATAATACCAATTCTGATACTATGATAATAAAAAAAATACTCTTTCTATAGACAATGGAGTGTGGCCTTATACCTGTGTAATCCTTCAGTCGTCTTATAGTTGTTCTGATACACAAAATCATTCTAAAGCTATTCAGGAAAGGTTCATTTCTGTCCTGTGTATGTGATTTTTTACTCTCATTTCCTGCTCAGAGTATCTAGTTTTGATTCTAGTTTTAGTATCATTCAGGTCGTTTTCACACCTGCCCTGTTTGGTTCATTTAAAACGAACCAGAGTTCGTTTGCTCCTTTGATTCGGACCTTTTGGGCTGGTGTGAATAAAAACCAAAAATCTCGATCCGGAGCAAACAAGTGAACCGAGACCACCTAAAAAGCTCGGTCTCGGCACAGTTCCATTCGAACTCTGGTGCGGTTCGTTTGAGGTGAGAATGCAGACCGGACTCGATCCGACACAAGTTGGCTTATTGTACTTAACGAGTAGTTCGAGTATTATGGGAAACCGAGGCTGACGAAACGAAACAAAACCAAACAAAACGAGGCTTACTTACGTTTGGTGTGAAGAGAAAGAGTCAGAACTTGATGCGCACATGAGCGCTGTCCTCCGTAGTCGTCTTGCCCTGTGTCTTCATCGTTTGTAAATTGATTGTAAAATAGTGTAAACCTCACGATGCTGCGCAAACATTTGTGCGAACTGTAAAAACTGAGCAAACCATATCGCTAAGGCTAGATTGAAAACAGCACATACCATGATTCTCCTCCTTCACCTGTTTGGACACAGCGTTTGACATGGCTAATTTCTGTCCAATGGCTGAGCGACCTCAGCACACGGGGTTTTGTTTATACATGTTGGTTCGCTTGGGGAAAAACTGCAGTGTGAAAGCGAACCGCACCAAAAAAAAAAAAAAATTGGTCCAGACCAAAGTAAGTGAACTATCGGACTTTCCTGGTGTGAAAATGACCTTAGTATCTGATTTTCAATACATTAGACAACCCTACATAGTGCACCTTCAATTCACATATTTTAAACACAGACCTTATGCTCTGAAAATGAAAATGCGCTAACGAGTTCTAAAAATGACACGAGGTGTTACTGTGAGGCAATTAAATGTGTTGACACCAGGTTTACCATAATTATGGAGCAAGAATCCAAGAAACACAAGTGAGTCTCAAGAGGTGAAAAAAGTGTCATGTCCCAGTCTTTACGTCACTGTGGGTTTGGATCCTTTGGCTTTGCGCTCTACAAGCTCCATTACACAGAAGAAATACTTATCCAAAACTGTGCTGGTGGTGATTACAGAGGTGGTATTCTGCAAAATGGACTTGTAAAGCATGTTAGAATGTTGTTCCCTCATCAAAAACATGTCATGCATATTTCAGTAATCTTGCAGTCTTGTCTGGGCACTTTATTTAAAAAAAATATTGTGCCATTTTGAATTTTTAAAAACTTGACATCCTTCACCCCTCAGAGAAAGTTGATGACATTATCTGTAAACTGTCTGTACAGTTAAATAAGCCCTGCCCACCCACCAGCCAGTTCTAGATCCTGAACACAACCTACTGATTTAATTCAATCTGACTGAAAATATTTTCATGACTTCCTACATTTTCAGTTCATAATTGAAGGAGCTGTACCTCACTTGTACTGTATTAAAAAACATGAAAAACTAAATTAGTCCATTAGCCCTCGGCATTGCGGGTGATCCCACCTACCCATCCAACTGCCTCTTCAGTCTGCTGCCATCAGGAAGGAGACTGAGGAGCCTCAGGGCCAAGACCAGCAGACTGAAAGACAGCTTCATCCACCAAGATGTGAGGATGCTGAACTCTCTCCCTGCCCTGCCCTCCCTCCCCCAGTGACACTGCTGCTTAAATTACACAATTTTAGCTTTATTACGCTACACATTGTGTGTTTTACCTATTTGTATTATATACGAGTTTGATATTTTAGTCATTGTGTTTATTGTCTTGTTTATCAGATGTTTTATGTTCACTGTGGGCCTAGGGGGCGCTGCAATTTCAAATCCTGTGTGTACAACCTGTACATATGGTTTTTGATAATAAAGCTGACTTTGAACTTTGAACTTTGAACTTTGAAGAGCTGCTTATACAATCTGTCTGCACTGGGGCAGGACATATTTTCTTCACATCCAGGGCCTATAATGAACAAAAACAGAGGTAGGAGCCTTAATCCATTCTGCCGACCGCCCTGTGGGAAGGCCTAAGTTTACGCCTTTATTTTACAATTAAACTCACTTTGGTCCAGTCTGTAAAATTCCATGATGGCTTAAGACCATGAAAGCAGCATTTCTGCTGCAGTTTGACACCAGATTTAGTTAATCGTTGGTGCGGAGGCCTGGGATTCTTGTAAACAGTTTCAACTTTTGTCTCCCCAGAGCAGTGCTGCATGGTTGTCTCTCCACATTTATCGCATGGGACCAGGGGGAAGCGCCTTGTAGATGCTGCTTCTTGCAGGAGGCTGGGTGATAGCGTGGCACCGTGTCACTGAATGTCAGAGATTAAATAAAATAGTGGATGTTCACAGTGCAGAGGAATTAGACCATAGACTGGATAAAGAAGTGGACTAAGTGTGAGTGTGACGTCGCCTAGAGCGTATATTAGGAATAGGAATTGATTTACGGACAAAATGGCAAAATAAAAAGGCTAAAATGAGGAATCTGACAGCAGCAGTTAATTTTCAAGTGAACTGGCGCTGGAGTGGATGGAGCCAGAAACGTGCCCATGCTCACTTCCTGCTTGAAAAGTGGCGGCTAGAGGTTATATATACAGTCTGTGGAATAGACCAAACTGAAGGAAGAAGTGGAAGATGTCTGGAAGGTGTAGACGTACACATCACATAAATTGCCTTACAACTCCAGACTATAGAGGGATTATCAGACTACATCATTTCACACTTTACTACGGTGCATGTCTCCTGCAAAAAGAGCCTGTCCTGTATCATGTCAGTGTCTTGGAGGATTTCAGCAGATTTTAAACTCTCCCTGGGGCTGAAGTTTGAGCCATTTCTTCTCACCGTTTACGCCTCACCTGTGTTTAATGCATACGGGTCATTAAGACTTATCCCAGTCACTAATGTTCATTTAGCATCATAAATTATTTTATCACATGGCGATAAACTGTTTTAGTGCGCTGACAACAGCACTAGCTAATGTTGTATCGTACTTTCTGTTCTCAAGCTGTGTGTGCATCCGCTGTGTTTAACAAATAATCCGTCTATAGTGTCGCGATACTAAAATTCTGAACTTGAATTTAATACTAAGGAACAGACCTGGTACTCATTACTGATTCTGATACCATGATGATAATAAAACAGTCTTTATTTAGACAACAGAATGCAATTTTCTTTTCTTTTTCTTTTCTTTTTCTTTTGAAAGAGCAGTTATTTTCATATTACAGATTTCCAGTTCAAATATAATCTTTCTTATTTTTAGTATATTGTGAAAAAAAGGAACAAACAAAACAAAACAAAACAAAAAAAGACCCACACTAAACTATTTACAGAAACTGGAGAGCTTACAGGAACAGGAATACAATCAAAAACATTGTATTATACAGTGTGAATTAAAATAAAACAAATCTTCACCAGAAATGGAGACGTTACAAGAAATCTTTTCTAGTTGGGGTGATGTACTTAATCCATTTGTTCCAAATACAGTGGTACCTCACCTTATGAATGACCCTACATACGAAAAATCCAAGTTACGAAACACCTTCACGTTAAATTTTGGTCTCTAGATACGAAAGAATTCAAGTTACGAAACTCGAAATCTCAAAAATTTGAATAATGCGCGCTCAGATGCACGCCCCGCTGTTATCCCCGCTCAAAAAGCACCTTTCTCGGCCTCTTAGCTCACAGGGTCAACCCCTCGGCTCTGGAATCGGATAGAACCAGAGCCAGCCCCGGGGAAAACCCCGCGGTCGTGCCTGCTCAAAGAGCACCTTTCTCGGCCTCTTAGCTCTAGCGCCGAACACGCAAGGAGCGCGGAGACAGGAGCACCGCGAGCACGAGATAGAACCGCGGCGAGCACGCAGCCCGAGCCACAAACCGAACATGCACAAATGAACGCAAAAGCCGCACGAAACCAGCAAAGAGCCACACGTGGTGATTTGATCCTGGTCTAGTCCCGGTTTAGTCCTGGTCTAGACCTGGTCCAGTCCTGGTTTAGTCCAGGTCCAGTCCAGGTTTAGACCTGGTTTAGTTCTGGTCTAGACCTGGTTTAGTTCTGGTCTAGACCTGGTTTATTCCACTTTTAGTCCTGGTCTAGTCTCTTAGCCAATCAGGATGCAGAACACAACGTTACACTATAAAAAAAATATTACACTATAAAAAAAAAAACCTTGGAACGGATCAGGCCTTTTCCATTGAAATAGCTACTCAACTTTTACCTGGCCAGCCAAATGATATCTCTCTGTATTTCCTATACACCGCGATACCATTTGGACACCCTCCATCCACCCTCGCTCCTCCGGTTACAAACGGACTCCGCGATTCTGATTCGTTCAAAGATGGTGACGTCAGTGCCCCCGCCTTTGCCCGCAAAGTCACTCTTAGACAGCGGAAGTTCCGCCTCAGTTTTGAATCAAGATGGCGCAATCTCTGATTGGTTCACTTAGCTGTCTGTCTAAGCGCAACCGCAGCGCATTCTGTGGATCAAGCGTTACCAGACTCACTCGCTGGTACAGCGATGAGTCATGGATTCTTCCAGGCAAACTCACCTTATGAAAAATTCACGTTACGAAACCACTTCTGGAACAAATTAATTTCGTAAGGTGAGGTACCACTGCACTATAAAATGTGTCTCTTTGAATGTTTATTGAATAAGTTAGCTTTTCCATCTTGAAAATGAGAAGGCGAAACAGGGGTTAGCCATTTTTTTGTGATGTTCTTTTTGATTGTAACAACTTCTTATCACTTCTCCGTTCCAGAAAAGTAACCCTACCTAAATACAGAGTTTCAAAACCAAATGGTAAATTTACTCCAAAAACTAACTTTAATCTTCACTTTCACTCCAATACCTTTTTAATTTAATCTTTTTTGTTCTTTTTGTTCTTCATATATTATATTTAATGAGTGAGCTACCGTACCCAAAACAATTTCCCTTGTGGATCAATAAAGTTGGTCTAAGTCTAAGTCTAATTTGGAGCAAGCCAAAAATATATGGTAATGATTTCCCTCTTCAGAACCGCACTGCCACCAGCGTGATAACTTGTTGGCTCCCTGAGCTGGAGTTTTAAAGTACCTAATAATATTCTTCCAGCCATGTTCCCTTCAGGACAGGGAGGAAGTTCCCTCCAGGACAGGGAGGAAGTTCCCTCCAGGACAGGGAGGAAGTTGACGACCACTGAAATGACGAGCTCCCCTCCCATTCATCCTCAGTCATTTTTATTGCCACCTCCTTTTCCTATTTCTGTTTCACATGTGTTTTATTCTTGTTATCAGTAAATAGAGTGTCATATAATTTAGATATCATTTTTTGGGTAGCCTATATGCCAATGTTAATATTTTAAAAAATGCTTCTTCAGATCGAGTCAAATTTGATATTTTGCTATTTGAAGTTATGTCTGACTTGTATCTATAGAAGTCAGCTGCCTGCAGGTCATGTCTATTTTGCATTGCCTGAAAGCTAAGAAAAATGTTCTTTTCTGTAAATGACCGGTAAGTTGTCAGACCCCTCTCTATCCAAGATTTAAAAACACAGTCACTTCTGTTGGGGGGAAACTCCGAATCAAAAGAACACCATCTGAATAATGTTATCATTTTCTGAATTTGACATTTACCACTGTCTGCCAGATCTTTAAAGTTAGATTCATCCAACAGTTGCCCATTTCACTCATAAGTGACCACAGATTCTTATCACATACTATGGCCTGCAAAGGTAAGTTTTTTATCATTTTAAACTCCATTTCCTTCCACTTTGCTTCATAATCCTCATTACACCAATACAGAAGCGGAATCAATTGAGCAGCATAGAAATAATATCTTAAACATGGAAGGGCCATCCCTCCTTTCTCTTTTTTAAATTGTACCGTACTGTACCTTACCCTAGGCGTCTTTCTTTGCCAAATAAAACCCGATATCTGTTTGTCCCACTCCCTAAAGTAGGTATCAGGTACTCCCACTGGAAGTGTACGAAACAAATGTAACAATTTTGGAAGTATTGTCATTTTGATTGTATTTATTCTGGAGGTTAAACTTAAAAATGGGATAAGACTCAATCTGTGCAAATCCTCTTTTATCGCTAAAGAAAATGGTTCATAGTTTGTTCGCATTAAATTAGTTAGATCTTTAGTAACTGTGACCCCTAGATATTTTATTCCTGGAGCGCCCCAGTTCAGATTAGATCTTTCCTGTAGATTTGTTGAGACAGTGTAATTTATGGCCATCACCTGTGTTTTAGAAATATTAAGCTTATATCCTGATAGATTTCCAAACTCCCTCAACAGATTTATCAACCCATTAAAAGAAATCTCAGGTTCCTCCATGTAAACAAACAAACATGCACCATAGGTAAAAATCCTCCAACTGAGGTCCTGACCAAGCCTAAACAACAAGATCATGGAGATGGTCCCCGGGCGCCGTCATGTGCTGCCCACTGCTCCTAATAACAGGATGGGTCAAATGCAGAGAACAATTTCTCCTGTGTGAGATCAATAGTCACTTCCTCTTCTAAACTAGTATATCATCTGCAAACATCGCCCCCTTGTGTTCAACTCCTGCAATTGTCACACCTTTAACCTGGGATCTTTGTCTTATCTACTGACCAAGAGGCTCGATAAATAGTGCGAATAAAAGTGGAGAGATTGGGCAGCCCTGTCTACTTCCCCTTTTCAGCTGAAATGAGCCTGAGAGATCCCCGTTGATCTTTATCTGTGCAGCTGGTTTTGAATATAGAAATTGAATCACTTTGATAAACGAATCATGGAAAGCAAATTTGCCCATTATTTTATATAGAAAGAGCCACCTTACGGAATCAAAGGCCTTTTCTGAGTCTAACCCTACTACAGTGGTACCTCACCTTACGAAATTAATTCGTTCCAGAAGTGGTTTCGTAACGTGAATTTTTCGTAAGTTGAGTAGCTATTTCAATGGAAAAGGCCTGATCGGTTCCAAGGTTTGTTTGTTTTTTATAGTGTAACATTTTTTTATAGTGTAACTTTGTGTTCTGCGTCCTGATTGGCTAAGAGACCGTAGACCCAGGCCTAAACGTGGAATAAACCAGGTCTAGATCAGAACTAAACCAAGTCTAGACCAGGTCTAAACCTGGACTGGACCTGGACTAAACCAGGACTGAACCAGGTCTAGACCTGGACTAAACCGGGACTAGATCAGGATTAAATCACCCCGTGTGGCTCTTTGCTGGTTTCGTGCGGCTTTTGCGTTCATTTGTGCGTGTTTGGTTTGTGGCTCGGGCTGCGTGTTCGCCGCGGTTCTATCTCGTGCTCGTGGTGCTCCTGTCTCCACGCTCCTTGCGTGTTCGCGCTAGAGCTAAGAGGCCGAGAAAGGTGCTCTTTGAGTGTGGATAACAGCGGGGCGTGCATCTGAGTGCACATTATTCGAATTTTTGAGATTTCGCGTTTCGTAACTTGAATTTTCTTTTGTATCTAGAGACAAAATTTAACGTGAAGGCGTTTCGTAACTTAAATTTTTCGTATGTAGGGTCTTTCATAAGGTGAGGTACCACCAGTAGTCGAGTTGTAAAATGAAACCAGGGGGGATGGTGAAATTTTTCACCAACGGGGGGGAGGCATTAAGCTAAGCCCTCCTCCATCACTGACATCACTGTGGTGTTTCAGGGCAGGGCAGAATTAATTACTTTGTTAAAATGGAAATGCTTTTATAACAAAAAGTCCATATAATCATTCAATAATTCAATAATAAACAGCATATATGTTATCACACACGTACACACACACACACACACACACACCTTAGTCCTGGTTTAGTCCTGGTTTAGTCTTGGTTTAGTCCTGGTTTAGTCCCGGTTTAGTCCTGGTTTAGACCTGGTTTAGACCTGGTTTAGACCTGTTTTAGTCCTGGCTTAGTCTTGGTTTGGACCTGGTTTAGTTTTGGTTTAGTCCCGGTTTAGTCCTGGTTTAGTCCTGGTTTAGACCTGGTTTAGACCTGTTTTAGTCCTGGCTTAGTCTTGGTTTGGACCTGGTTTAGTTTTGGTTTAGTCCCGGTTTAGTCCTGGTTTAGACCTGGTTTAGACCTGTTTTAGTCCTGGCTTAGTCTTGGTTTGGACCTGGTTTAGTTTTGGTTTGTCCCGGTTTAGTCCTGGTTTAGACCTGGTTTAGACCTGTTTTAGTCCTGGCTTAGTCTTGGTTTGGACCTGGTTTAGTTTTGGTTTAGTCCTGGTTTAGTCCTGGTTTAGACCTGGTTTAGACCTGGTTTAGTCCTGGCTTAGTCTTGGTTTGGACCTGGTTTAGTTTTGGTTTAGTCCCGGTTTAGTCCTGGTTTAGTCCTGGTTTAGACCCGGTTTAGACCTGTTTTAGTCCTGGCTTAGTCTTGGTTTGGACCTGGTTTAGTTTTGGTTTAGTCCCGGTTTAGTCCTGGGTTAGACCTGGTTTAGACCTGGTTTAGACCTGTTTTAGTCCTGGCTTAGTCTTGGTTTGGACCTGGTTTAGTTTTGGTTTAGTCCCGGTTTAGTCCTGGTTTAGACCTGGTTTAGACCTGTTTTAGTCCTGGCTTAGTCTTGGTTTGGACCTGGTTTAGTTTTGGTTTAGTCCCGGTTTAGTCCTGGTTTAGTCCTGGTTTAGACCCGGTTTAGATCTGGTTTAGTCTTGGCTTAGTCCTGGTTTGGACCTGGTTTAGACCTGGTTTAGTCCTGGTTTAGTCTTGGTTTAGTCCTGGTTTAAACCTGGTTTAGTCTTGGTTTAGTCCTGGTTTAGATCTGGTTTAGTCTTGGTTTAGTCCTGGTTTAAACCTGGTTTAGTCTTGGTTTAGTCCTGGTTTAGATCTGGTTTAGTCTTGGTTTAGTCCTGGTTTAGACCCGGTTTAGACCTGTTTTAGTCCTGGCTTAGTCTTGGTTTGGACCTGCTTTAGTTTTGGTTTAGTCCCGGTTTAGTCCTGGTTTAGACCTGGTTTAGACCTGGTTTAGACCTGGTTTAGACCTGTTTTAGTCCTGGCTTAGTCTTGGTTTGGACCTGGTTTAGTTTTGGTTTAGTCCCGGTTTAGTCCTGGTTTAGTCCTGGTTTAGACCCGGTTTAGATCTGGTTTAGTCTTGGCTTAGTCCTGGTTTGGACCTGGTTTAGACCTGGTTTAGTCCTGGTTTATATCTGGTTTAGTCTTGGTTTAGTCCTGGTTTAAACCTGGTTTAGTCTTGGTTTAGTCCTGGTTTAGATCTGGTTTAGTCTTGGTTTAGTCCTGGTTTAAACCTGGTTTAGTCTTGGTTTAGTCCTGGTTTAGATCTGGTTTAGTCTTGGTTTAGTCCTGGTTTAAACCTGGTTTAGTCTTGGTTTAGTCCTGGTTTAGATCTGGTTTAGTCTTGGTTTAGTCCTGGTTTAAACCTGGTTTAGTCTTGGTTTAGTCCTGGTTTAGATCTGGTTTAGTCTTGGTTTAGTCCTGGTTTAGACCCGGTTTAGACCTGTTTTAGTCCTGGCTTAGTCTTGGTTTGGACCTGCTTTAGTTTTGGTTTAGTCCCGGTTTAGTCCTGGTTTAGACCTGGTTTAGACCTGGTTTAGACCTGGTTTAGACCTGTTTTAGTCCTGGCTTAGTCTTGGTTTGGACCTGGTTTAGTTTTGGTTTAGTCCCGGTTTAGTCCTGGTTTAGACCTGGTTTAGACCTGTTTTAGTCCTGGCTTAGTCTTGGTTTGGACCTGGTTTAGTTTTGGTTTAGTCCCGGTTTAGTCCTGGTTTAGTCCTGGTTTAGACCCGGTTTAGATCTGGTTTAGTCTTGGCTTAGTCCTGGTTTGGACCTGGTTTAGACCTGGTTTAGTCCTGGTTTATATCTGGTTTAGTCTTGGTTTAGTCCTGGTTTAAACCTGGTTTAGTCTTGGTTTAGTCCTGGTTTAGATCTGGTTTAGTCTTGGTTTAGTCCTGGTTTAAACCTGGTTTAGTCTTGGTTTAGTCCTGGTTTAGATCTGGTTTAGTCTTGGTTTAGTCCTGGTTTAAACCTGGTTTAGTCTTGGTTTAGTCCTGGTTTAGATCTGGTTTAGTCTTGGTTTAGTCCTGGTTTAAACCTGGTTTAGTCTTGGTTTAGTCCTGGTTTAGATCTGGTTTAGTCTTGGTTTAGTCCTAGTTTAGTGCCGAAATAGATGCAGAAATAATCTGATAATATGACTCACCCATAAGAATGCGATCAGATCCCTTCTAACAGTTTGCCGTGTTGTCTTTAATAATCCGGAGCTCCGGAGAAAAGGACATAATCCCGAACTTATCCCGTGTCCCGAGGCGAGAGTTCCTTCTTATGTAGCATTAACGTAGCAAGTTAAGGAATCTTCTTCTCTTGGAAATGCCGCGTAAATATCAGGCTCACAGCTGATCGGCGAACAGGCGCAAACACAACAGCGGCAATCGTCATGATTGGCGGGAGCTCGTATCGGTGCGTAATTATGCTGCAACATGATTGGAAGCTGGAGCGCACTGGCCATTTTGACTTAAAAACGGCGAAATTTGCCAAAAGTTTAGAGATTTTCATGCCTGATTGATAAAATGCCATACGGGATGGAAGAAGGGATGCCTGTTTTAGAAGAGGGATGATTTTTACTATTTTTTCCCACAGGGGGGATGAAATCCGCCCGCATCCCCCCTCAACTCGAGTACTGGGTACCACTGTATTAATGCTGCAGTGTTTTGCTGTGATACATGATCTACAATATGGAGTGACCTCCTGATATCGTCCAGTGTTTGTCTTTGTATGTAAATCTTGTCTTTGTGTATAAATCCTGTCTGATCTAGACTGATTTTCTCTGGCAAATGTTTCGATGTGCCAATATAGAAGTAAATACTTTATAGTCTACATTGAGGACACGTATGGGTCTATAATTTCCACATTCTTGTTTGTCTTTATTTTCTTTTGGGATCACTGAGATAATGGCTTTGGGATCACTGAGATAATGGCAAGAGGGGGGTATTTCAACAGTCTGTAAAACCCAATTAAATGTTCTCGATAGTTGTGGTGTCAGGTTCATTTTTAGGCACTTACACCACTCTCCTGTGTAGTCATCAGAGCCTGGAGATTTACCGGATTTCAGCTTTGCTATGGCGAAATTTAATTCTTTATTTGTGATAGGCTTCACTAACATTTCATTTTGTGAATCTAGAATTTTAGGTAGGTCAAAATCATTCAAAAACATCATTACAGTTCTCGTTAGCTGCTGATGTTTGGGTATATAAATCTTTGATAACATTTTCCAAAGCATTCTTTAATCTTCTCTCTTGAGTCTTCAACCTCTTCAATGGTTTTTAATCTTATAAATTGTATTCTCCATTTGTTGTTTTTGTAGTTTATAGGCCAAGATTTTTGCTCATCTTGCGCCTCCCTCATGTTTGTTTCAAAAATGTCAGCTTTGTTTGCACATCTCTATTTGTTTTTGCACCATATTTATTTCAGATCTCATTTTCACTTTAGTATTTGCGGTTAGGGAGATACATTTCCCTCTCAAGACTGCTGCTAATCCGTCCTACACGATTGTGGGCTTTGTTTCCCCGTTGTCATTAATTTCCAAATATTCACTGATGTCTTTAATTGTCTTTAATTCTCTCTAGTGTTGCGGAGCCATTCAGAATATATGAATTGAGTTTCTATAAGGTTCCCTTTGTGTCTTTTTTTTAGGTCTACTACCAGGATTATTGGGATATGGTCTGATAGGTCAGTTGTTGATATTTGAGAATCCTTTATCTTAAATCTATCAGAAGTAAAAACAAAGAAATAATCAATCCTCGAAAAAAACGAGTGTGGGTTATAAAAATGGAATCTCTGGTCCTTGGGTGCATGTCTCTCCATATATCTATAACACCCAGCTCCTCCATTAGGGATCTAACCTTTTTAGATATCGGGTTGCTCTGGGTGCCACTCCCTGATGAGTCTAGATTTGGGTCTAGCCTGATATTAAAATCCCCACCACAAATAACCAATTCTTGGGACATGGCCATCATCTCAAAAATGCTTTTATAAAATAGCCACTCACTCTCTGGTGGTGCGTAAACATTTATCAAAGTCACCTCAATCCTCTCTGATCTACCAGTAATCTTAACCCTTGTAATGTGTTAGAAAACTGCCCACATCTTTGGTGTTAGCAGGTCAGATTTGACCCGTGATTTAAGTCATCCTGAAAAGACTTAAAAACACTAGTTATCATCCAATATTGTTTATCACCTCATAACTAACTTACTAAGGTGGGGGAAGTGTAGTGAAGGGAGCCTGTCTGTGTTGTGGGACACATTGAGCCATATTTGATCCACAGAGCAACCCACAACTTTTAAGTGATGCACACAACAGTCAGTATTCTCTGCCGGGTCATATTTGACCCGTAACACCACAAATGTCACTTTTTTTTTTGAGACGTTTGGAATTTACTAAAATGGTGAAAATTAATTTCATTGCGTTTAGATGTAAGATTCTAGTACAAAAAAGCAAATGGTACTTTTTACATGCCTAAACTTGAAAACGGGTCAATTATGACTCGAACGCAATATAAGGGTTAATATATCTACCTCCCTCGTCCACCATCTCAGACTCATGTTCATAAGCCATGCACCCCACTGGATATTAGTGTGGTGACTCCTCTTTTATGTCCATGTTTAGGTGGCACGGTGGTTGAGTGGGTAGCGCTCATGCTTCACAGCCAGAAGGTTCCGGGTTTGATCCCCGGGTCGCCCAGGCCTTTCCGTGTGTGTTCTGTGTGGAGTTTGCATGTTCTCCCCGTGTCTGGGTGGGTTTCCTCTGGGCACTCCGGTTTCCCCCATCAACCCAAAACATGCTCTAGCTTAAACATATGAATTTCTTGGAGGAAAGCTCTTTGGGCCTTTTCTTTTTTAAGTTTGGTAAGAATTTTTGTTTGCTTAATTGGATTTAGTACCCCATTAACATTAAAAGAAATACCTAGTAGATCACTATGCATATTTCCCCAGTCCAGCCAAGTAATCAATTAGAACCACTATATACGTAGCTCCCCCTTTTAAAGGTCCCATGGCATGAAATTTTCACTTTCTGAGGTTTTTGAACATTAATGTGAGCTCCCCTACCCTGTTTAGGGCCCCCTCCCCATGGCTAAAAATTGCGAAATGTCTAAACTGAGCATTTGCGGTCGTTTTCTGCGTTAGAAAAAACACCGCTCAAACGGGCATTTCTGAACAAGGCACCTATGTGACGTCACTTCGAAAAAAGAAATGCAAATGCAGTTCCACCACCGTCTGGATGTCCACCCCCTGTCTCTGGAAATCACGCCCAGAGAGTTTGGACCGCGAAGGAGCTACGCAATGCGAAATGCGTTTTTTTATTTGCCTGGAGCGAGTGTTTCTAGGCTCGGAAGTCCTTTACCCCACCCTCTGGACCTCTGAAACAGCAGTGGTTTAATTTTATTTTCTGTGAAAATGTGTTTTTTTCATTGAAATTCCTCTCCTTTCTTCCTCCGTGCTTAAAACGCGGAAGTGGGAGACAGCGCACAGTAACAAGGAACCAGCGGCGCATTTGCCCCCCCCCCCCACCCGCTCCTCTAACCTATCTCTGTCCTTCTCAAGACCCATAATGAGTTGTTCAGAGAGGGATTTTCTGACTGATTGTGTACATGTGTCTTTCTCATGCGCTGAGTGTTGATTTTGAAGAAGGATTCATTTACTGTATTAGGGAACCATTAAGGCACCATATAAAAGCATCAAGAAGTACCATGTCATGGGACCTTTAATGTAACAGTAAACACAAGAACTACTATTGAACACTCTAGTAGTTTGAACAATTAAACTGTGAACATTTATACCCACTTCCAAAAATGAGGTCCAGATGCTATCGGACCACGTCTCTGAGGGATATCCTCTTTGACCTGCTTGGCGATGAGGTCAGAATCCAATTTTCAATATTAAGGTTCACAGCAATCCAAAATATTAAAATCATGACAGAAAAATAACACAGATACATCAGGCACTCAACGCCAATATCCTACAGCCTTCAAAAGTCCACCAGCAGATTCCACCTGGACGCTGCTCCTGTTGAGTGATTTTATCTCTGCAGGAACAAAGCTGTCCCTGAACCGTTTGGTTCTCTCCTGAGGGACCATGTAGTGTCACCCAGAGCCATAAACTGGAGCTCCTGGTGTAGAATGTGTGTGGGTCCAAAGTGATTGGCCTGGCCTTTTGCAGTAGCTGAGCTGAATGCTACTCTTTGTTTTTGATGAGAAGAGAACATTATAACATGGTTACAAGGTCACAAAAAGTCAATTTTACATAATATGTGTCCTTTAAACTGGCAAAAACAGTAAAATTTTCAGATTTTTGACCTTTATTTCCCAAAATGTGCTTGTCATATAAATGTTGTTAATGGCGTTAGCTGTGGTCGTCTGCGGTGTTGACAGGCAGCAGTGTATAATCAGACTCTCCTGTCAAAGCTCGGATAGGTCACATGACATCACAACAGTTTAGCTAAACACGTCAGAGCTTAAAATGGAGGACAGGTCAGAATTCTATGAAAATGCAGATTTGTTGACCTGATTCATGCTTCATATCGCCTCAAAATGGCGCCGTATAACAGGAAGCTGAAATCCCTGAATACTTTAAAACTGAGCTGGAGACAGGGCAGAATTCTCAAGTAGAGTTTGCTGCGTAACTGTCAAATTGCAGATTTGCTGACCTGGTTTATAAGGTGGACAATGAGGGCCAAACGCACTGCGACAGCCCAGTACGTCTCAGTTAGAGAGAATAGCTTCAAGTACAGAAACAATGCAAATTCATAAACTCAAACACAAGTTTAAATGAGGTAAAAACAAAGAAAGGAGAGCAAATGAAAAAAAAAAAAACAACTCGCTGCAAGACTCATCTCATCATTAAAGGAGAATTAACGTTTTTTACAATCTGAGCCTTATTTCGGTAATAAAACAAGTTGTTTTACTCACCCATAGCACTTTGGTGTCATATGGAGCACTTCCGGAGATGTTTTAGATTAGCGATAGCCATAACGTGAGTTCTCGGGGCACATGTTTGCGGTCTCCAAATAACACAAACTTTAGCGCTTTTCAAATCATAGAAGCTCGATGTCTTAGTCTACGCTTTAATTTGAGTCAAAAGTGGCCTGTAATCCGAGATTTAGCCATAGTTTCGTGTGCATGTGCGGAGTCACAGTTTATTTCGCTCTCAGCTCCCGGGACCCAAACATGAAACGCAAAGCTGTAAATTATGGATAAATCTCGGATTACAGGCCACTTTTGACTCAAATTAAAGTGTAGACTAAGACACTGAGCTTCTATGATTTGAAAAGTGCTAAAGTTTAAGCTTAAGTTTATTTGGAGACTGCTTGGGGCATATATTATATAACTCGTGTTACGGATATCGCTAATCTAAAACATCTCCGGAAGTGCTCCATATGACACCAAAGTGCTATGGGTGAGTAAAAGGCTCAGACTGTAAAAAACTTTAATTCTCCTTTAAATGCGGAGCAAATAGAGAAACGATGCAAAGTACAAAACGACGAAAACCAAGAAAACACCTGCAAACGAAAAATGCGGTTACACTGATGGCGCCCCCTGCAGGTCTGGAGCACTTCCGTTGTGGTGACTCTTTATGCAGCGTTTTTCGTTTGCAGGTTTTCTTGGTTTTTGTCATTTTGTAATTCGCATCGTTTCTCTATTTGCGACACATTTGATTTCGCTCTTATTTCTTGCGGCGCGTTTTTGTTTTCATTTGCACCACGTTCTTTGTTTGTACCTCTTTTAACTTGTGTTTGAGTTTGTGAATTTGCATAACTTCTGTACTTAAATCCATTTTCTCTAACTGAGATGTATTGGGCCGTTGCAGTGCATTTTTCCCCGTCAGCCACCGTAGGTTTATGGTTCATATCTCTGTAATTACCGGGCCTATCCACATGAAACAAACAAGTTCACAAAGTTCAATGTCTGTCAGTATAAATGAACTGTTAATTACTGTTTTCAATTAGCAAAACATAATGTCATTTTCAATTAAGAAGATGTCCTGTTTGGCAGTTTAAATTACTTTAAGACAGAAGATTTATATAGACATTTTACCAAATGCCTGACAAAACTGATGAGGCTCAACAATTGGATATGAACAAAGCCACATCCAAGTGGTGCCATTATAAGCGCAAATGTTTATATGAATGCATGCATACACAGTTTTACTGTGTGTGTTTTCATGCTCCAAGCACTTGAAATGACTGTCAGTGCAGAATGGATTAGAACATGTGAAAGTTATCTTTTAATTAAGCAAATCAAGTCATTACAACAATGTCATGGACAATACAACATACAACATTGTCACTTACCATTGTATTGTATTGCTGCATTATGGCTTCTTAGACTACTACTGCTACTACTACCACTACTGCTGCTATTACTACTAGTACTACCACTACTGCTGCTGCTGCTACTACTATTGCTACTACTACTACTACTACCACTACTGCTGCTGCTACTACTAATCAAATCAAATCAAACAATATTTATAAAGCGCTTTTCATACAAAATTGTAGCACAAAGCGCCTACCACTACTGCTATGGTTGCGTCTATTACAATTTCCACTTCTACCACCACCACCACTACTACTACTACTACTACTACTACTACTACTACTACTACTACTACTACTACTACTACTACTACTACTACTACTACTACTACTACTACTACTACTACTACTACTACTACTACTACTACTACTACTACTACTACTACTACTACTACTACTACTACTACTACTACTACTAACTAGCACCACCACTTCTGCCACTACTGCGGCTATGGTTGCTACTAGGGATGCACGATATATCGGCATTAACATCGGTATCGGCCGATATTGCAGAATTTTCTAACATATCGGTATCAGCCCGATGTGAAAAAATGGGCCGATATTAACGACCGATATTTGTCAGTACAGTAATCCCTCGAATGAACGTTTTCTCACATTTCTCTCTCGTTTAAACACTCAAACTTTCGTAGATTTTCAACAAAATGTATTAATGGTGAAGTGTGGGGGGAAGGGGGAGGGCGGAGAAGTGTGCGCGGTGTACACTCACTGCGGTCCCGAGGGGGAGGCACGCAGTCCGAGCCGCGTGCGAGCCGTGTGCGAGCCGTGTGCGAGCCGTGTGCGAGCCGCGTGCGAGCCGCGTGCGAGCCGCGTGCGAGCCGTGTGCGGACAGTACCTTTGCTCTTTTCGGACTGCGTGCCTCCCCTCTAGTCCTGCTTTAGTCCAGGTCTAGACCTGGTCCAGTCCTGGTTTAGTCCAGGTTTAGTCCTAGTTTAGACCTGGTCTAGTCCTGGTTTAGTCCAGGTCTAGACCTGGTCCAGTCCTGGTTTAGACCTTGTTTAGACCTGGTCCAGTCCTGGTTTATTCCAGGTTTAGTCCTAGTTTAGACCTGGTCTAGTCCTGGTTTAGTCCAGGTCTAGACCTGGTCCAGTCCTGGTTTAGACCTTGTTTAGACCTGGTCTAGACCTGGTTTAGTCCAGGTTTAGTCCTAGTTTAGACCTGGTCTAGTCCTGGTTTAGTCCAGGTCTAGACCTGGTCCAGTCCTGGTTTAGATCTTGTTTAGACCTGGTTTAGTCCGCATTTAGTCCTGGTCTAGTCCCCCCCCCTGCATCCCCCATCTATAACATCAATCGGCAAAGGTCCCTTAGCCAATCAGGATGCAGAACACAATGTTACACTATAAAAAAAAATTGAAATTGAAAAAAAAAAGAAAATCAGGAGTCAAAACACGTTTTGAAAATAAAAGAAGACGTTCAAAAATTCATTTTGCATGATTTTCAGTCTGTATAAAATCTTATCTCAAAGAATTAAAAATAAATAAATATCATATCGGCTAATATCGGTATCGGCTGTTATTAGCATCATTAATATCGGATATTGGTATCGGCAAAAATTTTCACATCGGTGCATCCCTAGTTGCTACTATTAGAATTTCTACTTCTGCCACTACTAATCCCTCTACTGTAAATGTAGCTGTCATGTTATTTGAGAGAGACTTGTTTAACAGTAGAAAATCATCTCACCTGTTGTAGTTCCATGCAATCTATGGTCAGATTACATTAAAATAAAGCTCAGATGAAAGTCTAAAAAGCCTAAGACAGAGCTGTGCCTTCAGTTAGCATCACACCCTCAGGGAATGTTGATGACATCAGCTGTACAGTGGCAGTTCTCCCACATTAAACAAGGACACACTGATTAGAACTGTCTCCCAAAAGTCTGAAAAAGCCTTCTCTAAATGAGGCGCTTTGTTTTCAGTCCAAGCTCCAGCTCTGTCCCCTGTTTACGAGCCAGATCTATGGAAACCTGGGAGGGACATTCTGCGGACAGGAGCTATGGGAGCCTGCGAGGGACATGTTAGGGTGGATTATGGGTCTGGTTTGAAAAGACTGCTGATCTCTCCTGGAGGACACACAGAGCGGAGGATAAAAGAAAATGAGACAGAAGTGAAACTGCAGAGGCACAGCTACAAAACAACACAATGTGGCTGTCCAGTTTATTCACACACAAACCCTGCATATTTAGACTGAGAAAACACTGTTCCACCTCGTGATGTCACATAGTAGTAGTAGTACACTCTGGAATTACCAATCTCTACGAAATAAACGATACTGTAAAGGGTAGCTGTTAACATGGCCAAAAGTTTTGAGAATGACACAAATATTACATTTTCACAAAGTCTGCTGCTTCAGAGTTTTTATATGTTTTTGTCAGATGTTTCTATGTTATAATGAAATACAATTAAAGGCATTTCATAAGTATCAAACACTTTTATTGAGAATTACACAGAATTCATGCAATAAGTCAATATTTGCAGTGTTGACCTCTGCAATTCTCCCTGGCATGCTGTCAATCAACTTCTGGACCAAATCCTGACTGATGGCAGTCCATTCTTGCATAATCAATGCTTGGAGTTTGTCAGAATGTGTGGGTTTTTGATTGTCCACCCGCCTCTTGAGGATTGACCACAAGTTCTCAATGGGATTAAGATCTGGGGAGTTTCCTGGCCAAGGGCCCAAAATCTTAATGTTTTGTTCCCCGAGCCATTTTGTTATGACTTTTGCTTTATGGCAAGGTGCTCCATCATGCTGGAAAAGGCATTCTTCATCATCAAACTGCCCTTGGATGGTTGGGAGAAGTTGCTCTCGGAGGACGTTCTGGTACCATTCTTTATTCATGGCTGTGGTTTTAGGCAAGATTGTGAGAGAGCCCACTCCCTTGACCGAAAAGCAACCCCACACATGAATGGTCTCAGGATGCTTCACTGTTGGCATGAGACAGGACTGATGATAGCGCTCATCTCATCTTCTCCAAACAAGCCTTCTTCCAGATGCCCCAAACACTCGGAAAGGGGATTCATCAGAGAAAATGACTTTACCCCAGTCCTCAGCAGTCCAGTCCCTGTACCTTCTGCAGAATATCAGTCTGTCCCTGATGTTTTTACTGAAGAGAAGTGGCTTCTTTGCTGCCCTCCTTGACACCAGGCCTTCCTCCAAAAGTCTTCGCCTCACTGTGCGTGCAAATGCCCTCACACCTGCCTGCTGCCATTCCTGAGCAAGCTCTGCACTGTTGGTGGCCCGATCCCGCAGCTGAAACACCTTCAGGAGACGGTCCTGGCGCTTGCTGGACTTTCTTGGGTGCCCTGGAGCCTGTTTGGCAACAATTGGTGAATGAAGAATGCCTTTTCCCGCATGATGGAGCACCTTGCCATAAAGCAAAAGTCATAACAAAATGGCTCGGGGAACAAAACATTAAGATTTTGGGCCCTTGGCCAGGAAACTCCCCAGATCTTAATCCCATTGAGAACTTGTGGTCAATCCTCAAGAGGCGGGTGGACAATCAAAAACCCACAAATTCTGACAAACTCCAAGCATTGATTATGCAAGAATGGACTGCCATCAGTCAGGATTTGGTCCAGAAGTTGATTGACAGCATGCCAGGGAGAATTGCAGAGGTCTTGAAAAAGAAGGGTCAACACTGCAAATATTGACTTATTGCATGAATTCTGTGTAATTCTCAATAAGTGTTTGATACTTACGAAATGCTTTTAATTGTATTTCATTATAACATAGAAACATCTGACAAAAACATAAAAACTCTGAAGCAGCAGACTTTGTGAAAATTTAATATTTGTGTCATTCTCAAAACTTTTGGCCATGACTGTACACTGGAAAGAAAGGGAGGAAGAGAAGGGAGAGAGAGAGAGAGAGCGTCTACACTGGTGAAAAAGAACAAGACGAAAAGAGGATCTGTACTGGAGAGAGAGGAAGGAGAGAAGATGAGAGAGGAATAAGAGGGAGGGAAGGAAGGAGGGGAGAGAGAGAGAGGAAGAGATGGAAAGAAAGAGAGAGAAAGGAAGGGGTGATCTGCACTGCTCTGGCCTGTGAGATAGTTAAATGACGCCCAGAGGGAAGAGAGAGGGAGAGGAACAACAACATAATATCTTTTCAATGATTCAACAGATTTCACTGGTTTCATGACTTTATAACACAAAACCATTTTTGAATTTCCAGGGTCAAATTGTCAGGATGTATTTGAGCTTCACAAAAAGTTACATTTATAGTGAAAAGTGTAACTTATTTAGACGCCTCCAACTGCCTCCATTTTGGAATTTGTGTTTCGTTTACAGGGTATATTTTCAATGGAGAGCTCTAAAAAATCAGTTAAAAATAAGTAGCATGCTGTGTGCATCTAATAAAAAAAAATGTTATTGTCAGAAGTGCGTGTTAGCATGCTAGTTATTCTTAGTTTAACCATCACTGCAAAACTGTGAAAGATGCTGATGGTGAGTAATTAGGATGCCCTGAATGCATAAGGGAAGTGAAGAGTAACTTTTGGACCACAGCAAACTGTTTCAAATGAACAAGTGTAGTTCTGTTTTCACATATTAAAGGTCCCATGGCATGAAATTTTCACTTTCTGAGGTTTTTGAATGTTAATGTGAGCTCCCCTACCCTGTTTAGCCCCCCCCCATGGCTAAAAGTTGCGAAATGTCTAAACTGAGCATTTGCGATCCTTTTCTGCGTTAGAAAAAATCAGAGCTCAAACGGGCGATTCTGAACAAGGAAACTTTGTTACGTCAGATCGAAAAAAGAAATGCAAATGCAGTTCCACCCCCGTCTGTCTGAACTCAGCGTCTGTGTAAATCACGCCCAGAGAGTTTGGACTGCGGAGGAGCTACGCAATGCGAAATGCGTTTTTTTATTTGCCTGGAGGCACGTGCGAGTGTTTCTAGGCTCGGAAGTCCTTTACCCGACCCTCTGGACCTCTGAAACAGCAGTGGTTTAATTTTACTTTCTGTGGAAATGTGTTTATTTTTCAATGGAAGGCTTCTCATCTCTCCCCCCGTGCAAAAACACGGAAGTGGGTCACAGAGCGGAGCGGAGAGCTTGGCCACGCCCCCACCCCCTACTATAGGCCAGCTCTGTCCTCCTCATTTGCATTCAAGCAACAACGCCCATAATGGACTATTCCAGAGTGACATTTATGACTCTTTCTCATCTTATCCCTCTTTCTCATGCACTGAGTCTTGATTTTGAAGAAGGATTCATTTACATTATTAGGGAACCATTAAGGAGCCATATAAAAGCATCAAAAGTACCATGTCATGGGATCTTTAAGATGGCAAAAATCAGATTTGGCGCCTTTAAATTAGTTACTTTGAGATCATATGTTTGCAGACAGTGTAGTCCCTCCAGTCTGAGAAGAAATGATGTGAGGCCAGTGAGCAGCTGCTGTGGCGCTGAGCTCCAACTGCCGAGGAGAGAGGAGGAGAGGAGGGTCTACACCGGTGACAGAGGGAGGGAGAGGAGGAGGAGGAGGAGAGGAGGCAGGGAAGATCTATACTTGGAGAAAAAGGACGAGGGAGAGAAAGACAGATTGACAGAAAGAGAGAAATAAGAGAGATGAGAGAAAACATGAGAGGAGAGAAAGAAGAAGAAGCAGCAGCAGCAGAACTCGTGGAGCAGAGCCTTAAATCAGGCTCCGATAAAGACGCGTCCTCTGTCCCCGCGAGGGACAGGTGAGACAGTGAAACACTGAAGCCTTTAAACGCGCAGACACAAAGCAGATGGGCTGTCACCGTAGAGACAGCACCGAGGGCTGATGGGAAATGTAGGCACAGCTACACAAAGCTTCAGACTCAATGTTTACAACAGCAAACAGAGATGTGAAAGTGTTATTTAGACAGAGACGGGGGCTGGGGAAGGCCACAGGAGGGTCGTACTGTTTTATCATAATACTGATGTGAAGGTACACTTTATTGTCCCCCCTGCATTTGACCCATCCTGAGATCTATTTGTATTACTATTAGTGCTGTCAGGTGATTAAAAATTATTTTTTTTAAATTAATTACAGGATTTGTAATTAATTAATCTAATTAATCACATTTTAATCTCGAGAGAGAGAGCAAGAGAGAGAGAGAGAAAGATAGAGAGAGAGAGAGAGAGAGAGGGAGAGAGAGAGAGAGAGATAGAGAGAGAGGCAATCCACTTTGCGATTGAGTTTGTCAGTTTTTCTGTGGTCGCTTTGCTCATTCGTTTCCCAAATTCTGTGAGCGTGGTTTGGTGGAACTTGTCCAGACGTGTTTAGCGTTCAAATGATCCATCAGGCTGGAGCCATTTATTACTTTGTATATACTCCAGGTGCAAGTTGTAAGAAGATAAAAGATAAGTATGTGTAGTGAACAACATTAATACAATATACCCATTATGAAATTACAACATTTATTTGGTTACACATTGTATATTTTACACACCTCAAAAACTCTTATTATTAATCTCATTATAAATGCAACAAACCTGCAGTCACCTGCTAACAGCTCTACTGCATAATATTCAAAATAAAATGTTATAAGTTCACGTACTAAAACCAAAGGTTCACAAAAGATGAATTTGTCTATTTTCACCGGGTAAAGCCTCATTTTAAGTGTAACAGCTACAGACTTGGGTGACAATAGGCACTTTGCCGATAACAGGCTTGCTACACTATAATAGTGGTGATGCTTTTATGTAGAGGCAAGAGATTTAGTCACAAGGCAAATGTGGTCTTATAAAGTCCATTTCCAGTCTGAACTCAGTTTGACAGAGTATGCAGTTATTGCTTTTGGCTCTGCAGGGCAGACTAGCCTGCTAACCGAACTGATAGCTGTTAGCTGCACAGCTAATGTAACACATTCTATTGGTATCAAGCCAAAGGCGACCGTATACAGCACAGACACAATATCATGTAGTTTAATAGCTGACTTACTTGTTCAGCGTCTGTAGCTGATGCGGCGTGGAGAGTTGGTACTGACCCAGGCTTCAGTTTAAGTCGATTTACAAGTCCAGCTCTGCACACACCTTGGCTGCTTGCCGTACCTACTTCTGGTCAAACACCTTGAGGTCAGTTCCTAATTAGCCCCTAGTGCGTTACACATGTCGAGCTAGCCAGGAGCCTTTGTGTGTGAACATTCATTTTGGTTTTGGGTGGAAAAAAAGTCAGCCATAAATTTCATGTTGCAATCAGGTGTAAAAATATCACAGTCTGTGATGATTTCTGGTGTAACTAATTCTAGTTCTGACAATGAAATTCTTGATCGCCTGCGCAAGTATGATGCGTTTAAATGCGTTTTGCCTATTAACCTATTAACGGTCCAAGTAGTAGTTTTCATAAAAACCTGATCGCTGAGTTTGACAAATCGTCTGTTTTTATTCAGTTACAGCTGCTTCTGCTCTATACATATACATCTACGCTTATTAACCGTGAGTTCCACGTCACTTCGCTTGCGGATGAACTTTCAGCCACAGTGGAGGTAGCAGCCCCACCCCTGACTACCTGCAAGGCCTCAAACAAATGGCCGATCAGAGTGGCACACGTCTTGAAGATATGCTCAGAACTATAATGAGACAAATCAGCCAACATTTGAGCACAAGTAAAGCAAATGAGAACAAAAATGATGATGAATATAACAATGATGAAGATGATGATGATGATGACGACGAATGCGAGGAATCCACAGTGGACATGACCAATACACAGCCTGTGTCTGGATCGCATGTGCCACTGTCTGTGCCTCAAGCCTCTCAGCCAGCCCCTAGCCAGTCCACCATTGACCAGCAGGGGGCACAGTCAAGACAAAGCCAACAACAAAGCTGGATCCAGGCCAAGAGTTTCACTCTCTCATGAAGAACTCAACCTATCGGGAATACAAAAGTTGCAACACAGAACTAACTGCCTCAACTTCGCTAAGACTCCGCTCATTCTCCGGGCGAATTTCCAAGTCAAACAATGAGGCGGACTTTAAATCATGGTGTTCACAGATCGAGTTACTGGTTGCTGACCCAAATCTGTCTCTACTGCACGTGACCAGACACATCATGGAGAGCTTGCTGTCACCCACTGCTGACCTGGTCAAAGGTTTGGGCTCTCTTGCTACGCATACTGGATTCAGCGTTCAACACTGTACAGCATTGTTTCCCAACCTTTTTTGTCTTGTGTACTCCATGAGCCTTTTTGTCATACATCGAGTACCCCCTCACTCATACCTGTTGATAATAATCTGACATGACACATTGGATTATTAAATGAAAATCATTTTATTTCATCTCCTTAATTTTAAAATTTAATTCTCAGGCATTTTCTCTCTTTTCTTTAACTCAAATTTACTCAAATTAGAATTTAAAAATTCAAAAAAATCTCCCCCTCCGCCTGGCAGCATCTCGTCAAGCAATTTGTGCGTGGATGCTGGGACAACACTGTAATAACAAAACTGCAACTTGAGCAGAAGAAAGACAACCCACCTTCGTTCTCAGATCTTCTGTTCCTGTGGCCACTCCTCAACATCTAAGGAGGAGCTCAAAGAATTGAAAAAACAAATGCATTCAGCGCCAAATGTCTGCTCTTCTGTCAAAGACAAGTCCAATTGAGCCCAAGCCAGCATCACGCCAATCCAGCTGCCCCCAGCCTCAGTCTACTACCAAGCCGAAACCATGGTACTGTTTTAACTGTGGTGAAGATGGGCACATTTCTTCTTCTTGCACCAACACAGCCAATCCTCGACTGGTCGAGCAAAAGAAAAAGCAGTTGCGCCAAAGTCAGCAAGCCTGGACAAATAAGAACACTCCGTCAAACTAGAAGCAGCTTCTGTGAAGGGACACTCAGAAGCTGCTGCCACCAACAGTCCCAAGTAACATCCATACAGAATGCAAGCACTGCCAAAAGATCTTGTGGGAATGAAGAGCACTGGTCAAATCCAAATCAAAGACAATCATTTCAACTGTCTCCGCGATACTGGTTCCCAGCTCACCACAATCCCACATTCCTTCTTCAACACTTACCTGCCAGACCACGAGACCACGAGGGGGGTCCCCCCAGGAATGAGCAAGCCAGTGTGGGTCCTTGGGCAAGACCCTTCACGGTACTGCCCCCCGGGCGCCGAAAGATGGCTGCTCACTGCTCCTGAAAAGGATGGGTCAAATACAGAAGTCAAATTTCTCCCATGTGTCACTGTGTGTCATTGTGTGTGAGATCAAATAAAGGCTTAAATCTTAAAAAAAAATCTTAAAATAGAAGGCGCAGATGGACAGTCTGTACCATACCTGGGGTACATCGAATTGAACATGACTTTACCACCTGAGTTCCTCGGCACAAACATTAACATCGACACTCTGGCTCTTGTAGTCCCTGATGTAAAGCAGTTTCAACCACTGATCCTCGTTGGCACTAACACCCTCGACGTCGCCTACAACAAGCATGTGCAATCTGAACAGTTATTGTAGTCTGCCACCTCTGGCTACCAAGCTGTTCTAAAGATCCTGCAGCATTGCTACAATCAGAGCTTGGATGACCAATATGCCGCACGGCATGGTGGCTGAGTGGCTAGCACTCATGCTTCACAGTAAGAAGGTTCCAGGTTCGATCCCCGGGTCGCCCAGGCCTTTCTGTGTGTGTTCTGTGTGGAGTTTGCATGCATGGTCTGGATTCGATCCCCGGGTCGCCTGGGCCTTTCTGTGTGGAGTTTGCATATTCTCCCCGTGTCTGGATGGGTTTCCTCCGGGCACTCCGGTTTCCCCCATCAACCCAAAACATGCACCATAGGTAAAATCCTCCAGCTGAGGTCCTGACCAAGCCGAAGCAAGAAGATCATGGAGATGGTCCCTGGGCGCAGTAATGTGCTGCCCACTGCTCCTAATAACAGGATGGGTTAAATGCAGAACTGGAATTTCCCCACTGTGGGACTAATAAAGGCATAGCTTTCTTTCTTTCATGCCACAGCCACCCTGCGATCTGACCAATCATACACCATCTGCGCTGGTCAAACTACTGTCCTTGAGGGATTACTGGCCACATGGTTGCTGCAAGGCGAGAAGGCAGTAATCATTGAACACCCCGCCTCCTGTCCTCTACCTGGCAGACTCATTGTAAAGTCTTGTCTTGCTGACCTACCCCAATGACGGCCATGCCATCTGCCAGTCGTAGTCATCAGTGAGTCTGATCATGCCATTACCATCCCAGCAAAAGCAAACTAAGTGTCTTCCAGACCATCTACTCCAAAGAGCAAAGCATTACCCACCAAGTTCAGTCTGCAGAGCTGCCATCTGAACTGCAATACGACTTTGAAGACTCACCACTCCCTCCACAGTGGAAAGACTGCATCATCCTCCTCCTTGTTTTTATCGATAATGTCATTGTCTTTGCACCAACTCTTGAGGAGCACGAAGAAAGACTGATGAAAGTCCTGAGAAGACAGAAAGAGTTTGGATTAAAACTGTCTGTTGAAAAATGTGTGTTCTTCCAAACCGCCGTCAAGTACCTCGGCCACGTCGTTTCTCAGCAAGGTGTTGAAACAGACCCAGATAAAATCAAGACCATCACCACATGGTCAGTCCCAACAAACCTGAAAGAGCTGCGATCCTTCCTTGGTTTCACCGGGTACTATCGCCGATTCGTCCAAGGGTACTCTGCCATCACCAAACCGCTCCACGATCTCACTGCTGGTTACAATCCGTCTCAGAGAAAGCTCAGGTCCAAAGTGAAACAAGAATGCTACCTGAATCCTAAAGAGCTGTTCGGAGGATGCTGGTCAGCTGAGTGTCAAAAAGCCTTTGAAACTGTCAGTGCCAAACTTACCTCTGCTCCTGTTGTCGCATTTGCTGATCCTCAGAACCCTTACACTCTCCACACTAATGCGAGTCCCACAGGCCTTGGAGACATGCTCTACCAAGAACAAGATGGACAGAACAGAGTCGTGGCTTACGCCAGAAGAGGACTCTCCAAGAGTGAAGCAAAATATCCAGCTCATAAATTCGAGTTCCTTGCATTGAAATGGGCAGTTTCAGAAAAGTTCAATGACTATCTCTACGGTGCTCAATTCACCATTGTCACAGACAGTAACCCTCTAACTTACCTGCTGACATCAGCCAAGCTCGACGCCACCAGCTACAGATGGCTGTCTGCTCTGTCCACCTTCAACTTCAAACTTATCTACAGAGCAGGCAAGCAGAATGCCGATGCTGATGGGCTGTCACGCCATCCACATGGTGAGCTGTCTGATGATCCAATTTCCCGCAAAGAAAGAGAAAGAGTATTGAAATTTGCCCAGCAACATCTGCAAGATCCAGAGTATGCCTCATTCGACCAGCACACCATCAGAGCAATAGCTGATCGTCATTTGATTTACGTACCCGAAACTGCTGACCCAAACCATGCCCTCGTCTTGTCCATGTCCACCCATGTTGACAGTGTTTCAGACAGTTTCATGGATGACACACACTTCACCTGTGCTTCCTCGACTTACAGCCGCTGACATTGCCACCAAGCAGCGAGCCGATCCCAACATCCAGCATGTTATTGCACAGCTTGACAGATGTGTGAGACGAAAGTCCTTACCTGAACATGCTGCACCTCTTATCAACATCCAGACGTTGCGCCCCTTTGAGCTGGTCTGCATGGATTTCTTGTCTGTGGAGCCCTGTGGCAGAATCAAAGACATCCTTGTCATAACAGACCATTTCACGAAGTATGCTGTTGCTGTACCAACCACCAACCAAAAAGCCACCACCGTTGCCAAGTGTCTGTGGGACAACTTCCTTGTGCATTACGGCATTCCAAAGAGGCTGCACCGCGACCAGGGCACTGATTTTGAATCCCGCATCATCTGAGAGCTTTGTGAAATGGCTGGCATCCACAAGATAAGAACGATGCCCTACCATCCAAGAGGCAGCCCTGTGGAGCGGTTCAACAGAACTTTATTGGACATGTTGGGAAATGTTAAAATGGAAATGCTTTTATAACAAAAAGTCCATATAATCATTCAATAATTCAATAATACACAGGATATGTTAAGTCAAAGTCACCTGTATACAAAATAGTATAGGACACTACACACACACTGGCTTTTTGTACTTAACGAGCTCCCGTTGTATGTCGAGCATTATGGGAAACCGAGGCTTACAAGGCTTACTTACGTTTTGCATGAAGAGCAAGAGTCAGAGCACATGAGCGCTGTCCTCCATAGCCGTCTTGCTCTGTGTCTTCGTCGTTTGGAAATTGATTGTAAAATAGTGTAAACCTCACGATGCTGCTCAAACATTTGTGCGAACTGTAAAAACTGAGCAAAACATATCGCTAAGGCTAGATTGAAAACAGCACGTAACACCATGATTCTCCTCTTTCCATGTTTGGACACAGCGCTTTGACACGGCTCATTTCTGTCCAATGGCTGAGCGACCTCAGCACACGGGGTTTTGTTTATAGATGTTGGTCCACTTCCAAAAAAAGTACAGTGTGAAAGCGAATCGCACCAAAATAAAAAATACAAAAATTTGGTCCGGACCAAAGCAAGTGAACTATTGGACTTTCCTGTGTGAAAACGACCTTAGTCCTGTTTTATTCCTGGTTTAGTCCTGTTTTAGTCCTGGTTTAGTCCTGGTTTAGTCTTGGTTTAGTCCAGTTATAGTCCTGTTTAGTCCTGGTTTAGTTCCGGTTTAGTCCCTGTTTAGTCCTAGTTTAGACCTGTACACACACGTACACACACGCTAATGTTGACACAAGCCCCTGCTTTCACCTAATATCTCCATTTGATGCAGAAATAATATGATAAGAATATGACTCACCCCATAAGAAGGAGAACGCGGTCACCTCCATTTGCCGTGTTGTCCGATAATTCTCATATCTCCAAGTGTATGCACGCATCGCATATATCCACGGTCTTTCGGCAGCTAAATTCTAAACAGACGTGTCACGAAGGTGTCCCGTGTCCCGTCAAAGTGGTATTTACAGTCCATTTTCACTGTCCTTATTCTCTTGAAATACAGCGTACATATTCACGAGCTCCTCACAGCTGATAAGCGAACAGGCGAAAACACAACAGCGCTACTCAAAACATGACTGGCAGGAGCGCGAGCGTGGGTAAATATGACAATTTATGCACGCCCTGTTTCTTTCCGAAAAACAAGCCAATCTGAAATATAAAATGTATGCTTTTAGCGCAACCAATTCTGTTATCTGAAAAATGGGGTGCCTTCTTCATGATCTCAACTAGCACATTCTGCCAAAAAACGAAAATCACAAATTTTGAAAAAAAAAAACCTAAACAAAAAAATTCGGTTTCACGAATACCGACATATGATTGGTTTTCTCGTGGTGGGTCACATTTGTGCTGAAGCTACATGTTACAATTTTATCATTTTCTTTTATTTACATTAAACAAATTAAAATATTGGACTAATTAAAGTTTAAATATAAACTTGTCCACCATGTATCCCTCCACAGAACAGAGGAGGATGTACATGCAGCGTAAATGGTTCAGAGTTATCCGAGCTTTTGTTCAGCAGATGGTAGTTTACAACGGGAGGAGCCCAGGCAGGTTTTCACTGTGTCCCCCGGTCCACTCTTCGTCACTGTTCGCTAGCTTCCCACTAACGCAGGACTATAAACTGCACGCGCCTCCTCTCCGCAGTATTCACCGGCCTCATTTGCATATCGCCACAGATGCTTCAAACAGATGCTCGTTACGCAAAGTGTCAGTTCTCTAAAATGTGCTTTCAAGACGGGACAAATGAAGGCGTACGGATGATGGAGCGGATCCGAGCTCTGCCGGGGAACAGATCTGGACAAACACAAGTTCAGACTAAACATAAATACAGCACAGAGGTGGGAGAGGAGCCAGAATTTTACTCAAGTAACAGTAACATTAATTCCAAAATAATATTTCTTGTAATGACAGTAAAGTGTAAAGCTATTTGGGAAAAGTACTACTAAAGGCCCTATATTATACAAAATGGAATCTTTAAGCCATGTTATAATGTACTTTCTTTATCACAAACATACTTGGAGTTGTGTATTGTTTCATACAGACATCTTTAACACAAACCCTGCACCCTGTGTTCTTCACCTAAAACAATAAATACTCTGTTCCACCTTGTGATGTCATGCTGTAATACAGGAAGTGTTCCACTCTGTTTTTTTAAACTCCATACACATTCACTAGAATCATTTGGATGATTTTGGTCCTAGAATTGCCAATTGCCAATCAAACTAAAGGTATACAGAAACTGTTAACTTGAAAATTACCACTACATGACATCACAAAGTGGAACAGAGCATTTTGAGCTTTTGATGTAGACAGACTAATAATAAAGGGTTACTCAAATGTGGCAAAGGAGAAATGCAATTAGACAACTGGACAAAAGTTTATTTGGTCGAATACGTTTAGCAGCTCATCCAAGCTGCTTCTTCAGTTCTGGTCAGACGCTGGTGGACACTGCCTATATCTGCCTGAAGGGGGCGCTAACTACAATGAAATTACTTTGAAACTACCACACCTACTTGTTTTCAGTTTCTGTTAGTTAAGGAGGCCTATTAAATATGCAGTGGGAGTGAAGTGTGGGGTCTTGTTAGCATAATTCAGGGCCATAATGGGTGCTTTCACACCTCTGGACCTGACCTGCTGCACTATTGTTTTCTTTGTTTGTTTTGATTTAGGTTTGAGGATAGAGTTATAAACAGATTATGTCTGAGACCTCCATTTCGGTTGAAGGAAGGATTCTCTTTCTTGACAAAAATAGCCTCTTTAACTCCCCTCTCAAACCAATTCTTTTCTTTGGCTAAGATCTGTACCTCACTGTCCTCAAAGGAGTGGCCCGTGGCTTCTAGGTGGAGATGTACAGCAGATTGAGGTCCACTCTGGCACGCCTGTCTGTGTTGGTACATCCTCTTGTGAAGTGGCTGTTTTGTTTCTCCAGTGTAGCGCTCACTGCAGTCTTCACTACACTGAATGGAGTAGACCACATTGCTTTGTTTGTTGCTGTTTTGTCTTTGGGTGGACCAAAGTTCAAAAGTTCAAAGTCAGCTTTATTGTCAATTCTGCCATATGTGTTCAACATACAGTGAATCGAAATTTTGTTTCTCTCTGGCCAGGTAGTGCAAAAAGACAGTGTACAAAATACAATACGAAGACAAAACACAACAAAAAACTATCTAAGACAGAGATCTAAGTTAAAACTAAAGTCTACGATCTAAAATCTTAAAACAGTGCAACATAATAAATAAACTATACTATATACAGATTTCCAAAGTGTGCAGTGTGCATCAAAAATGTGCAATGGAAGATACAGCAGTGACTTGGTCATGTGCAGTAGAATGTGCATAGGAGTTAAGATAAAATAAAAATAAATGTGCAACAGTAGTAGTAATTCTAGTGCAGTAACAGGAGTAAACAACAGTACTAAAATTCCAGTAGTCAATGTGCAATAACAGTAGTAAACAACAGTGCAACGGGGGTAAAATTCAATAACAGGAGTAAACAACAGTACTAAAAATTCCAGTAGTAAATGTAAGTGTGCAATAACAGTAGTAAACAACAGTGCAACAGGAGTAAAATCCAGTAGTAAATGTAAATGTGCAACAGTGCAACAGTAGTCCTTAGCAGCAGTTTTTTTTAAAAGTGTCTAGAGTGATAGGTCTTTTTATGGAATACAGGTTATACCAATATGGGGGGTGGGGGGTGGGAGATGGGTAAGGTGGGAGTTCGGGTGTGAGTTCAGCCTCCTGACAGCCTGGTGGATGAAGCTGTTTGAAAGCCTGGTGGAGTGGGCCCGGAGACTCCGGTACCTTCTCCCCGAGGGCAGGAGGCTGAACAGGCTATGTGCGGGGTGGCTCGGGTCACCCACAATGCTGGACGCTCTGCGGGTGGGCCGGGTGTTAAAAATGTCTAGGAGGGAGGGGAGAGAGACACCAGCGATCCTCCCAGCTGCATTCACTATGCGCTGCAGAGCTTTCCTGTTCTGTTCAGTGCAGCTCCCGTACCACACAGTGATGCAGCTGGTCAGGACGCTCTCAATGGTGCCTCGGTAGAAGGTGGTCATAATGGGTGGAGGGGCTCCAGCTCTCCTCAGTTTGCGGAGGAAATAGAGGCGCTTCTGAGCCCTCTTTGCCAGTGATACAGTATTCACTGTCCAGGAGAGGTCCTCACTGATGTGCACCCCCAGGAATTTGGTGCTGCTCACCCTCTCTACAGCAGCACCATTGATGGACAGTGGGGGGTGCTGGGTGGGGCCTCTCCGGAAGTCAATAACAATCTCCTTGGTCTTTTCAACATTAAGAAGGAGATTGTTATTGCTGCACCACTGGGTCAGAAGGCTCACCTCACTCCTGTAGTTTGTCTCATCGTTATTAGAGATGAGACCCACCACAGTCGTATCGTCCGCAAACTTCACTATGTGATTGGTGCTGAACGCTGGTGAGCAGTCGTGGGTCAGCAGAGTGAAGAGCATCGGACTGAGCACACAGCCCTGGCGGGCTCCTGTGCTCAGTCTAATGCAGCTTGAGGTGTTTCTGCCGACCCGCACTGCCTGTGGCCTCTCACTGAGGAAGTCCAGCAGCCAATTACAGAGTGAGGTCTGAAGCCCCAGGTGGTCTAGTTTGATAATGAGCTGCTGTGGGATTATAGTGTTGAATGCTGAACTGAAATCTATGAACAGCATTCTCACATATGAGTCTTTATTGTCTAGGTGGGTGAGAGCCGGGTGAAGTGCAGAACAGATTGCATCCTCGGTAGAGCGGTTGGCCCGGTATGCAAACTGCTATGGGTCTAGGGTGGGGGAGGATGGATTTGATGTGTGCCATGACTAGCCGTTCAAAGCACTTCATGATGATGGGGGTCAGTGCAACAGGGCGATAGTCATTAAAAGTGGCCGGAGTGGGCTTCTTTGGCACGGGAACGATGGTAGTGGTTTTGAAGCAGGAGGGAACGACAGCCTGGCTCAGAGAAGCATTAAAGATGTCTGTGAAGACATCCTTGAGCTCCTCTGCACAGTCTTTCAACACACGACCAGGAATGGTGTCCGGGCCTGCAGCCTTGCGGGTGTTGATCCTGGAGAGTGTCCTCTTCACGCTGGCTGCAGACACACACAGGGGCTGGTCGTGGGGAGGTGGTGGAGTTTTTTGGGGCCGGGTGTCATTTCCTGCCTCAAACCGTGCAAAGAAGCTGTTGAGGTCATTGAGCAGGGTGATATTGTTGTCACAGGTCTGTGGCAAGGGTTTGTAGTCCGTGATGTTCTGGATGCCCTGCCACAGACTCCGTGTGTCCCTGCTATCTCTAAAGTGTCCGGTTATTTTCTGTGTGTATTTGTGTTTGGCTTTCCTGATTCCACGGGACAGGTTGGCTCTTGCTGCCCTCAGATGGGGGACATCCCCAGCTCTGAAGGCAGCGTTCCTGGCTCTCAACAGCCTGTGAACCTCCCCTGTCAGCCATGGCTTCTGGTTAGCCCTGGTGGTGATGGTTTTAGTGTGTGTGACATCACCAATGCATTTGGTGATGTAGGAGGTCACAGTGTCTGCGTACTCCTCAATGTCAGTGTGATTGTTGTATGTGGCGGCCTGTTTGAACACTGCCCAGTCTGTTGTACCGAGGCAGTGCTGTAGTGCAGACGAGGCCCCCTCTGGCCACACCTGGATCTGCTTCAGAGCCGGCCTAGAGACCCTTACACGGGGTCTGTATGCCGGTCTGAGCACAACAGAGATGTGGTCAGAGAGGCCTATGTGGGGGAGGGGGTAAGCCTTGTATGCTCCCTTGTGTGTAGTGTAAACCATGTCCAAAATGTTGTTTCCCCTGGTTGGGAAATCAACATGCTGATGTATTTGTGGCATGACAGTTTTGAGGTCTGCATGATTGAAATCCCCGGCAAGGATAAAAAATCCGTCCGGGTGAGCAGTCTGTTGCTCGCTAATAGAGTTATACAACTCATACAGTGCCTCTCTTCTATCAGCGCTGTTCGGTGATGGGGGTACGTAAACAACCACTAGAAATATTGCCGTGATTTCACGCGGGAGATAGAAAGGCCGGCACTTCAGACCAGTTTCTGTTTTAAAGTGTTTGTGGGTTTGAAATAAACTGGGATTTCATGTTGTCTGAAAATCCTCTGTAGTTTTTCAAAAACACCAGCCAGGTAAGGAATAGTTGCACCCTTTCTCCTGGGTTCTGATTCTCTGTTGTCTTGTTTCTTGCCCTTGTCTCTCTTGGTTTTGTTGAAAGCCCATTTAGGATATCCACAAACAGAGAGGGCTTCCTGCACATGTTGTTCTTCTTTCTCCTTACCCTCTGTGCTCGTAGGAACCACTTGGGCCCTGTGTTGTAATGTCCGAATAACACCCAGTTTGTGCTGCAGTGGGTGGTGTGAATCAAAAAGCAGGTATTGGTCTGTGTGTGTGGGCTTCCTGAAGACTTCTACTTGGAGTTGCCAATGTGTTCTCCTTGGTATCTTCATGAGTGAATTTGATGTTCAGATCTACAGCATTAATATGCAATAATCTTGAATTGTGATTTTAAAAAGTTGTCATCAATGGGTGGAGTGCCTGGATATGAGGCCAAAGCACTCTGTTCAAATTGCTCCATGTATAAGTTAGCCATGATAGGGGAGACCGGTGAGCCCATCGCACAGCCATGGATTTGCCTGTAGAAGTTTCCTCTGAACTGAAAATAGGTGGTATTTCAGCAAATTTCCAATAGTTGGCAGATTTGGTCAGGTGAAAGTTTAGTTCTCTCTTGGTATCCTGCAGTAGTCTCTTTCTTGCTGCCTCCACGACTACTGATGTAGGGATACAAGTGAAGATTTTCATGGGGAAACAGCATTATAAGTCAGTTATGAGTCGATTTTGCATAATGTAGGACTTTTAAATTGCAATATTCATCTAAAACATCATAAAAGAAACTAACATCTCTTAGGCAAACCCACTGACATGTGGAGAATGGGGTTTTTTTTGAACATTTCCCATACACGCTGCAAAAAAGTTTACTTATAGCAAAAAAAAGTTGAATTCTGTTAACTGGATATAGCGAGAAGGTTGCATGTGTGGGAAGAAATTCTTTCGACCTCGTCCAGAAATGCAGGAAGCTGAGAAGGTTCGGGATAGGCACTTTAATGACCAGCAGAGTATACACAGGTATGATCAGTACAGATGTCCTGTCGTCTCCCTGTCTGAGGTACAGAATCGTGGAGTATTTATCCTACAAACCAGTGGATCAATAACTAACTATCAGGATCCACCGTCATCTGGACTTTGAAATGCAACGTGTCACAGTGGTACATAACATGATCAAAACACAGGCAAAGTCCAGTTTAACAACACCACGTCTTCTAGTCCCCTACTGACTCAGCATAAAAAAGCAATTTAATCACTCATGGTCGTAAACGACATCAGGCATATCAGTGACCTTTGATGAAATAAACAAACAAAGATTATTTTCCTCACACATGTTTGACTTACGGGTCTTTCTGTGTGGAGTTTGCATATTCTCCCTCCAGATAAGGTAGTTATGACAAAGATTGGCTTAAAGGTCCCATGGCATGAAATTTTCACTTTCTGAGGTTTTTGAACGTTAATGTGAGCTCCCCTACCCTGTTTAGGCCCCCCCCCATGGCTAAAAGTTGCGAAATGCCTAAACTGAGCATTTGCGGTCCTTTTCTGCGTTACACAAAACCAGTGTTGAAACGGGCGAGTTCGGACAAGGCACCTTTTTGACGTCAGATCGGCAAATGCAGCTCCAGCCCCTCCCTCTGTCTCCGCTCAGCGTCCCTGTATATCCCGCCCATAGAGTTTGGACTGTGAATGCGCTACAATGCGAAATGCGTTTTTTTTATTTGCCTGGAGGCACGTCCGAGTGTTTCTAGGCTCGCAAGTCCCTTACCCGACCCTCTGGACCTCTGAAATACCAGTGGTTTAATTTTATTTTCTGTGTAAATATGCTTTTTTTCCATTGCAAAGTCTCCCATCTGTCTTCCTGTGTTAAACACGGAAGCGAGCAGACAGCGGTGCAGAGCTGCGCTTCCAGCGGGGGAAACCCGCCCCCCCCCGCTCCTTAGCTAATCTCTCTGTCCTTCTCATTTGCATTGAAGCAGCAACACCCAGAATAAAGCATTTTAAACACATATCTAGCCTCATGAAGACTGTCAGAGTCATATCTCATGCACTGAGTGTTGATTTTGAAGAAGGATTCATTTACAGTATTAGGGAACCATTAAGGAGCCATATAAAAGCATCAAGAAGTACCATGTCATGGGACCTTTAAGATATGGAGATGGGTCCCACTGCTCCTGACAGGTTGCCCCAGTGACATTGAAGGATGGGTCAAATGCAGAGGTGTGTGCAGTGTACCATAACTTTAACCAGGGTTATCATTGCCTTAACCTGCACATTGAGGACAAGCTTTTCCTCATTCTTAATAAACATATTATAACTGTCTACATGAGTGACTTTTGACAGTATGATATCACCTTATTTTGGTACATCTAGAATTGTCAAAAGTATCAAAAATCAGATACTAATTCTCAATAGAAGAGACCGTATAACAAAAGGAAAATGTGGCTATTACACATGTTTGTGTAGTGCTGCTTTGTGTCCTCCTTGTCCTTCTTCCATCTATACAAAGGCATCTCTTGACTAGGAATATATCACCAATTCTGTGGAATTTTCCCCCTCCGAATGGTAAGACAGACCATTTGATATTTTTTGGACATGGACATTTGATTCTTCACTCAATTTTCTGGCAGAAATCATACAGCTGGTCATCCAACAAAGACAGTAAAAGTCACCCTAAAAGGTGTAAATGGTACACATATTACTATATCCTGATTCTGTTGCTCTTATGTTCAACTGAATCCTGGACCATCAGGTAATGTGCAACAGCTCAGTGGTTGGCTACTCACTCTGCTAATATTAGCCTAGCAACCACTAGCTTAACCCATGGACCTGCTAGCACTGCTATAGCCTGGCATGCTCCACCACCCAGCACTACTAATGGCGGCCTTGATATCATGGTTCCTGTTTCTGGAACTAGCCCTGCTGCTGGCTCTGCTGCCGTCTGGCCTGCTCCTGGGGTCAGCCCTGCTGCTGGCTCTGCTGCCGTCTGGCTTGCTCCTGGGGTCAGCCCTGCTGCTAGCTCTGCTCCTGGCCCTGCTGCCGTCTGGCCTGCTCCTGGGGCTGGTCCTGCTACCGTCCAGCCTGTGCCTGGAGCCGGCCCTGCTGCTAGTCCTGCAACCATCCAGCCTGTGCCTGGAGCCAGCTCTAAAACTAAGCGACCTGCTGCTAGTAAGACAAAGAAGCATAATATAAAAGATACTTCTACTGCATGTAATGCTGTGGAGAAACAACAAGTTACAAAAATGTTTCAAACTGTAAATCATGGTAAAGTTTTGTGGGAGCAAAAAACAAAGCCTAAAGATCTCTTTGGAGGTCATATAAATATAAGAAGCTTGGCATCTAAATCAGAGCAAATGGAACAGTTGTTGACAAATTCTAATATAGATTTTTTTAGGCCTATCAGAGACTTGGTTAACCCCAGCATCACCAGCAGGGGTGTTTAATATCACAGGGTATAATGTATATAGACAAGGGCAGTGTTGGTGTTAAAATCACCCTGTCACCAGAAATGTCATTTTCTGTGATTACACTCTATAGACCACCCAATGCAAAAGATGTATTTTTTGACCAATTGTCAGAAATACTCAGTTTAGTAGTGATCAATTAATTTTAATGGGAGATTTTAATCTGAATTGGCTCAATAAAGCCAAAAGGAAGAAATTAAAGGATCTTGCAGCTAAATTTCAGATGTCACAACAAATAAACTGTCCTACAAGAATAACAAATGCTCTCAAACCTTAATAGATTTGATTTTTACAAATAAACCAGAACGTATAACAAAAACATATAACTTTATAACTGGTATGTCAGATTATAACCTAACATTAATAGTTCGAAAATGACCAAAAAGCTCGTGTGAAAACTAAAAACAGTTTTAGTAATTTAAAAAAAATGGTTTCATTCATGCCACGCAGAAACATACCAAAGTTTGAAAATGAATTTATAGAAATAAATTGGATGGATATTATCTCAGGAAAAAAATGTGAAGACATCTGTGAAAATGTGATGGAAAAAATAAAATCCTTAATAGCATCATACACAAAAAGAGTGCCAGCAAAAAAGCAAATAAAACCCAAACTGCCATGGTTTAATGAATCAACCTGGCTACTGATGAAAAAAAAGAGACTTTGAAGTCAGGTCTCACTACTGATTGGTTAATTTATAAAAAATGTAGAAATAAGGTTGTTTCACAACTTAGGGCAGCAAAAGCAAAAATTTTTCTAGATATAATTAAAGAAGCAAAAGGAAATAATAAAGTTTTGTGGAAAAATATAGATAAACTTTCAGGTAAGACAAAATCACAGGATCAGATCATAAAGTTAAAAATCAATGGAGAAGAACAACATGATCATTTGGTTGTGGCAGAAAATTTTAATGAGTATGTTTTAAATTCTGTTTTAGAATTAAATACAAATTTCATAAGGAAGTCCCACAGGGATCGATTCTTGGGCCACTATTGTTCAGCCTATATATTAATGACCTCCCATCCGTGTGTGACGAAGTTGGTGTCCAGATGTATGCGGACGACCGTCATTTACACGAATGGGAAGGATCATGAACACGTGGCAGCCAAACTATCAATGGCAATGGAGAAAATTGCAACATGGTTGAAGGACTCTTGTCTAACAATGAATGTTGATAAAACAGCAAGAATGTTTTTCTCCACGAAACAAAATAAAAGAACATATCCCTTAATCACAGTAAACAACGAAACTATTAAAAATGTTGATGAATACAGATATCTTGGCATAATTTTACATAATAGACTAAGTTTTAAAAAACACATTAAAAAGGTTTGCCATAAAATAAAATATAATCTGTCTACTTTTAGATCCAGACGAAATTCTCTGACAAAACAAGGAGCAAAAATCTAAATGCAATGATACTACCTCATTTAATTTTTGGTACTTCATGCTGGTCACAAGCAAACCAAACCACAATAAAACCTTTAGACTCTCTTTATAAGCAAGTACTCAAGATTCTAGATCGGAAACTACGGAAATACCATCACTGTCAGATATTAAATAAACATAAAATGCTCAACTTTGATAATACATTTAAACTGGCCAATCTAAGGTTATTATTCAAGATTATCAATAATGTGGCACCAATACCACTGAAAAAGCTTATCTATTTAACATCTGATCAGATGGTCAGAACAACCAGGTAAGTGGCCAATGTGTAATACCAAAAAGGAAAACATCACTAGGACAATCAGCATTTTCATTTAAAACAATCTCAGAATGGAACAAACTTCCAACTGAGCTAAAATTATGCAAATGCTTAAAAAAATTAATTAATTCATTCATTCATTCATCTCCTTCCGCTTTTCCATTTTCTGGGTCATGGGGGCAGCAGTCCAAGCAGATCTGCTGCCCAGAACACAATGCACCAGCAAAAAAATTTAACCTAGAAATTAAACAACAATTTCTAAGAGTGCAGACGTGTCAACATTAAAGACTAGACATGAGAAGGGGGTACAGGTACAGTAATCCCTTGTTTATCGTTTATCAGCTGGAAACCTAACTGCAAGGTGATATCACTCCGCCCATGCCTAGCTAGATCGGGAAAAAAACGCGCTGTTGCATAAGGACATAAATCCTTTAAATTACAAGGTTGATTATATTTCTAAAATTGTTCCATCAACACAGACATTTGCATCGACAGTCTGGCGTTATAGTTGACTTGTTTTGGGTGCACTATGGAGTGGGTAAGCCTGATTAAAATCCAGCTACCATTTACCATGACTTGCACTAGCCTAGCAACTGAAAACTCTGCAGCTGGAAGGACTGCATGAAATTCGCTAAAAAGTGTCTCCACATCTCTGCAGCACTCTGGCTAACTCGGAAATGAGCCCCCATGTCAAAAATCCTGGAATATCCCTTTAAGGCTGTAAATGCCTCACCACACACATTATACACTTTTCTAAGACTGGAATTAACCTTGACTCACATTTCTCTCTCGTTTAAACACTCAAACTTTCGTAGATTTTCAACAAAATGTATTAATAGTGAAGCGTGGGGGGGACACGGCTCCGGAAGCCCCACCGGACGCACGAGGGGGGCGGAGACATGAGTCACTGGATCCGCAGGAAGCACCGCGCTCATCCAACGGCACTGCCACGTCCCGGGACGTGACGCACACCAATCCCTTGGAGAAGTGCGCGACACGTGCACCCCCATCGTGGTCAAATCCTTGACAGAGCAGCACGACCGGCGCGAGGCCGCACGTACACCGGGGCTGCGAGCACGAGCCCGAGCCACAAACCAGCCGCACGAAACCAGCAAAGAGCGACACGTGGTAGTTTAATCCTGGTTTAGACCTGGTCTAGTCCCGGTTTAGTCCAGGTCTAGACCTTGTCCAGTCCTGGTTTAGTCCAGGACCAGTCCAGTTTTAGACCTGGTCTAGACCTGGTTTAGTTCTGGTCTAGACCTGGTCTAGTCCCGGTCTAGTCCCGGTCTGGTTCTGGTCTAGTCCTGGTCTAGTCCCGGTCCCCCCTGCATCCCCCATCTATCAATCGGCAAAGGTCTACAGTCTCTTAGCCAATCAGGACGCAGAACACAATGTTACACTATAAAAAAAAAAAAGAAAAAAAAAATCACTGTATTGAGAAAAGGGTTTTAATTATTTTTTACTAATTGATAAAATGTATCACTGCCACTGTAAATATTATGAATTGCATTGTTTTTATGCTTTATGTTCATTGTTTGTGATGTTGTTTGTCTCAGGGACTGCGGATGGAAATTAGCTCCGAGAGCTAAAGTCTGGTAAGCATCTTTTCATTTTTTGTAATTAATGCTCCTGTACATTGTCCCTGTCAAATAAATCAAATAAACTAAACTAAATTAATATTAAAACTAGTATTCAAACTAGCCACTCATTTGAGCAGGTATCAAAACTACAAAAGTCACACTCACATGACAGAAATGAACCTTGAATGATCTTGAGTTGTATCAAAACAAGTAATGAGAGCACACAGACTAGTATATGCCCATGAGGGGAATCCCAACTAGAGGGTGCTGCATATCACCAGTGTAGAGTGTTTTGTGTTTTTCCTCCTTTCAGTGAAATTATTTGACAAATTCACTAGAACATGCAATCTGTAGACCTGTGTGCAGAATCATTATGCAGGGGCTGGTCCACTCTCTCACTCGAATGTCCCTGTGCAGAGGGTGGAAAATGTGCTATAAAAGACAAAGAAAAGAGGGGAGGGAGCGCAGGAGAGAAGGAGGAGGGGTGAAGGAGGAGGAAGAGGGGAGCTATGGACTGAAGGAAATGAAAAATGAGCACGTTTAGCTGAAGGGACGCTACAAAGATCTGCAGTGTTCTCATCTGTGTCCACATTAAACTGAGAAAAATTCCACCAGGAGACGTCCAGTGCAGAGTTTATTGAATGAAAAACTGTGGTCCTGAGACCCCGGCAGGTAGAGACATCAAAATGTGGTATTTTCAAAAGAAAGACCAATCTTATTTGATAGAGCGATGCAAGAAACACAAATACAAGGACATTTTTACTACACAAAAATTACTCAAGTAAATGAACTTGGGGCATTGTGTACGTTTTCTGGTGGCGGGTCCATGAAATGCTTTTCTTCATCTTCATGAGATGTTATTGCGTTGTCTAGAATGTTTCACAGTATGGCATTAAACCTTTCTATCTTCATGGATACCAAACCAGACCAAGTTACAGGTCAGTTCTGTGGAGAGGTGACTCCGCACACAGTCAGAATGCCTGTTTTTCTAGGTATTTCAGAGCTATAAAACCACCTGTGATTGAATAAATGTAAAGAAGAGCTGTTTAATGTCATACCATGGAACACTCCAGGCCTAATAATGACACCACAAAGTTACATAATGCACCTTTAAAGAGAGTGTTGTACAAAATTTCTACCATGTTATAATGCTGTTCCCTAATCAAAAACATCCCTGAGGAGGTAAAGGGAGAAATTCAATTTGTCAACTGGATGTTTCCAAGCTGCTCCAAGCTGCTTCGTCAGTTGCTCCAAGCTGCTTCGTCAGTTCTGGCTAGAGTGCTGGTAGACACGGCTTATATCTGCCTGAAGGGAGGAGCTAAATACAATGAAATTACTATGAAATTAACACAACTATTTGTTTTCAGTTTCTGTCTTTTGTTTTAAGTTTCTGTCTGGGGTCTTATTTAGCATACCCAAAAGACAGAAACTGAAAACAAATAGGTGTGTTAGTTTCATAGTAATTTCATTGTAGTTAGCTCCTCCCTTCAGGCAGATATAAGCAGTGTCCATCAGCACTCTAGCCAGAACTGACGAAGCAGCTTGGATGAGCTGCGAAACGTCTTCGACCAAATAAACTTTGTCCAGTTGACAAATTTAATTTCTCCCTTTACCATAGATTCTACCTGGATGACTGAGGGATTCTTCACACATCCCTGAAGAGGTTTTAGATGTCATAAGATAAGATAAGATACGACTTTATTGATCTCACACAGGAGAAATTCACTTGCCACTCTGTACAAATCCAAAGATGTTCTTTAGTCCTCTCCACATGCCCCATGCGTTGTATTGGGCCAGCTGCTCCTCCAGCTTCCTCCTGTAGTCCTTCTTGGCCCATCGGATCCTCCACTGGAGCTCCCTCTGGACCCTTTTCTGCTCCTCTCTGTCCCCTGAATTGAAAGCCCTTTTCTTCTGGTTCAGGAGGGCTTTAAGCTCAGGGGTGACCCAGGGGTGGTTGTTGGAGAAGCACCGTACCCTCCTGGCTGGTACAGTGTTCTCCATGCAGAAGCTGAAGTAGTCCATGATGCAGTGGGTCAGGCCGTTGATGTCATCTCCATAAGAGTCGCTGAACATGTCCCAGTCAGTGTTCTGGAAACAGTCTCTCAGACTCTCACAGGCCTCGTCAGTCCAAAGCTTCACAGACCGCTTCTGCACAGGTCCTCTTCGCACCCTGGGTGTGTATTCCGGGAGCAGGTAAACCAGACAATGGTCTGAGCGTCCGAACGGGGGGAGGGGGGCAGAGGTGTAGCCGTCTTTGATATTTGCGTAGAACAGGTCTAAAGGCCTATTATTTCTCGTGGGGCACGTGGCGTATTGTGTGAATGTGGGAAGAGTAGCGGAGAGAGATGTGTGATTAAAGTCCGCAGTGATCAGGAAGAGGGCGCGTCTGCATTTGTGTTACAATGCTGTGGAGCTGCTCACAGGCTGCTGCACCATCACCCGACAGCGGAATGTACACGCAAAACACAATCACGTGCGAAAATTCCCGTGGCAAATAGTACGGCCTCATACTCATAGCCAGCAGCTCTCAGTCCTGGGAGCACAGCTGTTGTTTCATGTGTGCGTTCCCGGGATGACACCAGCGCTCGCTCACAAATTCCGCCAGTCCTCCTCCCCATCACAGTCTGATCCGCGCGCTTCATTGTAAATCCGTCCAGGGAAATGATATAGTCCGGTATGTGCTCATTCAGCCACGTCTTGGTGAAACACATAAGGCTGCAGTCTCGGTATTCTCTCTGCTGCTGGGACAGCGTGGTGAGCTCTTCAGTCTTGTTGGAGATGGCGTGGAATTTTCCCATAATTACCGCAGGTAGATACAGTAAATACGGTCTCCGTGTCTTACGTCCACCCCTGCAGCCTCTCCTCTTCTTCCGTATCTCTGCTGGAACGACAGGTTTCTCTGTGTGGAGTAGAAAAGGGCTGGCAGGCTGAGGAGCTCCTCGCGTGCGTATGTGATGTGAGCCGTAGCTGAAAGCAGTCTCCGACACATCTCCTGGCGCAGATTCACAAAGTGCAAAAAAACACTACAGCTAACAATAAAGCTGTATTAAAGGTAGGCTTCCCAGGTGCCCAACTGCACCGTGTTTCACCTACTCTAACGAAAAAAATGAAAAAAAAACCCCTCTATATACAAGTAAAAAGAGGAAAAAAGGTAAAGTAGGGTCGTAGCTTCTGCGACAGGCAGCTGGCCTCTCCAGCGCCATCTTGGAATTTCATCCATTTGAGTAATCTAGCAATCTCTAGCCCTTATTCAAACCCTCCTTATGATTAGCAGTGCAGTCTTGTGCAAGGCTCCGTCTACAGGCCTAAATCACCCAATTTTTCATAAATATACAAAAGCAGGATATAAAACAATATACAACAACTTGACAAACCTGGTGTGATATGCAGTAGCTTCAGTAGAAGGATGCACGCTGATTGTGCGCAGGGAGCAAAGGGAGGGGAGGAAGTGAATCTGAAACTTATAAGACACTTAAATATGTTGAGCATTTTCAAAACAATTTGCTTTCAATGAGAAAATAACCTACTTATGATCTCACCTGAAATGTCTTGATCCACACTTCAGACTTTGCCCCTGCATTAACTAACACCCTGTAATCAGGGCGTTCCTGCATGATGTCACGTACTACTTGACACTGCAATGACCACTGGAGGCAACACAGTTTGTCACTGTTTTTGGCCATTAAGCTGCAAAAATGTCTAGTTTACACTAACGTTGCCAAAAAAATCACTTGGAACAGTAGACAATGCTAATGAAACACCATATACAGTTTAGTAGTGAAAGTGGATTTAGTGTTTAGTTATAATTATAATCCATTTCCATTGAGTGATGCCAACAGGTTATTGTTCAAAGAAAAATGCAAGCTTTTTGAGGAAACTTCGAAATGTAGTTTGATATTTTCAAGTCTGTTTCCTCATTGGCGTTTCATCATATTACACATGACTGGTCTTTAAAGCTTTCGATGCAGAATGTTGGACAGTGGGGTTGGTTGAAGGGGGCTGGGTTGGTTGTGGGGTTGGTTGCACAGGGTTGTTTGAAACTATACTTTAAGGTTAGTAATACGATTATGTACAATGCTCCACCCACAGGCTTATATCACCCATGGTCCTGTACGGGAATTTTCCATAAATGTGCCCGACCACAGAAAAACTAAACACAAGTTTAGTGGGAGGTGTTTTGAGTTATTCACAGATTCTGAAAGTATAGATTCTAAGCTTTCAAACAATGCCTTACACAGGGAAATCTGAGAACATTTGAAGAATTTGTGACCATTTGAAAGCTGAGCTGAGAAAAGCTTCTCTAAAGATTCTCTAAGTCCAGGCCTTCAGAACTCATTTACATGACATTAGCTTAGCTAAGCCCTTCCCCTGGAGATCGTCTATCACTCTGGTGTGGTGTTTACATTCAGGGCAGGTCAGAATTAGAAGGTAGTTTGTTAAAATGGAAATGCTTTTATAACAAAAAGTCCATATAATCATTCAATAATTCAATAATACCAGGGCTCTCAAGGCTCACGCATTGAGAGTGTGACACACGCAATTCGACGTATTCACACGCGCACACGCCACACATGGCATTTCTCACGCTGATTTGTGTTATTTTTTTTATTTTTTATTTTTTTGTGCCCAGAAAATCGGTCTGTGTGGCTTAGTTTATGCAGGCTCCGCGCGTTTTCAGCGCCGCCCCCTCCTCCTGCTCCGGGGGAGCTCCGGGGGAGCAGGGGGAGGGGGGACCGCACGGTCTGCTCCCGACCGTGCGGTCCGAGCGGAGGCCGGAGCAGACACGCTGTCCGGGCACGTCCTGAGCCTCAGTCCCGGTGCCACGTCAGGGCTCTCAACACGCAATTCACACGGCATTTCTCACGCAATTCAAGCGCCCAAAATTGTTCACTCGCACCCCCCCCGGTCCTCGGAAATTGCAGTCACACGCACGACCCCGCTCAAAACTTGAGAGCCCTGATAATACACATTATGTTAAGTCAAAGTCACCTGTATTGTCAATTTAATACAATACAAAATAGTATAGGACACTACACACACACACTCTGGACACACACACACACACACACACACACACACACACACACACACTGGACACACACACAGGATCTACACAGGAAAATATGTTAAATCAAAGTCACTTGTATTGTCAATTTAATACAATACAATTAATACTGGTTTAGTTATGATTTAGTCCTGGTTTAGTCCTGTTTTAGTCCTGTTTTAGTCCTGTTTTAGTCCTGGTTTAGTCCTGGTTTAGTCCTGTACACACACTTACACATATGACTCACCCCATAAGAAAGAGAACGCGGTCACCTCCGTTGTAACTACAGTTTGCTGCGTTGTCCGATAATTCACGTATCCACGGTCTTTCGGCAGCTAAAGTATCTGACCGCATTCTCTACATGAGCTCCGGAAATGGACATTTCCCGAACGTGTCCCATGTCAAAGTAGTATTTACAGTCCATTTTCACTGTCCTTATTCTCTTGAAATGCAGCGTAAATATCCAGGAGCTGCTCACAGCTGATAGGCGAACAGGCGAAAACAAAACAGCGGCACGGCAAGAAGGTTCCGGGTTCGATCCCCGGGTCGCCCGGGCCTTTCTGTGTGGAGTTTGCATGTTCTCCCCGTGTCTGGGTGGGTTTCCTCCGGGCACTCCGGTTTCCCCCATCAACCCAAGGTAAAATCCTCCAGCTTAGGTCCTGACCAAACCGAAGCAAGAAGATCATGGAGATGGTCCCCGGGCGCAGTGATGTACTGCCCACTGCTCCTAATAACAGGATGGGTTAAATGCAGATTTCTCCTGTGTGAGATCAATAAAGTCATTCTTCTTCTTCTTAATTGTCACATGAGGGCGAGCGTGGGTAATTATGGTGATTTACACATGCCCCGTTTCTTTGCGAAAAACAAGCCAATTTCAATGACAAAATGCATGTTTTTAAAGCAGCAATTTCCAAAGATTTTACTTGTAGCTGTTCCAGATTTTTAAAAATGTGAAAAAACAGAACTAGTTAATTTGAAATGGTTTGCAGTGGTCCAAAGTTATTCATTGTGATGAGTTTATTAGTGCTTTAAGTGCAACTTTCAGAAATCTGAGTGGGGTTTTGCAGTGACAGTAAAACTAACAAAACTATCTTGCTAACAGTGCACTTCCAGGGGTGATACTTCCAGGTCATTAGCTCGTCATTGTCAGGTTGGACTGTGGAGACAGAAGTTCCAGATGTTCTGCTGATAGACACCATCGCCAGGACAACACCACACTTTGCTCCAGAGACGGACATGCTAATGAAATCACCAGTGACAGAGAAAGAGGAGCAGGGTCTGGGTTAGTCCTGGCGTAGTCTTGGTTCAGTCCAGTTTAATGTTTTGTAACGTCACGTAATGTGTGTTGAATGTTTTAAAGGGATATGCCACCCCCCAGGGCAAATTTGGGCATCTCCCCACAGTCCAGAGACTAAAATAAGTGGTGGAAAGCGTTTTTTGCATTCATATCGAGTGCAAATAAATGTGCAAATCAACACGGAGAGCTTGCCTTGGTCATTTTGGGTGGGAACTATTTTCCAGTGCGGAAGAATACAGCCGAATCACGCACCACGTTGTGCAACAGGGGAACTCCCTTCCCGGTGCGTAACTGGGATTCCCCTGGTAGCGTACTGCGTGATTCGACTGTATTCTTACGCACTGGAAAATAGTTCCCACCCAAAATGACCAAGTCAAGCTCTCCGTGTTGATTTGCACATTTATTTGCACTCGATATGAATGCGCACTACACAGAAAGTAATTGGGAAACGCATCGAGCAAATTAATTCCTTTTGGCCGAAATCTTTCTCTGGCGACGTTAGACTCCAGTCTAAGGCGGAGGAGCTGCAGATACCGCGGCGGTCAGTGGCGACAGACTCGGACAATGGCTGGGTGAGCAGGAAAACGCTTTCCACCACTTATTTTAGTCTCTGGACTGTGGGGAGATGCCCAAATTTGACCTGGGGGTGGCATATCCCTTTAAGGTCCTATATTACACTAAACTGACTCTTGTGAGCTTTTAGTTTGTTATAATGTTCCCTCCTCAAAAACAGACCTGGAGTTGTATTTTGTTTCATTCACACATATTTGAGGAATTCTTTATTATTAGTCTGTCTACATCTCCAAAGCTCAAATGCTCTGTTCCACCTTGTGATGTCATGAAGCGGTAGTTTTCAAGTTAACAGCTCCTTTAACCTTTTGTTTAGTAGAGATGGGTAATTCCAGGGCTGAAATTATCCAAATGATTCTAGTGCAGGGGTCGGCAACCCGCGGCTCCAGAGCCACGGATGCGGCTCAGTACTTTGGTTCCTCATTTATCGTGGGGGTTACATTGTAAAAATAAACTGCGATAGGCTAAATCCGTGAAGTAGTCAGCTTTATATTGCGTGTATAAATATTTGTGTATTTCACAGTTCCTCTGACCGAGCCGCCTGGCGACGCTGCGCTGTTGCGGGTTTTGTTGTCTCAGGACTGGTTCCACCGCCTGGACTCCAGGTTCGTTCTGCGGAAACACTGCCGCTACTTCCCGTCGCGCATTGACCACCCAGAGAAGTGTGTGCTCAGACATGTGCACCTGCACACCGTAATAGAACAGCATGACTGGTGCGACCAGCCCCAGGTGAGACGCACGGCCGTGGCCCTTCTGGCAAGTGCCCAAATGCCAGACCGCTCAGTCCTCACTGCTTCAGAGTCACACTGTTTGTGATCACGTTTAAATTAATTTGGCAAACTGAACACATTCTGTACTGTACAGGAGACACGGAGGAGAATGACTGACGAATCGGCAAAGGTCTACAGTCCCTTAGCCAATCAGGATGCAGAACACAATGCGTGTTGATACACTATAAAAAAAAATCTGCGAAACATCGAGGGACCACTGTATTTAATTAAAATATATTTTATTTTAGTCTGTTCATTTTCAAAATGTAATTCTATGGCACAAAGATGTTATAAAAAATGTTATATGCAGTGTTATTTCATTTTAAATTTCAAAAGGGTTTTGTGGCTCCCAGTGTTTTCTTTACTGTGTGAAACGGGTCCAGATGGCTCTTTGAGTGGTAAAGGTTGCCGACCCCTGTTCTAGTGAATGTGTACAGTGGTTAAAAAAACAGTTACACACTATTACCACATGACATCACAAGGTGAAAAAGAGTGTTTTATATTTGGAAGATCAAATGAATAAATTAATTAAATGAACTGGACCCTACCTGGACAAAAGAGGCATTACACATGAACTAGTTTTTGTTTTCCACATTTCAAAATCAGGTAGAGCACCTTCGGTCCTGTTTTACATTCCACTGTTTTGTGTGCTCCTCTCTGGTATTTCTGACACAGGCTCGTCTGATTTCCCATGCTGTTCTGTCGCTGCACGTTTCTTATTCTCAGACAACATTCATCCTCACACACACAGCTCCAAGTCATTTTGTTTATGTCAACCTTTCACCTCGTCCAAAAAACAGAACAAAACTGAAATGTCCAGGAGGGGTCAGAACACTGAGACTCTGACGTGGAGTTTACAATACTGGACATATGGCTCTGTAACACTGGGATTAGTAGGTATTTTTACACTGCATTCCACATTATTATGGAAATTATATTTTTCTCTGATTTTGTCAAATTGGTCATATAAATGACAGTCATCATAATTTTCAAGTCATCACCCGAGTGCCTGAGAGAGTGGCAGCTGGGTACGGTAGCTCCTGCCTAACTACCTTGGACGTTAAGCTTGTTTGTTTGCACTTTTAGATTTGATTCATTTTTTTTTTCTTACTTTAGCCATCCAATTAACACTAGCTATGCTTTCTGGGCATTTTTGGCATTTTTTCTTGATTTCGGCTTGCCTCTTTATGCTGTCTGTATGGCTCAGCAGAGCAGTCTCCCCACTGTGTATTCAAGGGAACAGCTCCTGCCTCTTTCTAAGTCCTCAGTGCTTTCTGGACTTAAACCGGACATTTCTGTGGAACTACGGAGAAGAACACGCAGAGGATGCTGTGCTGGAGAGAAAGTGGAGGAGAAAATTCAGGCCTGTGGTTCCGTCAGTTCTGATGGGGAACGTAAGGTCACTGGGAAATAAGATGGAAGAACTGTGTGTGCTTTTTCGGACCCAGAGGGAGTATGCGGTCAGCAGTATCATGTGCTTCACAGAGACCTGGCTTCATACAAAGTTTCTGGACAGAAGAATTTGTGGCCATTTGAAAGCAGCACATTCTGAAAACAACAATCTGAGAAATTCCACGTTAAAAATCTGCTTGTGGAACAGAAAGGAACTCATTTGCATGACATTAAGCTAAGCCCTCCCCCATCACTGACATCACTGTGGTGTGGTGTTTCAGGGCAGGTCAGAATTAGAAGATACTTTGTTAAAATGGAAATGCTTTTATAACAAAAAGTCCATATAATTATTCAATAATTCAATAATACACAGGCTAATATGTTAAGTCAAAGTCACCTGTATTCTCAGTTTAATATAATACAATATGAGATGTTTTATACTGGTTTAGTTCAATTAAATACTGGTTTAGTTATGGTTTAATGCTGTTTTAGTCCTAGCTTAGTCCTGTTTTAGTCCTGTTTTAGTCCTGTTTTAGTCTTGTTTTAGTCCTAGCTTAGTCCTGTTTTAGTCCTGTTTTAGTCTTGTTTTAGTCCTGGATTAGTCCTGGTTTAGTCCTGGTTTAGTCCTGTTTTAGTTGTGTTTTAGTCCTGGATTAGTCCTAGTTTAATCCTGGTTTAGTCCTGTTTTAGTTGTGTTTTAGTCCTGGGTTAGTCCTGGTTTAATCCTGGCTTAGTCCTGTATCAAATCAAATTAAATCAAACAATATTTATAAAGCGCTTTTCATACAAAATTGTAGCACAAAGCGCCTTAAAGTGGTCAAGGATTAAAAGATTGACCTTTATTGATCTCGCACAGGAGGAGTTGTTTCTATATTTGACCCGGGGACCATCCCCATAATTTTGTTTTTTTATTTAGGTTTGACACGGGGAGAACATGCAAACTCCACACAGAAAGGCCCGGGCGACCCGGGGATCAAACCCGGAACCTTCTTGCTGTGAAGCATGAGCGCTAGCCACTCAGCCACCGTGCTGCCAGGAAAAAAAAAAAAAAGCCAAACAGATGGACAAACAAGCAAACAAAAGAACAAACAAAAGACAAGCAAACAGACGACCGAAGTCAATCAAAGGCCAAGCTAAACAGGTGAGTCTTGAACCCACTCTTAAAAACATGAACGTTCTCTGCAGCCCTGAGCTCCTCCGGCTGTTCCATAGACGAGGGCCGTAGTCCTGAAAAGACGCCTCTACGTGAATGTGTGTCCTGACCTTGGGAATGACCAGGAGCTGCTGCCGGAGGAGCACAGGGCCCGTGAAGGTTCGTAAGGGGAAAGCAGTTCTGAAAGATAAGAAGGCCCCAGACCATTAAGACATTTAAAAAACAGTAAAAGAACTTTAAAATCTATCCTGAAACTCACAGGGAGCCAAAGCAGAGATTTTAAGGCCGGTGTAATGTGGTCCCGCCCTCTGGTCCTAGTCAGGACATGTGCTGCTGAGTTTTGTAATAATTGCAAACCTGAAATCCTCTTTTTGGGAAGACCAGAGAGCAGGGCATTACAGCAGTCTATACGGCTGGTGACAAAAGCATCAGTGTCTCCGTATTGGCCTGAGAGAGAATAGGGCGGACTCTGGCTATGGTTTTTAGGTGACAGAAACCTATTTTTGTGATGTTCTTAATATGTGGGATAAAAATCAGCTCAGAGTCAAAAATGACGCCCAGGTTTTTACCTTGAGGAGATGGGTTAAAAGACTGTGCTTGTAGTTTTGATAAAAGTTTCTCTCTCTGGGCCTCAGGACCAATGACTAAAACCTCAGTTTTGTCCTGGTTAAGCTGGAGAAAGTTTCTTGCCATCCAGGATTTGATATCTAGAATGCAGTTAAAAAGAGCATCCATTGGCCTGGTGTCATCAGGAGACATGGAGATGTAAAGCTGCGTATCATCTGCAGAGCTGTGGAAGTTGATTCCATGTCTCCTGATGACACCACCAAGAGGGAACATGTACAAGTTGAAAAGCACAGGGCCTAAAATGGAACCCTGGGGGACACCATATGTGATTTTATGGATCTTGGAGGAGTATGTGTCCATACTTACCATAAATGTTCTGTCTGTGAGATAGGACGTGAACCATTTGTGAACAGCACCAGAGAGGCCGAGGTGTTTTAGGCGAGTTAAAAGAATCATGTGGTCTACTGTGTCAAAGGCAGCGCTCAGATCCAGCAGAACCAACACAGTCACCTTTTGAGAATCACAATTTATTCTAAAGTCATTTAAAATCTTTGCCAAGGCAGTCTCGGTGCTGTGGTTCACCCTAAAATCAGACTGAAATTTTTCCAAAATGTTGTGATCCTCTAGAAAATCATTTAATTGGATAGAGACAAGTTTCTCTAGAATCTTGCTTAAAAATGGTAAGTTAGACACTGGTCAGTAGTTGTTAAAATCGTTAAAATCTAAATTGCTCTTCTTCAGCAGGGGCCTCACCACCGCTGCTTTGAAGGCAGCGGGAAAGACCCCTGTCTGAAGAGAGCAATTCATCATGACCAAAAGTTCATCCCTAAAAGATCCATAAAATGACTTAAAAAATGGAGTGGGGATTGGGTCTACGAGACATGTGGTGGGCCTCACTGAGGAGAAGACCTTGTCAAGCATCTCAGCATTAACCAAGGCAAAACTGTCCAGAGTTTTCTCTTGGCGAGACAAACACTCAGGTGTGTTAGAAACAGAGCTTTGACGAGATAAAATATCACATCTGATAGTGTTTATCTTTCCCGTGAAGTGGTCAGCAAACTGCTCGCAGAGAGAGTCAGTGGGTGTCAAGTAAAATGCGTTAGAATCGGGGTTTAAAATGTTTTCAATGGTTGAGAAAAGAACTTTTGGATTATTTTTGTGGTTCGTGATTATTGTGGAGAAGTAACAATTTCTTGCATTCCTTGTAGCATTGTTATGTGATCGTTGCTGATTGATGAATAATTAGTGGTTTACAGTCGTGTGTATACACACATACACATACGTACACACAGGCTAATGTTGACACAAGGCCCCTGCTTTCACCTAATATCTCCATTTGATGCAGAAATAATATGATGATAATATGACTTATGTCGTCGTGTTGTCCAATAATTTGCGTATGTCCATGTGTATATGCGCGTATTGCATATATCCACGGTCTTTCCGCAGCTAAATTTGCAGACCGTTTTCTGTACATGAGCTCCAGAGAAACGGACGTGTCCCGAACGTGTTATGTGTCCAAGTACAAATTAAAAGTCCATTTTCATGTCCTTATCCTCTTGAAATGCCGCATACATATTCACAAGTTCCTCACAGCTGACAGGCGAACAGGCGACATATATTACTGTGAAGGAGCGTATCTGTGCACCCAGCATTGAACTTATGGTTGTGGGAATGCATCCACATTATTTATCAAGAGAATTTACGTCTGTACTGTTCATTGGAGCTTACATCCCTCCTTCAGCGGACAAAGAGGGAGCCTGGGACAGAATACTCACTGTGGTCACTGCTCTGCAGTCAAAGTATCCTGAGGCATTACTACTGATTTCTGGGGACTTTAATCATGCCACATTGGACAGTGTCTTACCCACATTTCATCAGGATGATGAAATGCTACAAGTACCTCGGCTTTCATGTGAACAACAGGCTGGACTGGAGGGACATCTGTAATGCTGTGTACAAGAAGAGCATGAGCAGACTCTACTTCCTGAGGAAACTCAGGTCTTTCAGTGTGTGCAGCAAGTCACCAGAGATCTTCTACCAGTCTGTGGAGGCCAGCGCCCTGTACTTTACTGTAATCTGCTGGGGAAGCAGCACCAGTAAAAGGGACATGAGACGGATTGACAAATTGATCCGCAAAGCTGGTCATATGATCGGCTGTGAGCTGGAGACATTTGTCACAGTGAGGGACAGGAGGACACTGGACAATCTGCTCTCCATCATGGACACTCCTGCTCACCCACTGCACCAGACCATAGAGGGACAGAGGAGCTCATTCTCCAACAGGCTCCTACAGCTCCACTCAAACACTGAGCGATACAGGACGACATTCATACCATACTCCATACAACTGTACAACAACTCACCTTATGTAACAGATAATACTCCATACAACTGTACAACAACTCACCTTATGTAACAGATAATACTCCATACAACTGTATACAGCTGGTACTGTACATCATGTTTGATATTGTATTTTATATTTGACTACTACTTCTATATAAATCTGATTTGTACATATATATTTTATTATCATTATTTTTATGTATATAATTATGTCTCATCTGACACATCTATTGCTCTTTGATTGCTATTCCATCAATTTATCTATTTTTTTTCTTTTACCCTCTGTTATATATTATATACAGGGGGTCCTCGGGTCCGACGGTCTCGACTTACGACGTTCCGTGGTTACGAACGCGCCCCCATAAAAAAACGTCTTACACGGTTTAGCGTGGTAAGCGACGTAAACAAAGGCGAACGACGCGCGACACACGGCGGAAGAATACGCTTTGTTGTGGTTGTAGGGCGGAGAAAACCGCCTTGTGTGCGTGCCCAATGTGGGAGGAAGTACCTGATGTGGGCTCTGATCTGCTCCTATGAAAGCGGCAGTGATAACCAAGCAGCGTAGTGGTCTAATTATTGAGATGGAAAGGTTATTGGTGCTTTGGTTGGAAGATCAAAGTCAAAATCCGACTTACGACGAAATTCGGGTTACGACGCGTCTTAAGAACGGATCAACGTCGTAACCCGAGGACCCCCTGTATTATATTTGATGAGTGAGCTACCATACCCAAAAACAATTTCCCTTGTGGATTAATAAAAATCAAGTTTGTCTAAGTCTAAGTCTTTCAACTTTTAGAGTACAATTCGAATGTTATTGAACAAACCTCCCAATGATAACAGTATTTTTTTTTTATATAAAAACTTAAAATGCACTCTTTCAAATTATTTTGCACAACAGAGTTTCAAACCATGTTACTGTTGTAAAGAACTGAAAATTGTCATTTGTTTATTTTTCAATTGGACGCATTGACATATTATTGAAATCAAAAGCTATTTCAATCAAAAAATCTTAACAGGTCAAGTTACATTTTAACATAGGACTCCTTATTCGATTCGAGCTTCACAATTCTTGCATCCATTGAACTTGTGAGTTTGTGGAGAGTTCTGCTTGAATTTCTTTGCAGAATGTCAGAATATCCTCCCAGAGCTGCTGTTTGGATGTGAACTGCCTCCCGCCCTCATAGATCTTTCGCTTGAAGAGCTCCAAAGGTTCTCAACAGGGATTAGGTCAGGGGAGGAAGGAGGCCACACCATGAGTTTATCTTCTTTTATGCCCATAACAGCCAATGATGCAGAGGTGTTCCTTGCAGCATGAGATGGTGCATTGCCATGCATCAAGATGATTTTACTATGGAAAGCATTGTTTTTCTTTTTGTACCATGGAAGAAAGTGGTCAGACAGAAACGCCACATACTTTACAGAGGTCATTTTCACATCTTCAGGGACCCTAAAGGGGCCGACCAGCACTTTCCCCATGATTCCGGCCCAAACATGACTCCACCACCTCCTTGCTGACGTCGCAGCCTTGCTGAGACATGGTGGCTGTCCACCAACCATCCACCACTCCATCCATCTGAACCATCCAGGTCTGCAGGACACTCATCAGTGAACAAGACTGTCTGAAAAATACTGTTCATGTATTTCTGGGCCCACTGGAGCCATTTATCCTTGTGAGGATTGTTTAAGGGTGGCTGAATAGAAGATTTATGCATAACTGGAAGCCTTTGGAAGATCCTACACCTTGATGTTCGTGGAACTCCAGAGGCACCAGCAGTTACAAATACCTGTTTGCTATTTTGTAATGACATTTTAGCAGCTCCTCTCTTAATCCGATGTATTTGTCTGGCAGAAACCTTCCTCATTGTGCCTTTATCTGCACAAATCCATGTGTGCTCTGAATCAGCTACAAATATCTTAATAGTACAATGATCACGCTTAAGTTTTTGTGAAACGTCTAAGGTTTTCATAGCTTGTCCAAGGTTTTCAGCTATGTTAGGCTTTTGGGCACTAGAGAGATCCTTTTTCTTTCCCATATTGCTTGAAAATGGTGCTCTGCTGAATAATGCAGACCTTCTTAAGTCGTTTTCCTTTAAGTGGACTCACCTGGCAAACTCACTGGCACAGGTGTGTGAGACACAAGACCATCCATGAGCTTCACTGGAAAACTAAACATTTGACGTTTTATGACACTTTTTGCATAATTTGGAATACGGTGTACACAATGTCCAGTTTTCGTTGCCTGGGATCCAGAATATACACTTCTTCAATACCTTACAAAGATGTGAGTCTGGTCATCGGTGAATCTCCCAGAGTTCAGATGGGTGTGATTGACAAGTGCTTTAACCAATCAGGGACTTGCATGGTCTAATAATAATAATAATAATAATAATAATAATTCATAGCATTTATATAGCGCCTTTATTTCATGACTGAAATAAACAAATCTGATTGGACGGTGTTTGAACCTGGAGAGGGGACCAAACTTGACAGGGCATGATGTTCTAGCTTCATGTAACAACTATTAAGGTAACTTGGAAATAATTGTACTGCTCAGTGTGGTTTTCTCACACCTGACAGACTTTGACTTTCATATTCATTTCAAAGTCACTACTAAACTATATTGCTGGGCAGCTTTCTGGATCACCACTTCAGGTTCTAGCCCAATTAGGTTAATTTGGTCTTCTGATAATTATAATGTTATTAAGTTCTTTTTTCAGACCAGGAGTTTGTTTTCATACCTGACAGTTTGGACTGCTCACTAGCGATCTTCCTCAGAGTGGTCATGTAATGTTGCTGTGACGTGTCCAGTCAGCTGATTTATACAAATTTTGGTGCGGTCTTCCTACCGATGGAGGCAGGGTGACAGCGCCATCTGCAGTCCAACTTCCTCAGGAGAGTATCAGGGGGTCCAGGGCTGTTTTTTGGTCCCAGTCCATCCCATTCCCTGTGTGTTGATGGTCTGCGTGGGTGCGATCAGAGGTCAGAGGGTCTGCTGTGGTATGGGGGAGCAAATGAGAATTGGAACAAAGGGAGGAAGGCAAAGAAAACTAAAAAGGTTGATGTGTGTACGCATGCACAGACTTACAGGGGTGCACGTACATAAGAGGGAGCATGTGTGCATGGAGTGTTTGGAACACAAACCCAACCAGTTTTGTCAAAGCCCATCCAAAATTCTATATCCCTTGCGCCTCTTCTGGTGCGTACTTGCATTGTGAAGCTCTGGAGCTGTTTTATTGTATCCATTGTTGGATGTAGAGCGTGTTCTTATCTAAAGACGACCAAGATTCAAAAAGTTCAAATTAATCAAAAGTTTATTTCCCTAATAAAAAGTCTAAAGCAGAGCTCTGGGTCAGCCTCCCCTAGAGCTTACAGTAGCAAGTCTTACACCAGGACCAGCAAACTGACAACTTGCTCTTCCCTCACACAGATAAAATACAATATGCAAATAATATGTTGATTCGGGATCCGCCTTCTTCTTCGGCCCACATTCTTCTGCTCATCATCCGCGCAGTCTTCTTTTGCACCCGTCTTCCCCGTCTACCCGTCTCAAAATGGACTTTAATAACAATTCAATAATTTCAATAAGCTTTAATTCCAAAAACAAAGTAAAGTGCACTTTCAAAGTTCTATTAAATAAATCAATTAGTATTGGCATTGCAGCCTAATTCATTCAAAAAAAGTTACAAAAAGAAAACATTTAAGGTTCAAATGCTGCGTGTTCCATAAGAAATTCCATTCAAACCCTCATGGCTAAATTAGCGCAGAGTCAAAAAAGTTACAAAAGTACCGAAACGGGTCAAATTGAATCAAAATAAAGTATTTCTCTACCGCTATAGCCTATGACAAAACGTTCGGCATTTATATAAACAAAAATAGAGTGGAAATTAACCTAAAGAGACTGTTTTTGATTGCGCTCACTGCATTGTTTCAATCAGGGCTCTCAAGTCTCACGCATTGAGAGTGTGACTCACGCAATTCGAACACGCAATTCGACGTGTTCACACGCTCACACGCCACACATGGTATTTCTCACGCACAGCGCTTCTGTGCCCAGAAAATTGGTTAGATAATGCAGGCACCGTGCGTTTTCGCTGAAAATCGCGCGTTTTCAGTTCCCCCCCCCCCCACTCCTCGGAAATTACGCAGTCTCACGCACGACCCCGCTCTCAAAACTTGAGAGCCCTGGTTTCAATGCTAGCGTTAGCATTAGCTTAGCCGCATTGTGAATGGAGATCTGCACAGCGCGGTCCCGCACAGACCACAGCGCAATATGACCACCACATGAAAGCTGAATTAGTATTTAAACATGTCCTTAAGTCTAAAAAGTAAACGTGCTCTGACATTTACTTGCCTGTTGTTTGTCTTGTTGTCTGTGGATCGCATATCCGCGCTCTTTCCCCTGTAAACTATCCGATCGCATTCTGTACATGAGCTCAGGAGAGCTCCGGAGAGCTCTGTGTCCCATATCCCGAAGAGAGCGTTTACAGCATTTCCTTATGTAGCATTTACAGTCAAAGTTAAGGATTTTTAAGTTACGAATAAAAATGCAGCCTATGTAATGCAGCTACATATTCAGGAACTGCGCACAGCTGATAGGCATAAAAAGTAAACAAAAGAGCGCAAATGTCACGTGATTGGTCCGCAGCGGTAGGATGGTAATTTAGACACACCTCGATTTTTACCGAAAAATAAGCCTGTTTCACAGACAAAATGTATGCTTTTTAAGCAGCCAATGCTGTTATCTGAAACGTGGAGTGGGTTCTTCGTGATTTCAACTAGTACATTCTGCAAAAAAACGAAAATCACAAATTTTGAAATTTTTTTGTAAAAACGCGTGTATCTAAGATTGCCTAATCCCGAGTTGTGCCCTCAAAGTCTGTGGTGCGTCACATATGTGTAGCTGTCTGAATAGAGTTATATGCATTCACTGAAAGAGGTCAGAGCCAAAGATCAAAAGTCTCAGTCTCAGTTCAAAGGCCAAACTTGAGTTAAATCAAGCTGAGAGAAAAGCATTTTTCCCTCCACAAACCTCTGTACGTTCTTCACAAAGTAAAGACTGTGTACTGATGCTAAAATAGGCTGAATTATATCTATTGGCCATGTTTTGGTTCGTTTGATGCTGGCTTCCTCCCAAACCACAACACTGCCCTGTGATTGGATGGATTCTTAAGGGTTTGTGAACTCAAAAAATTACAAAAATTAATTTTCCTGGCAAGGCTTATCTAATGGCGATTAGCCATTTATAACAACCAATGAATTTGAGAAAGGTTTTGCTGCTTTAAAATAATATATCATTGATTTTTGCATTTTCAATGCTCATATGACCAACAAGTCAACACTACACTGACACTTTGACCCTTTAAAACAGAAGAGAACTTATTTACAGCCAAGATCAGCAGCCCCATGTAAAAATACAATCCCAGTGATGATGCTGGTGCCCACTGCAAATTCTGGAATAATGTGAATTATTATAGACAAAATAGCTGTCACACCTCCCCGGGCCAGTGGACACATCCCCCACCCCCTTCACATTGACCCAACCCAGCACCAGCCCCCCTCCACCCCCACCACCATCCCCTGGGTCCCCGTCCTGTGGAACACCTCCTGTGTGGTCCCGGTTCCCAAAACAACAAACGCCAGGGAACCGGCCCACTACAGACCAGTCGCCTTGACCTCCCACCTCATGAAGACCATGGAAAGGGTGATCCTTAGTCACCTCCGCTCTGTGGTGAGCCCCACCTTGGATCCGCTGCAGTTTGCCTACAAGTCAAACGTAGGAGTAGAGGACGCCGTCATCTACTTGCTGCAGCAGGCGCTCACCCATGTGGAGATCACCGGGAGTGCTGTGAAAGTCATGTTTTTCTCTAGTACCTTCAACACCATCAGGCCGGCGTTGCTGTGGGGAAAGCTGGAGGGTGCAGGAGTTGATGGAGATCTCGCTACCTGGACCATCGACTACCTCACTGACTGTCCACAGTATGTGCCCCCAGGGAACTGTCCTTTCACCCTTCCTCTTCACCATCTACACCTCGGACTTCATCTACAACACGGACAGCTGCCATCTCCAGAAGTTCTCTGACGACTCGTCCATTGTGGGCTGTGTGTCTGAGGGGAACGAGCTGGAGTACCGCTCGGTCATCAGAGACTTTGTGGACTGGTGTGGGCGAAACCACCTGAGCCTTAACACCATTAAGACCAAGGAAATGGTGATTGCTTTCAGAAGACCACTACCTCACTCACCGGTGAACATCCAGGGGCAGGACATAGAGACTGTGGACAGTTTCAAGTACCTGGGTGTTCACCTCAACAATAAACTGGACTGGTCCCACAACACCGACTCCCTGTACAAGAAGGGCCAAAGTCACCTCCACCTCCTGAGGAGACAAAGGTCTTTTAGAGCGTGCAGGCCTGTGCTCAAGACTTTTTATGACTCTGTGGTGGCCTCTGCTCTCCTCTACGCTGTCGTCTGCTGGGCCCCGAGCAGCACAGAGCGGGACAGGAAGAGACTTAATAAGCTGGTCAGGAGGGCCAGCTCTGTCCTCTGGACTCTGTAGAGGAGGTGGCTGAGAGGAGGGTGTTGGCCAAACTCACATCCATCATGGACAACACCTCTCACTCTCTGCACTGGACTGTAGAGGAGCTGAGCAGCTCCTTCAGCAGCCGACTGAGGCACCCCCAGTGCAAGAAGGAGCGCTATCGCAGATCCTTCATCCCCACCGCCATCAGACTGTATAACTCTTGACTATACAGTCCAAATGATTTTTCTTTTTTTTAATATATTCTCTTATTTACTTATTTTATTATTACTTATCTTGTCTGTATGCACTTTCTTGTTCAAACTTTCTTTTGCACTAAACTGCCTGGAGCTAATGTGGCAAGTGAATTTCTCCTATGTGAGATCAATAAAGTCTTATCTTATCTTATCTTATCTTATCTTATCTTATCTTATCTTATCTTATCTTGTGTCCTTGTATTCATGGAAACATGGCTCAACAACAGCATCCCGGGTGGCACCATACAACTCGACCAGCTAGCATGCTATCGGGCAGACAGAACTCTCACTGAAGGAGGTAAGACTTGCGGCGGAGGACTGTGTTTAAATTAATAATGCCTGGTGTCGGGACACTGTCGTTGTCTGTAAACACTGTTTACTGCTAGAGACTATGATCATCAAGTGCAGACTGTTTTACCTGCCGAGGGAATTCACAGCCATACTACTTATTGCTCTAATAATAACAACAGGAGCGAGGCATTTAACGAAATATACCAGCACGTGAGTGAACAGCAAACTGTCCATCCAGATCCTTTTCTCATTCTGGCGAGTGATTTCAACCACTCAGACCCAAAGTCTGTATTTCCCAAATTACAGAAAAACATCAACTTTCCTACAAGGGAAAACAATATCCCGGACAATGTTTACACTACCCGGATGGGAGACTGCAAAGCCCTCCCCCTCCCCCACCTGGGCACCTCTGACCACATCACTGTCATGCTAATGCCATCATACAGACCACTTGTCAAAACCACCAAACCGGTTCGGAAGCAGGTACGGGTGTGGACAGAGGGGTCCTCAGAGGCACTGCAAGACTGCTTCTCCACCACAGACTGGGAGATATTCAAACAGGCAGCCACCCATGACAAAACCATAGATCTACAGGAATACACAGAGACTGTCACTGTCTACATCTCAAAGAGCACTGATGATGTCACAGACACCAGGACCATCACTGTTTGGGCCAACCAAAAGCCATGGCTCACAGGGGAGGTCTACAGGCTGCTGAGGGTAATGAACGCTGTCGTCAGAGCTGGAGACGAGGTGGGCCTAAGGACAGCAAGGGCAAACCTGTCACGTGGCATCAGAGAGGCTAAGAGCCAATAGTCTAGGAAGATAGCACAGCACCTCCATGACAGCAGAGACATGTGGAGTCTGTGTCAGGGGATACAGACCATAACGGACTACAAGCCAATGCCACAGAATGCCGACAGCTCCACCTCCCTGCCAAACAAGCTGTACAAGTTCTTCTCTCACTTTGAGGCACACAACAGCACCCCAGCACAGAATACTCCACCCCCTCCCGGCGACCAGGTGCTGACACTGTCCCCGGACAGTGTGAGGAGATTCCTTAGCAGGATCAATGCACGCAAAGCTCCACGACCGGACATCCCTGGTCGTGTACTGAGAGACTGTGCTGCGGAAGGTCTTTGCTTCACAGAGGTCTTTACAGACATCTTGAACACATCTTTGAGCCAGGCTCCCGTCCCCACATGCCTCAAAACCTCCACCATCATCCCTGTTGTCTCCATCCAGCCTTAATGACTACCGTCCGGTTGCGCTCACCCCCATCCTCATGAAGTGCTTCAAACGGCTAGTCATGCAACACATCAAGACATCTCTCCCCTCCACCCTGGACCCATCTCAATTTGCATACCGGTCTAATTCCTCGACCAATGATGCAATCTCAACAGCCCTCCACTCAACCCTTACACACCTGGACACCAGAGACTCATATATCAATTATATCAAATATCATATCATATGACTCATATCAAACTAGACAACTGGGGATCAACACCTCGATGTGCAACTGGCTGCTGGATTTCCTGACAGGAAGACCGCAGGCAGTACGGGTCGGCAGCAACACCTCCAACACCATCACACTGAACACGGGGGCTCCCCAAGGATGTGTGCTGAGCCCCCTCCTCTTCACTCTGCTGACCCACGACTGCACACCGTCACACAGCTCCAACCTCTTCATCAAGTTTGACCCACGACTGCACACCGTCACACAGCTCCAACCTCTTCATCAAGTTTGACCCACGACTGCACACCGTCACACAGCTCCAACCTCTTCATCAAGTTTGACCCACGACTGCACACCGTCACACAGCTCCAACCTCTTCATCAAGTTTGCAGATGATACAACTCTGACATCAGCAATGACAATGAGAGACATTATAGGAGCAAGGTGACCTGCCTGGTCAAGTGGTGCAGTAACAACAACCTCTCCCTGAACATGGAGAAGACAAAGGAGCTTGTTGTAGACTTCAGGAGAGCACACACACAGCACGCCTCCCTCACCATCACCTGGGCTGCTGTGGAGAGAGTAAGCAGCACCAAGTTCCTGTATGTGCATATCTCTGAAGACCTCTCCTGGTCAAAGAACATCACTGGTCAGTAAAGCCCCATAGCGACTCTACTGCCTCCACAAGCTGAAGAGAGCCAGAGGCCCAGCTCCCATCATGAGCACCTTCTACAGAGGCACCATAGGTCACATCGTCACCAGCTGCATCACTGTGTGGTATGGCACCTGCACCGTGTCCTGCCGGAAAAAGCTACACCGAGTAATGAGAGCAGCTGAGAGAATCATGGATGTCTCTCTTCTCTCCCTGGAGGACATCTACCGCACCCGCCTCACCCGCAAAGCCCTCTGGGTGATCCCACCCACCCATCCAACTGCCTCTTCAGTCTGCTGCCATCAGGAAGGAGACTCAGGAGCCTCAGGGCAAAGACCAGCAGACTGAAAAACAGCTTCATCCACCAAGCTGTCAGGATGCTCAACTCTCTCCCTGCCCTCCCTCCCCCAATCACACTGCTGCTTAAATCACACTCAAATGACACTGACACTGCTGCTTAAATGACACCATTTGAGCTTTATTACACTACACATTGTGTGTTTTACTTATTTACTTATTTGTATTATATACAAGCCTTTTGTACTTGTGCTATGGGTATATGTGATGTTTTAGTCATTGTATTTATTGTCTTGTTTATAAGATGTTTGCACTGTGGGCCTAGGGGGAACTGCAATTTCAAATCCTGTGTGTGCAACCTGTACATATGGTTTTTGACAATAAAGCTGACTTTGAACTTTGATAAGACTCACTTGAAGAGGAGGCATTTCATTATGTGGAGAGACAGAGGCAGATTTCAACTACCAGGATTAGACCTGATCCTGCACTGATCCTACATGAAGAGCACATGGAGTACCCCATGTGGAGGTCTGACCCAGTATGATTTTAATCCAGCATGACTTCCACACCTCAGTCGGAGACAGAGACATGGAGAGCTGGGTGTGCTCACACAGGGGAATGTACAATACAAGCAAACCAGTGGAGAATGCATATTGAATCAAATGTACAAAACCTGTACGTATGTGTCTGTAGGTTAAGGGGCCCATATTATGCTCTTTTCTACCCAACCCTCATCAAAAACATACCTGGAGTTATGTTTTGTTTCATTCACACCATTCACACCTTTACCATACATTCACACCTTCATTCACACCTTTACCAATTAGAGTTCACTTCTCAAACAGAAAACACTCATTCCACCTTGTGATCTCATGTGGCAATTTTAAACTCTACACATCCTTCACTAGAATCATTTGGATGATTTCAGCTCTGGAATTGCAAATTTCTACTTAACAAAAGGTAAAATGTAGTTATTAATTTGAAAACTACCACCTGATGGCATTACAAGGTGTAGACGGACTAATATTGCAGGATTACTCAAACATGTGTGAATGAAACAAAACACAACTCCAGGTATGTGCTGATGAGGTAACATTATAACAGTGGCATGTCATCTGCATGAGTCCATGGAAATAAAAAGTTAAAACCATACTTAGGAACCTTCTCCATGGTGATAGAGAGGTTTTAAAGGCAAATTAATGTTTTTTTTTTACAATCTGAGCCTTCTTTCGGCAATAAAACAAGTAGTTTTACTCACCCATAGCATTTTTCTGTCAATTGGAGCAGTATCGCAGAACTTATGTTGAGCCGTTCTGTTCTGCTAATGATCCCGTATCCGTTAACATGGGGCTCGTATCATATGCTCGGGGCATTACTTTGCGGTGTCCAAATAACACAAACTTTAGCACTTTTCAAATCATAGAAGCCCGATGTCTTAATGTAAGATTTCGTTTGAAGCAAAAGTGGCCTGTAATCTGAGATTTAGCCATAGTTTCGAGTAGATGAGGACGCCAGTGCGCATGTGCGGACTGTGCTCTCAGCTCCCGGGACCCAAACATGAAACGCAAAGCTGAAAACTATGGATAAATCTCGGATTACAGGCCACTTTTGTTTCAAACGAAATCTTACATTAAGACATCGGGCTTCTATGATTTGAAAAGTGCTAAAGTTTGTGTTATTTGGAGACCGCAAAGTAATGCCCCAAATACTCATGCTAACGGATACGCTACAACATAACTTTCTTCAAACAGCTCCAAATGACACAAACGTGATATGGGTGAGTCAAACGACTTGTTTTATTACCGAAAGAAGGCTCAGATTGTAAAATAACGTTACTTTTCCTTTAAGTCACAAGATTATAGCCAAAGTATGTACATTTCCACAGAAACAAGCTGAAGTTGGCCCTCCTCCAGGCCAAATACAAGTCAAGTTTGTGGAGATGCAAGCCCACTCACAGTAAGGACGCATATTTGTTTTTTACTGCAATAAAACCTCCATAATGAAAAAAAAAAATGTTATTGTTGTATATTTTTAGTTATTAAGTACATACTGGGGCTTTAAGGCACTGGCAACCCAGGTTCTGTAGTAACTGTACCTTTTTTAAAACAGTAAGAGCACAGGCTATATAAAGATCTTTCAAAAGTATGTTTGAGAGGCACTTTTTCTATTAATACCTCCCTGATTTAGATGAGCAAACATTGTAGTGTGATTCAAATCAGAGTTTCTTTCTCCATAATAGTGTTGTGTGTTTGAAAGCGTCTGGGGCTGCTGCAGATGGTTCTCTCCTTGTTCCCACTTCAGCCGAGTGAGAGGAGGTGAAGAGCTGTCAACACTGGAGCATGGGGTTTGTCAGCTCATTAAGACCAGGCTCAGGAAAATAACGAAAGGTTTCATTTTTACATTCCAAAAGCATTTAGTGGAGCTTGCTTCTCCTGTCTCTCTGAGGGAGACTGTGCTTATTCACCATCACATTTTGGTGTTCCATGAAGCAGTGAGCCAATAAAAGTGTGTGCTAATCCAGGATTACTGTCATGAATATTAGATCAAGGCTGGGATTAAGAAATAGGAAATCGTCGAGAGAGATTAGAGTCAAACCTAAGAGCACTGGTAAAGGCAAAAAATATACAATAAAATACACATTGTTTGCAGTCATACATGCATTTCCTATGTGAACACCACATCATAGATCGTATAAACAGACCCCCCAGGATTTTGCGGGCATTTTTTGATTGTTGCGGGCTAAAATGCTTGAATTTGCGTGAACTTTTCCAAAAAGTTGCGATGAAAGTTGCCGTGCTTTTAAGGTTTTTGTTGCGATTTTGTTGCGGGAGGAAGTGAAAGTTGCGATAAATAGTTGTGATTTTCCCTTTTTGTAATTAAAATTGAGTAATATTTTGAATATTGAGTTATTACTGACAAAGAATAATAAAAGGACACAGAGATCACAGATATGGCCCTAAAACAACCTTACCAACATCGAAAATAAATGACTACTAGGAGGGGAACTGTTTCGCCCGGTCTTTTGCTGTTATTTTTGTGGGTAAATGGCGCCGCAGACATGTTTCTTTCACACAGAAGCCGTGTCCCAGTTCCCAGAGTGCACAGTTCGGAGCGTGGTTTGAAGGGCATGTGTGTCATTTCTTTTTTGTCCCATGCACAGTTAACACGCGGTCCGAAGACCACAGTCGTTTCCATGGAAATCGGGGCGTGGACCAAGCGCGTGAAAAAGCACGCTTCGCGCAGCATGCACCGCGCGCTACTTCTTCTACGGGAGAAAATGGAGTCGGCGGCTGCTTCCCATTGCGAAACCTGTCGCATTTCGCAGACGGCCATGCGGTCCGCGGCGTGCTCTCAGGGCAGAGCAAGTGTGCACCGCCTTGACTGCAGACTGAGCCTCCTTCAAACCACGCTCCGAACTGGGGACACGGCCGCAGTTTCGTTTCGTCACACGGAAGTAAGGCAGAAGGAAGTTGGTCAATGTAAGTTCAATACGTCGCAGATGACTGGTCAAAATTGGCAAAAATTGCGGGAAAGTTGTGGTGATTGGTCAAAATTGCAACACCGCCCTGAATTCACGGGGATTGGCTGAAGTTGCGTTGAAGTTGCAAATCGCAACATCGCGAATTCCTGGAGGGTCTGAATAAAGAAGAGCACTAAGGCTACGTTCACACTGCAGGGCTTAATGCTCAATTCCGATTTTTTTGTGAAATCCGATTTTTTTGCGAGGCCGTTCACATTTCCAGTTAAATGCGAATTGTATGTGATCTCCAGTGTGAACGCTAAACTCCCCAAAAGTGTCCCGCATGCGCCTTGGAGGACACGATGACGTCACACGCAGCGAACACGCTCAATGTTTACGGAAGTCGCCTAAAGTTGCTTTCGTACCGGAGCCAAAACATGTACAGCTTATTTGTTTTAAGGAGGAGACGGAGAAGGACAAGGTTTTTGGCCACAGCGTTTTGCGGGGCAGTGGCAGCAACGTCTGCAGAAAGGAACATGTGGGTGCGGAGTCACAGCCAGGAGGGGTGGGATTGCTACGTGCTTCGCCGCTTCACTGATACGAGTTTATATACTATTTTCGCATGACGAGAAGAACGTTTGTGCACATTTGTGAACGCCTACTTGTACCACTCTCATTGGAGGAAACACACCCAGGTCGGATGAACGCGACCTGGCCGTTCAGACTGCAGTCGCATGTCAAAAGATCAGATATGTATCGGATTTAGGACCACATATCCAAGTGGCCTGGATCGCATTTGAAAAAATCGGATCTGTGTCGTTCAGACTGTCATTAGAAGATCAGATACAGGTCGCATAAAGGCGAAAAAATCGGATTTGGGTCACTTCAGGCTGCAGTGTGAACGTAGCCTAAGTGAATGTGGCATCACCCACAGTGTTCAGCTCCAGCTCACCAAGGTTAACAGGTCAGGCTGTACATTGCTGCTGTAGGCTGGAGTGGGGCAAGTACATATTAGTCTGCGGAGGTGAAATCCATGATATTTTCCCATCACAGAAATAACTTGTTCATATTGAATTGATTGGAAAAGTAGTAGAGAAAAGCGGGGATGATTTTCACAGTGTGGAGCTGGTCTCAGTCTAATGACAGTAAAGTGTGTTTAGATCTGACTCTTTATCTGCTGCACAAGTAGAGAGGCTCTAAATAAAGCTCCTCTTCACTGATATTATTAAAAGAGAATCACTCTCAGTTTGAAAATGAACAGTATGGATGATATGATAGGAGATTTACACAGGATTATACTATTTATGTCAAATGAGAATGCTGAGAAAACCATCATGTTTCTCAATCCACTGTGATATACATTGAAGAATATAAGTTTTTAAATGTGGCGGCATGGTGGCTGAGTGGCTAGCACTCACGCTTCACAGCAAGAAGGTTCCCCCCCATCAACCCAAAACATGCTCCAGGTAAAAATCCTCCAGCTGTGGTCCTGACCAAACTGAAGCAAGAAGATCATGGAGATGGTCCCCGGGTGCAGTAATGTGCTGCCCACTGCTCCTAATAACAGGATGGGTTAAATGCAGGGAAGAATTTCTCCTCCCTTCTCCTTTTTAAGTCTAGTAGTTTACAATTTAGTGTTAAATGAGGGTAAACAATTTTGATTCTTCGTGCACACAATTACACAATCACTTATAGTGGGAAAGCACACAGAGTAAGATGCATAGGAAATGTCATGGGTATTGGAGCAGTGTGATTCTTTGTGCAGGCACCACAGGAAAACATCACCTGAGGTTCACATGCAGAGGAGGTGGCTAGTCATGAGGGCCCAATGCCTGGGGCCCTTCCTGGAGAAGACGAATGAAAGGATTGCTGGACCGACCCGCCCTCTGAGTCGTGCACATTTCTGTCTTGTATAAATGTGACCAGCCGTGGCAAAACCAGACACAAGTCGTCCCAGAGGCATTTTGAGTTATTCACAGATTCTTGCAAGCGTAGATTCTAAGCTTTCCAACGATGCCTTACACATGGAAATCTGGGAACATTTGAAGAAATTGTGGCAATTTGAAAGCAGCACATTGTCAAATCAACTAGCTGAGAAAAGCAGCGTTAAAGATTCTCTAAGTCCAGGCCTTCACAAGTCATTTGCATGACATTAAGCTAAGACCTCCCCCATCACTGATATTACTGTGGTGTGGCGTTTACATTCAGGAAAGGTCAGAATTAGAAGGTACTTTGTTAAAATGGAAATGCTTTTATAACAAAAAGTCCATATAATCATTCAATAATTCAATAACTAAGTTAAATTAAGTTAAAAAGTTAAGTTAAAAATAGTATAGGACACTACACACGCACGTACGCACGGACGTACGCACACACACACTCTGGACACACATGCACACCTTAGTCCTGTTTTAGTCCTGCTTTAGTCCAGTTTTAGTCCTGGTTTAGTCCTGGTTTAGTCCCGCTTTAGTCCTGGTTTAGTCCTGCTTTAGTCCTGCTTTAGTCCCGCTTTAGTCCTGGTTTAGTCCTGCTTAAGTCCTGCTTTAGTCCTGGTTTAGTCCTGCTTAAGTCCTGCTTTAGTCCTGGATTAGTCCCGCTTTAGTCCTGGATTAGTCTTGGATTAGTCCTGCTTTAGTCCTGCTTTAGTCCTGGATTAGTCCTGCTTTAGTCCCGCTTTAGTCCTAGCAGAAATAGGCTAGGCTGCAGTGAGAAGCCCCGCTCGGTCCTGCACATGATGGCAGCGACCGTCATGAAATATGATCGCCACACGAAAGCTGAATTAGTATTTAAACATGTCCTGAAGTCTATAAAGTAAATGTGTTCCTGCAAACATCATCTTGTACACTTACTTGCCTCGTTGTTCAATTATTCGCGTATCCACGGTCTTTCGGCAGTAAAGTAGCCTGTAGCTCGCTTAGCCTAGTTGCCAGGCTGTCTTTCAGATCGTAATGAACAAAAGCAGCCTGGGATTTCCCAGGTTACTGAATACATAAGGTGAGGAATAACTTTGGATCACTGCAAACCATTTAAAATTAACTTTAAAAATTCAAATTAACTGTTTTTCACAATTTTAGGTGGTAAACCTTAGGTACAGGACTTTAATTCAAGGAAAGAGCTTGGACAGTCCATTATAATACTAATCCCAAATAAAAAGTCCTTGCACAGGCTGTAAGACCAGTCACAATACACTCACATATTTATCGTAACCTTCAGAATGTTCCAGAGATCCCTGTTCGAAGCTGGTGTTCTGTGCCCTGCTTTGGTTTGGATGATAATGATCTGTCCGCACTGCCTGCACACCTCCGCAGGGGGCACAAACGTGCTGTCAGACACCAAATTGGCCCCTAAGAGAGCGCATGAAGAGCCCCTGCATGGCGGGCTTGCAGGTTCTGTACCCCCCGAGGGCAGTTAGAGACAGTGAAAGAGCCCGATCACAGCCACACATCCATTACCCAGAACAGTGGGGCAGAAGCAGGCATCGCAAATGGGGCAGAAAGAGGTGACATGGCAGGACAGATTTTGAGTGTGAAAACGGTCAAAAATAACATATCAAGATTTTCTATCTGTAAGAAGTTTTTAATGAGGGAGTATTCAGATTTATACTGATAGATTTGAGCCATGTTATAACGTTCTTCCTCCAAAACATGCCTGAAGAGGTTTTATATTATCCATGCATGATTTGATCTATCCTGGGTCCAATTTGAACCTTCCTTATCGTTATGAATAGGAATATGGCGCACCATGTCACCCATGCTCCAGCACGGCCATTTTCCATAATTATACAAAGTAAGATACAAAACAATACACTACAACTTAACAAACCTGACGCAATGTGCAGTCATTTCAGTGGTGGGATGGATGCTGATTAAGCTGTGATAGCGCTCTGAAGGGGGAGTGACTTTGTGCAGAGAGCAAAGGAAGGGGGGGTATTTCTTTTTGGAGCGTTCTACCTTGCTATAAGTGGTCCATGTGTGACCTCACCCCTCTTGCGATTAGCGGTATGATTCTGTCCAAGGCTCTGCCCATGAGCCTACATTACCCATGCTCCTGCACTGCAATTCTCCATAAATATACAAAAACATGATACAAAACAATACGCAGTAACTTGTCAACATGGTCTATGTCAGGGGTGTCAAACTCATTTTGGTCCGGGGGCCGTATCCAACCTACTTTGATCGCAAAGGGGCCGGATCAGAAAACCCATGGCAAATATACCCCAAAAATAGCAATAAGTCCAAATATTTGTGCAGAGAAATGCAAATCTATTACTATTTCTTTCTAAAACTATTATATTATGGACAATCTGAAACTTTAGCGTTTGGAAAGAGGCGAGTCTTCATTTGTGCTGCTCTGGTGGGAGGGGCCATGCACAGGGGTGCTGGAGATGCTGCTATGCTAAACTGCACAGAAAATTACTATTATTTTAATAGAAAATTTAAATATAATTCAAAAATATTTGAAAAACAATTTGAAAATCAGCCGCGGGCCAGATTAAAGGTCTTGTAGGGCCGGATCTAGCCCCCGGGCCGCATGTTTGACACCCCTGGTCTATGTTATATGTTAGCAATTAATACCCCATAGAAGTCTAATGCCACCTCTTTGAATTGTCTTTTTGCCCCCCTGCTGTCCAGTTCCAGTTAGTCTCAATGCTCAAGGATGTGATAAACACTGACCACTGCAGCGGCCGTTTGTCCACAGATATGGGTAACACTTTTACAAGAGACTATTGACCAAAATCCACCTTTGGGACTGGTCAGACCTCGCAACCTTTGCTTTTACATCGCTCATAAAACGTTGAGAAACCCCAATCCATAACGTGACCTTTTCCAGCTGCTTCTTCACACTTTCATTTCACGTTTTTACACATTTGTAGAATCCTGTAACCCTGTAATGTGGCCAAAATAGAAATTTAATAGTGATCTATCCCGTCTGTGATCCATTATTTCTTAAAGGTGCATTGTGTAACTTTTCAAGTGGAGGGCCCGCTCGCTAGTCTGGTTAACACCTGACCATATCACAAGTGAGATATGGGTCTGGAAACTCGCTTCAAAAAATCCCTTAGCGGAGGTGTGGTTAGCGATTGCCAACGGCCGTTTATTGGGCGTTATGAATGTCTATCATTGAGCGTATACGTAAGTCCACAGCCAATCATGTCAGTTGTCAGTTCAAACTACAAGCTTCCGTTTGTCATGTAGTACGCGTCACCGTCTTGCCACACCTCCCCCGCTCTCTGATTGGGGCCCTAAATCTGGGACTCTCGCTTGGACGAGTTTCCAGGCCGCCTTCCAGTTCGAAACGAACGGAAGCGGCCTGGGAATTCCCAGGCTACCCGCTCGCTGCTTCTTTCTATGGATTATGTCATTGCTCTGTTTAGAATGACATTAAACAGCTCTAGCTCACATTTACGACATTTTATAGTTTTAAAGCTCAAAAATACCTAGAAAAACAGGCATTCTCGGGTTGCCTGTAACTTGGTCTCCATGAAGATAGAAAGGCTTAATGCCATACTGTGAAACATTCCAGACAAAGCAATAACGTCTCCATGGAGAAAAGCCTTCCACCAGAAAAGTTACATAATGCACTTTTAAGCACTTTTAATGCAGACGCTTTTTTTCATGCACTCCTCCTGTTGGTCAGCCTCTGCAATGTGCTGAGTGAGTGACAGGTGGGTTTAACCAATCACAGTGAAGCGTGAACTTTCATTAGAGGTGGGTACTCAGTTATATTCACTTGAGTCACTTTTTAAAGAAATCGCATGGTACTTTGACACATACTTGAGCCATATTTTTTGAATTACATAACAGACAATACGCTTTCTCTCTTTCTACTGTAAGTTTAAGGCTACATTTATACGGCGACGATCAAAACAGAAGACGCAAAAGTGGCGTCTTGTCTTCAATTTTTTATCCACGTTTAGACGAGCGTTCTCAACAGGAAATGTTTGTTTATACGAAGACGCAAAAGTGGGCGAATTCGATTGAATATGCATGCCAGGCCGCTAATAATATAATATAATATAATAATAATATAATGCAGGTAATATAATGTCAGAGCTACCTTTTTCAGGACACCGACAGGGGCTCTCATTACGGTTGTTTCGTCCTCGATGTAGGGTCGGAGCTCTTCGCTTAATGCAACAAGAACTTGTTTAGTCATTCTGAAGTTGCGCGAAGAGTCCCTCAGTCGTCCAGGTAGAATCCATGATAAAAGGAGAAATTCAATTTGTCAACTGGACAAAGTTTGTTTGGTCGAAAACGTTTCGCCACTCATCCGAGAGGCTTCGAGAACCAGAGCACTAGAACCAGAACTGACGAAGCCTCTCGGATGAGCGGCGAAACGTTTTCGACCAAACAAACTTTGTCCAGTTGACAAATTGAATTTCTCCTTTTATCATTCTGAAGTTTTATCAAGGTAGTCAGACATGTTTGTTATTGTTTTTACCGGCTTGGCGCATCCAGTGTGACGTCAGGTGTATGCGGCGTGAACATGTTTTGCGCTTCTTGCCGTTTAGACGGAGACACGACCCGGGCCGTCTTCAGAACTCCACACTCTGGAAGGAGTCTTCAGATTTTTGCGGTTTCAGAGCCTGACGGCGCCGTTGCCGTGTAAACGAAAGACACTTCCGATAGAATATTTTGTCGTTTTCAATCGCAATCGTCCTTGTCTAAACGGCACCTCAAGTAATAAAAGTTTTATGTGACAATATGAAATGATTTGATCCTTCACGTATGATTTTGTTTGTCTCATTTTTGTCTCTGTACTTTGAAAATAGATTGTGTGACTTATTTCAGGTTTAGTCCTTCAAATTACATTCAAAATATCATTTCAAATTAAAAATCAAATGTTACAACCAGAAAATTGCTCTTTAAGTTACTCAACTTCAGTGGTGGCTTTCCCAAGTACTTTTTAAATCTTACTTAAGTCATTTCTTGGACCTCTACTTTGTACTTCTATTTACGGAAGTAACATTATTTTGACGTAACGTTACTCTTACTTGCTTCTCTACCACTTCTGCTCAGTTCTTGTATTAAATCGTGTCCATTCATATCACAGTTTCCAATTAACAAAATGTAAAACGGTGATCTGTCAGAGTTTATGCCCTGTGTGAAACTTTACTACATTAAAAAATATTTTTCACACAAAAACACGATTTGGAACAGTTGAATGTGAAATGTCGCGGCTGTCCGGAGACTCAATAAATACAGAGCCTTTTTAAGATTCTTCCTTTAATAGCAGTATCTGATGAGTCTGACCCTCCGACACCTCGCGATGGCTCGAGGACCAGGTGCACTATTGATTTTGGCGTGAAGGAAGTGATATAGAGTTTCTCCACTCTATCACTGACTTTATTAATTTAACACTTTTACACAGAAAGATTCGGTAAATGTGAAATGTCACTTTTATGGAATCCCTTGAAAAAATATATGTGTGGCAGGGAGGGCGAAGTATATCACCTCATTTCAAGAAGGTCTCTGGTTCGACTCCCAGGCAGCATGGGGCCTTTCTTTGTGGAGTTTGCATGTTCTTTCTGTGTCTGGGTGTTTCCTTCATCAACCCTAAACATAGACAATAAGTCAAATCCTCTAGCTAAAATAGTTAAGTAGCTTTGGTCGCCACAGTAACATGTTAGCTTTTACTCCTAATTGAGTAATATTTGTATTGAAGTAACAGTCAAAGTTGTGGTTCCTCTTCTCACTGTGAATAAGTCTACAAGTGACAAATAACAATAAGAAATGATTGGAACATTTGTGTTTTATTTTATGGTGTCAGTTGAGTTAAGGCGAGTGAGTGACAATATTTTCATTAAGTTACTTCTGCTACCCCCAACCATTTCCCTAAAACTATCCTAACAGTTTCCTAAATTTAAAAGTCCCATGACATGAAATTTCCACTTTCTGAACGTTTTTGAACGTTAATGTGAGCTCCCCTACCCTGTTTAGCCCCCCCCCCATGGCTAAAAGCTGCGAAATGTGTAAACTGAGCATTTGCGATCCTTTTCTGCATTTGAAAAAAAGACAGCCCAAACGGGCGATTCTGAACAAGGGACGTCACATTGAAGCAAAAATGCAAATGCAGTTCAACCTCCCGTCTGTGTTTCTACCCACACTCTCTGTAACTCACGCCCAGAGAATTTGGACCGCGAACGAGCTACGCAATGCGAGATGCGTTTTTTTATTTGCCTGGAGACACGTGAGAGCGTTTCTAGGCTCGGATGTCCTTTATCCGAGCCTCCGAACCTCTGAAACAGCAGTGGTTTAATTTTATTTTCTGTGGAAATGTGTTTATTTTTCAATGGAAATCGTCTCATTTCTTCCTCCGCGCAAAAACGCGGAAGTGGGGCCAGCGCACATCGCACCGCTAAAGAGGAAAGAGCGGAGAGTTTGGCCACGCCCCCACCCACTGTACTGGCCTGTCTCTGTCCTCCTCATTTGCATTCAAGCAACAACGCCCATAATAAGGTGTTTGAGAGAGATATTTATGACTCTGTTTGTGTTCATGGGTCTTTCTCATGCACTAAGTCTTGATTTTGGAGAAGGATTCATTTACAGTATTAGGGAACCATTAAGGCGCCATATAAAAGCATCAAGAAGTACCATGTCATGGGATCTTTAAAGGTCCGATACTAACCAAAATGGACTCTTGTGAGCTTTAAGTCATGTTATAATGTTGTTACCTCCTCAAAAACAGAGCTGGAGTTGTGTTTTGTTTCAGTCACACATGTTTGAGTAATCCTTTTATTATTAGTCTGTCTACATCACCAAAGCTCATAATGCTCTGTTCCAGCATTTGCTGTCATGTAGTAGTAGTTTTCAAGTTCACGGCTCCTTTTACCTTTAGTTGGCTTCCAGGGCTGAAATGATCTAAATGATTCTAGTGAAGGTGTATGGAGCACTTGTATGACCACATGACATCAAAACGTGGAACAGATGTGTGAAGAATCCCTCAGTCGTCCAGGTAGAATCCATGGCAAAAGGAGAAATTCAATTTGTCAACTGGACAAAGTTTGTTTGGTCGAAAACGTTTCACCGCTCATCCGAGAGGCTTCGTCAGTTCTGGTTAGAGTGCTGAAGGACAGTGCTTATATCTTGCTGCAGGGAGGAGCTAACTACAATGAAATTATTCTGAAACTATCTCACCTATTTATTTTTGGGTTTCTGTCTTTTGTTTTTCTGATTTCGACCAAACAAACTTTGTCCAGTTGACAAATTGAATTTCTCCTTTTGCCAACGTGGAACAGAGTATTTTGGTTTGAGAGAAGAACTCCTAAAATTCTGCCTAAGTCTGCAGGGTTTGTTGGTTTGTTTGTTTTTAACACATGTGAATGCGTGTAAAATCCCTCAGTTGTCCAGGGAAAATCCATAGCAAAGGGAGAAATTCAATATGTTTTGCAGCTCATCCAAGCTGCTTCTTCAGTTCTGGTCAGACGCTGGAGGACACTGCCTTATAGCTGCCCGAAGGGAGGAGCTAACAACAATGAGATGACTCTGAAACTACCACACCTATTTGTTTACAGTTTCTGTTGGTTTGGTAGGCTTATTACATATGGAGTGGGAGTGGGGTGTGGGGTCTTGTTAGCATAGCCATTCAGGGACATAACAGGTGTTTTTCTTGACAAAAATAGCCTCTTTAACTCCCCTCTCAAACCAGTTCTTTTCTCTGGCTAAGATCTGTACCTCACTGTCCTCAAAGGAGTGGCCTGTGGCTTCTAGGTGGAGGTGCTTTGTTTGTGGCTCGGTGCTTTGTCCTTTAGGTGGACCAGTTTCTGCCTCATAATGCTTTTTTTTGGGGTTTAAAATAGACTGGGATTTCATGTTGTCTAAAAATCCTCTGTAGTTTTTCAGAAACACCAGCCAGGTAAGGAATAGTTGCACCCTTTCTCCTGGGTTCTGATTCTCTGTTGTCTTGCTTCTTAGCTCTCTTAGTTCTATCGAAAGCCCATTTAGGATATCCACGAACAAAGAGAGCTTCCTCCACGGAGACAAGGAGATGGCATCTAAAGACAAGGTCAGATCTGTGGAAGAAGGAGAGTCCACTTGCAGAATGCAAGATATTTTTGAACAATGAGAATTCCTCAAGACAAAAATCCCTTTTAGTAATCTAATCATGAATGGTACCAGTGACGGACTGGGATTAAAAAACAGCCCTGGCATTTTGCACCTACAATCGGCCCGGTAGACCGTGGAACGGGGGGTTGGGGCTCTTTTTGGGTCTGTTGAAGCCAGTGCTGAGTCTGTCCCTGGTCTTCGCATCCTTCCTCATGCTCCAGAGAAGGACGCACTGGGGCTGAAAGCAGAGTCAGAACTGTAGTGAGAACACTTCTGTGCACTCTCAGGACTGGTTCCACCGCCTGGACTCCAGGTTCCACCAGTTCGTTCTGCGGAAACACTGCCGCTACTTCCCGATGCGCAATAACCACCCGGAGAAGTGTGCGCGTGGACATATGCACCTGCTCATCGTGGTCAAATCCGTGATAGAGCATGACCGGTGCGAGGCTGTGCGTCTCACCTGGGGCCGCGAGTACGAGGCCGAGGCTGGCAGTGTCCGGACCGTGTTTCTTCTCGGGACCGCGTCCATGGATAACGACCGAATACATAGCGGGTGGGCCACGGCAATGCGGTGAGATGCACGGCCGCAGCCTTTCTGGCATGTGCCCAAATGCCAGACCGCTCAGTCCGTCACTGCTCAGTAACACTATTACTCTGGACCAGTCTGCAATAAAGATATCTATTTAACTACAACTACTACATTATGAAATGTAATACACTTTCTGTAACTTTGCTCATAGACAAGACGCAACTTTCAATTGGTAACATTACTTAAAGCAGCTACTTGATTTTTACTGTCGTAAAAAACAGGAAAATCAGAACTACTTCCTTGCAAACAGTTTGCAGTGATCCAAAGTTCTTCCTCACTTTCCTTATGCATTCTGATCATCCTGATTACTCACCACGATGAGTTCATAAATGCGTTTCATAACTCACAGACCAGAGTGGAGCTTTGCCATCGCAGTAAAGCTTAAACAGCTAAAACTTTATGATTATTGGATGATAGCGCACTTTATAATTAGATGTCGACAGAACACAGCTGACCGATTTTGACGTCATGAGCATCTTATATACTGTATATGTGTGCTGCCCACTGCTCCTAATATATGTGTATATATATATAGGATGGGTTAAAATGCAGAGAAGAATTTCTCCAGTGTGAGATCAATAAAGTCACTTCTTCTTCTTCTTCTTATATAATATAACTGTGCATATTATGGGGCAACTTTAGCTCCCTTTTTAGGCGACAGTAGCTCATTGGGTAGAATGTTTGTCCACTGATATGAAGGTTAGTGGTTGGAATCATAAACATCATTGGTAGAGTGGTCAGATCCACTGAGCCACAGTGTGGCGGTGTGATTCCACCTCTCACAGATTAATGCTGCCTTTGTGTCCTCAATCAAGACACTTAACCCACTTTGCCCCCAGTGCCTGTGTACACTGGTGTAGGGATCGGTTTTGATACCGATACCGATACTTTCATACATTTTTTTTTAATACTGCAGAAAAACACTAACCTGGCTCTAACTAGATACCTTGGCTTCGCAAAGCTCCACCAGGGGCTTAGCTCCACACATTCTAACCAGATATCTGAAAAAAAATCTTTGATGAAATGAAAATGCAGACATCAAAACTATTGTAAGTTGGGCACTTGCAGCCTATGAAAAAAGACAACAAATGAAATATCAGAATGTTTATTTTCACATAACAATGGCACTCACAAACATGACTTAATATTTCTGAGTTGGCTGATGAGCTCTCCCATTTTTAACATATACTAATGGCAACTTAAGGCATACGGATCCACAAACAACACAATTACAAAAAAAGTGCCTCTTACTCTTTTACACAGACAAAATAATTATGAACGTAATAAAACTTGCAATTGTATCATTGCTCTCTAGCATTTCTCTTGTATCATTGATCTCTAACTTTTCAGATTTTTTGTTAATTTGTGGTATTGCCACAATATCAGATCATTTTTTGGCACACACTGCACTTCGCAACATTGTCGTCCACGGTGTGGAAATAACTCCACACCACACTTCTCTTGTGGTCTCCCATGGCTCCCGCAGCCCCGCGCCGCTTTGACTGAAATCTCACAGCAGTGAGTGTATCGCGGGATGACGTACTACCCCACGTTTGGTGAGAACGCGGAAGGAAAAGTAGTGCCTGACAACTGGCAATGGTTGAATAATGAACAAAACACATATGAATTTGAACTGAATAAACTGAAAGTTAAGTCAGTAAGAAAACATGACTTGGTATCGATAATTTAATACCAGGATCGATCCATATTAAATACCCCATCAGGATCGAAATATCGATGGTATCGATCCGCCCATCACTACACTGGTGTATGAATGTTGCCTGAGCAGCCCGTCCCTTCTCCATTCTGTTCGAATCCAGAAGGGTCTGGAACTGGCCCATAGACCTTGAAAATCCATCCAAACTTGAGACGAACCAACCACAGAATCTCATTTGTATCAAATGTCCCTGAAAGGCATCTGTTCTTGAAAATTCTACATGTAAGAAGCCATGCTTGTTTTAGACATGAACCGAGCATGCGTCTCTCTGATTGGTTAATCACTCCCTCTGAAATCAGGGTGACAGGATACAGCTCCAGATCCACTGATCTTCATAAAGTTTTGTCAAGAGCCGTGTCTCAATTCGCAGTGTGCACAGTTCGGAGTGTGGTTTTAAGGGTACTCAGGGCTGCGCATACTTGCGCATGGGACAAAAACGACAACCCAAAACATGCTTCAGGTAAAATCCTCCAGATGTGGTCCTGACCAAGCCTAAGAAATAAGATCATGGAGATGGTCCCCGGGCGCAGTCATGTGCTGCCCACTGCTCCTGAATAAAGGATGGGTCAAATGCAGAGGACAAATTTCCCTTCAGGGACAAATAAGGGATATAAATATAAATAAATAGAAATGGGACAGCAGTTGTCACGCCAGAAGTGACGTATGCGCCGTTAAAACCACACTCCGAACTGTGCACACTGCGAATTGAGACACGGTTAAAGTGTGTGGTTCTGGCTGGACAGGTAAGTATGAATGTTTGTGCGAATGAGTGGTTCCTTGATGCTATATAAAAATATGACCATTTAAACTTCTCTGAATCCACTGTAAACAATGTTGTGAGCCTCGTCTTAAACAGATTTGACCAATATCTAAAGCCTATGGAAGCCTAAGATGGACACATTATTTTAACTCAAATCATTATACGACATTTAATGACATTCTCCAAATGGCAGCTTGGATTAACTTTCTTCTTTTACTTTCTTTCTTACTTTCTCTTATGACTCCACAAGGAATTTTTATTTTTTAGGATTATTGGACTTTGCGAGACACTGAACCCAGCAATCGTTTATTACAATATCGATCTGAGCACAAACTTTTGCAAAGCACGCAGAAGAGAAGCTGAGATGCTGTTTTGAAGATAAATATGAGCATTTTTCAATCACATTTTGAAAGGAGTAGTGCTCAGAGATGCAAGTTTAAAGATCCTATATTATGCAGAATAGCCTCTTGTGATCTTTTAGCCATGTTAGAATGTTGTTATCTCCTCAAAAACATACCCAGAATTGTGTTTGTTTCAGTCACACGTTTGAATAAACCTTTATTATTATTCTGTCTACATCTCCAAAGCTCAAAATCCTTTAATCCTTTAATAGTTTTCACATTAACAACTACCTTTACATTTAGTTCAGTAGAGATGGGCAATTCCAGGACTGAAATCATCCAAATGCTTCTAGTGAAGGTGTATGGAGTTTAAAAACACAGGGAACACTTCCTGTATTACCCCATGGCATCACAGGAACAGAGAACTCAGAGAAGAACTCAGCGTAAATATGCAGGTTTTGTGTGTTAAACATGTGTGAATGTAATTTAAAAAAACAACAACCAGAAGACAGGTAAGGACATGAGTGCTTCACTGGGTTGTAAAAAGTGTAAAAGCATCAGATGAGGATGTGAATACTAAAGGAGAATTAACGTTTTTTACAATCTGAGCCTTATTTTGGTAATAAAACAAGTTGTTTTACTCACCCATAGCACTTTGGTGTCATATGGAGCACTTCCGGAGATGTTTTAGATTAGCGATAGCCGTAACGTGAGTTAATATATGCCCCGTGCAGTCTCCAAATAACACAAACTTTAGCACTTTTCAAATCATAGAAGCTCAATGTCTTAGTTTACGCTTTCGATTGAGTCAAAAATGTCCTCTAATCCGAGATTTATCCATAGTTTCGAGTAGATGAGGACGCCAGTCACAGTTTATTTCGCTCTCAGCTCCCGGGACCCAAACATGAAACGCAAAGCTGTAAATTATGGATAAATCTCGGATTACAGGCCACTTTTGACTCAAACGAAAGTGTAGACTGAGACATTGAGCTTCTATGATTTGAAAAGTGCTAAAGTTTGTGTTATTTGGAGACCGCATGGGGCATACAGTGGTACCTCACCTTACGAAAGACCCAACAATCGAAAATTCCAAGTTACGAAACGCGAAATCTCAAAAATTCAAATAATGCGCGCTCAGCCACACATTATACGCATTTCTCAGGCTGGATTTAAACTTTTCTCACATTTGTCTCTCGTTGAAACACTCAAACTTTCATAGATTTTCAACAAAATGTATTAATAGTGAAGCGTGGGGGGAAGGGGGACACGTGTGTGATAGCGCAGCATGACCCGGCGCGGGGCTGCGAGCACGAGACCCGTGCTCAAACTGTGCCAGGTCTAAACCAGATCTAAACCAGGATTAAACCAGGATTAAACCACCGCGGCTCTTGCCTGCATTCGTTCATGAGCTCGGACTGCGTGCCGTCCCGAGGGGAGGCACATCTCCTCCCCTCCTCGCTGCTCGCCTCAGCCGTGACTCGTGAGGTACACCGGCAGAGCTAGCACGAAACCAGGAAATAGACCCGCACGCGAAATAATCCACCTGGTCTAGTCCTGGTTTCGTCCAGGTTTAGTCCTGGTCCAGTCCAGGTATAGACCTTGTTTAGACCTGGTTTGGTCCACGTTTAGTCCTGGGTCTACAGTCTCTTAGCCAATCAGGACTCAGAACACAGTGTTACACTATAAAAAAAAGTTACACTATAAAAAAAAAACTTGGAACGGGGCCTTGGAACGAATCAGGCTTTTTCCATTGAAATAGCTACTCAACTTACAAAAAATTCACGTTATGAAACCACTTCTGGAACGAATTAATTTCGTAAGGTGAGATACCACTGTATATTATATGCCCCGAGAACTCGCGCTACGGCTATCGCTAATCTAAAACAACTCTGGAAGTGCTCCATATGACACCAAAGTGCTATGGGTGAGTAAAACAACTTGTTTTATTACCGAAATAAGGCTCAGATTGTAAAAAACGTAAATTCTTCTTTAAATAAGAGAGACATAAAACTCAACTTAAAAAGTAGAACTGACAGAAGGATCTGAGGTAAACTGATCAGATATAAAAGTCCTTTATTACAACAAAGAGGACACCTGCGTGATTCAGGACACCGTGAAGACTCTAAAAGACAACAGGTTGCTTATGTCTGTTACGAGAAAAACTCAAGGCACTCCAACTGCATTTAAAACGTTTAATGTAAAATACAGGAGTAGATTTTACATTAAAATACCTTTTGTAAGTATTTTTTTGTAAGTATATTTTGTAAACTATTTGTAAGTGATGTTTTTCCACTGTGGTCCTGATGAGCACCAGGTACGTTTGTGATTAGGAAACAGCATTATACCATGGATCAGAAAACAGCGTAATTTGGGCCCTTTAAAGAGGTATTTGAAGTTGTCCCTGCCACATGTGGAGATGCGCTGGAGCTAAAGTCTCTGCTAGCTTGATTGGTGCAAAATAAAGTAATGATTTTCCTTCTCTCTCTGTAAGTGTGATGCATTGGCTGTTCTGTGGTGGCCTAGCGTCAGTGGGGTCAGTCCCAATGTCTGACAAATCTGAAGCTGTTTTATCTTTTTCATCTTTATCACTTATTTTCTCTCTAAATATCTGAATACGCTCAGAGAGAAGACACGCTCAAGTTGTACAAAGCATTTGCATGTTATTTATGTACACAAACAAAGGTACAATCTGTCACCTATTTCCTTTTAATGAGCCTATTTTATGCGGATCCAAAGCAAATCATTTAAAAATGGTGTATTACATAAAATCAACTTTTTGGAGCTTTCTACCATGTTATAATTCAAAAACATGTCTGAAGAGGTTTTAGATGTCATCCATGCATGTTTGCATAATGTCTGGGGCCCTATTCAAACCCTCGAGGCCTTGTGGCCATACCAGCCTGTCAAAGCCTGATCCCGTCAGATTTCAGAAGCTCAGCAGGGCCTGGTTAGTACTTGGATGGGAGACCGCTGGGAAAATCAGGTGCCACAGTGGGGCGCCAGTTGCAAAAACAGTTGTTGTGTCCTTAGGCAAGGCACTTCACCCACATCGTCTAGTATGAAAGTGGTGGTGGTTGATGGAGCTTACCACCACCAAGTGTGAAATGATTAAATAATGCTCTGTAAATGTCTTTGAGCGTCCGGAAAAGCGTTACAGTGGACCCTCGTTTATCGCGGGGGTTAGGTTCCAGAAATAACCCGTAATGAGTGAAATCCGCGAAGTAGGACAACTTTATATTTTACAATTGTTATACATGTTTTAAGGCTGTAAACGCCTTAAAACACTGGAATTAACATTTTCTCACATTTATCTCTCGTTTAAACACTCAAACCTTCGTAGACTTTCAACAAAATGTATTAATAGTGAAGCGTGGGGGTTCCGGACGCGCGAGGGGAGCGGAGACATGATTCACTGGGTCCGCAGGAAGCACCGCATTCATCCAACGGCACTGCCACGTCCCGGGACGCAACGCGCACCAACCCCTTGGAGAAGTGCACGTGATCAAATCTGTAACAGAGCAGCAAGACCGGCGCAAGGCTGGGGCTGCGAGCACGAGATCGAACCGCGGCGCCCGGACGATGCCTCCCCCTCAGGACCGTGTCCTCGCAGCCCGAGCCACAAACCGAACACGCACAAACGAACACAAGAGCCGCACAAAACCAGCAAAGAGCCGCACGGAGTGATTTAATCCTGGTTTAGACCTGGTCTAGTCCCGGTTTAGTCCAGGTCTAGACCTGGTCCAGTCCTGGTTTAGTCCAGGATGTCCAGGTTTAGACCTGGCTTAGACCTGGTCTAGACCTGGTTTAGTTCTGGTCTAGACCTGGTTTAGTCCACGTTTAGTCCTGGTCTAGTCCCGGTCCCCCCCGTGTCCCCCATCTATCAATCGGCAAAGGTCTACAGTCTCTTAGCCAATCAGGACGCAGAACACAACGTTACACTATAAAAAAATGTTACTGTTAAAAAATGTTAATGTTAAAAAAAAACAAAAATCCGCGAAACAGCGAGGCCGCGAACAGTGAACCACGAAAGGGGATGGGGACCACTGTATATAAAACTGGTGCATTTTATTATTTTAGCTGTAAGATTCAGCCATTTTCCATAAATATACAAACACAGGATACATGAATAACCTACAACTTCACAAACCTGGACATAACCACCAATGCATTAACACTGAACTGGACTTTGCATTGTTTATGTTTACATAACATACATACATACATATTTATGGGGTTATTTATGGGGTCTTGCACCTTTGGTAATGCTCACATCAAAACTAGGGTTTGATGCTCTAAACATAATTTTGTTGTTTTTCTATGACCATGACAATAAAATCTTGTAAATATGTTAGGTGGTAGCGGTTAATGATCTGTTTTAAAGGATTTGTTTAAAGAGCGCATTCTTGTGGCTTTAATTCCCGTTTAAATGTGTTTTTGGTCACCTTGGAGTAAGTATGTCACAACTTCAAATCATTTCTACATTTTATAAACGTAAAAGAAGTCTGCAGTTTTATCTGTGGCGAAACTCAACAGTCAAAATGCAAATAGATTAATGAAAGAAAAATAACTCCCAAACTCCAAATGTAAGTCTTGTTTTAGTCTGTCAGTTTATATTTCAGTCTTTCTGTTTAACGGGCCCATGTCACATTATTATTTTTATCTACTGTTAGAATGTCTTTTTTTTTCATCACAAACAGACCTGGAGTTGTGTTTTGTTTTATTCACACATGTTTAACACACAAATCAGACAGAGTTCTTCTCTTAAACTGAAAACACTCCACCTTGTGATGTCATGTGGTAATACAGGAAGTGCTCCATTGTGTTTTTAAACTCCGTACAGTTTCACTAGAATCATTTGGATGATTTCAGCCCTTGAATTGCTATTCTGTACTGAACTAAGATAAAACATAGCTGTTGAGTTGAAAACTATTGCGTCATGACATCACAAGGTGGAACAGAGCATTTTGAGTGTTGGAGATGTAGACAGACGGATAGTAAAAGGGTTACTCAAACATCCTGGCATGTTTTGAGGAGATAACAACATTCCTAGCATGGCCTAAAGCTTACAAGAACCCATTTTGTGTAATACAGTGGTACCTCACCTTACGAAATTAATTCGTTCCAGAAGTGGTTTCGTAACGTGAAAAATTCGTAAGTTGAGTAGCTATTTCAATGGAAAAAGCCTGATTCGTTCCAAGGCCCCGATCCAAGTTTTTTTTTTATAGTGTAACTTTTTTTATAGTGTGACATTGTGTTCTGCGTGTTTCTCACATTTGTCTCTCGTTTAAACACTCAAACTTTCATAGATTTTCAACAAAATGTATTAACAGTGAAGTGTGGGGGGGAAGGGGGAGGGGGGAGAAGACTGCGCTCTGACACGTGTGATATGTATATGGGTGCATGACCCGGCGCGGGGCTGACAGCAGGTCTAGACCAAGGTCTAAACCTGGACTGGACCAGGACTAAACCAGGACTAAACAAGGACTAAACCAGGACTGCACGGGACCAGCAGCGAGGAGGGGACTGCACGCAGTCTAAGCGCATGAACGCATGAACGAGACCCATGCAAGAGCGGCTCCTCCTGGTTTAGTCCAGGTTTAGTCCTGGTTTAGTCCAGACCACCGCGGCTCCTCTAGACCTCCTCTAGACCTGGTCAGGTCTAGAGGAGGTCTAGACCACCGCGGCTCTTGCATGGGTCTCGTTCATGCGTTCATGCGCTCAGACTGCATACTGTCCCGAGGGGAGTCCTCGCCTCAGCTGTGACTCGAAACGAAACCAGGAAATAGACCACGCGCGGCGTTTTAATCCACCTGGTATAGTCCTGGTTTAGTCCTGGTTTAGTCCTGGTTTAGTCCTGGTCCAGTCCAGGTTTAGACCTTGGTCTAGACCTGCTGTCAGCTCCGCGTCGGGTCATGCTGCGCTATCACACGTGTCAGAGCGCAGTCTTCTCCCCCCTCCCGCTTCCCCCCACACTTCACTATTAATAATTTTGTTGAAAATCTATGAAAGTTTGAGTGTTTAAACGAGAGACAAATGTGAGAAAAGTTTAAATCCAGTTTGAAAAAAGCGTATAATGTGTGTGGCTGAGCGCGCATTATTTGAATTTTTGAGATTTCGCGTTTCGTAACTTGAATTTTCTTTCGTATCTAGAGACAGAAATTTACCGTGAAGGCGTTTCGTAACTTGAAATTTTCGTTTGTTGGATCATTCGTAAGGTGAGGTACCACTGTATAAGATCTTTTAAAATGTGAACTTTGAAAGGAATCCTATTATTAAAACATAAATCTCAAATGTAATCGCAATGCTTGCCAGAAAATATGAAACTTTTTCCCAAATTGCTCTGCTCCATGATCTTGGCTTCACCTTCTTCTTAAACTTCTCAAACCAAACTTGTATTGTGTCTCATCTGAGCTGTTCAAAGTGAAGAGGATCAAATGGAGTCTGAAATGAGCACAAATAAACTGTGGAATGAACTTAAAGGCACCGCTGCTGGTGTAATGATATTGGGCGTTTTGTGAGAGCGGTGGTGCACGCTCAGAGCCCAGTCTCATGCTGAATGCATTAATAAAAGCTCCTCTGCTCCTTCTTTTTGATGGTTTATGTGACTAATCCCCAAAACTCAGATCAGCTTCAGGAAATTAGAAAGACTTAAAGGGCCTGTGTACAATTTGTAGTTTATTGAAGGTCCTATATTACGCAAAACGGACGATTGTGAGGCTTAAAGGAAAATTAACGTTTTTTTTTTTTTTTTTACAATCTGAGCCTTCTTTCAGCAATAAAACAAGTAGTTTTACTCACCCATAGCAGTTTGGTGTCAATTGGAGTGGTATCGCAGAACTTATGTTGAGCCGTTCTGTTCTGCTAATGATCCCGTATCCGTTAGCGTGAGTGCTCGGGGCACTGATTTGCGGTCTCCAAATAACACAAACTTTAGCACTTTTCAAATCACAGAAGATCGCTGTGTCAGGGTAGACTTTTAGTAGATTCCAAAACGGCCTGAAACCCGATATCGCAACAGAAAAGTAAAGTTCAGAGCGGTGTTAGCTTCTTTCGGACTAGCGGTGTTTACAAAACAGCTGAGTTCACGCATGCGCACTGTCCTCTCTGATGACGTCATCAAATGAAACTATAGCTGGATATCGGGTTTCAGGCCGTTTTGGAATCCACTAAAAGTCTACCCTGGCACAGCAATCTTCTGTGACTTGAAAAGTGCTAAAGTTTGTGTTATTTGGACACCGCAAAGTAATGCCCCGAGCACTCACGCTAACGGATACGGGATCATTGGTAGAACAGAACGGCTCAACATAAGTTCTGCGATACTGCTCCAATTGACACCAAACTGCTATGGGTGAGTAAAACTACTTGTTTTATTGCCGAAAGAAGGCTCAGATTATTAAAAAAAAACGTTAATTTTCCTTTAAGCCCTGTTAGAATGTTACCTCCTCATGAACACTTTTTGTGTTTTGTTTCATTCACACATGTTTGAGCAATCCTGGACATCTCCAAAGCTCAAAATTCTCTCTTCCACCTTGTGATGTCATGGAGCAGTGGTTTTCAAGTTAACAGCTCCTTTTACCTTTAGTTCTTTAGAAATTGGAAACTCCAGATCTGAAATCATCTAAATGATTCTAGTGGATGTGTATGGAAAGTAAAAACACAGTGGAGCACTTCCTATATTACCACATGATCACAAGTTGGAACAGAGTGTTTTCAGTTTGAGAGAAGAACTCAGCTTAAAGGTACACTGTGTAAGATTTTTACCCGTTAATTACCGAAATTGAAGATACCCATTCAAAAATACAGTGTTTTCCAAGCCTTTTCACTTCCATCATGAAATCAAAGTATTCTGTTGGACTTAGATGTAGTCGATTTCACCTGCATAAAAGGGGGATCTTCCCTATGTAGCGGCAGCCATTTTAACTACGAGAGCCGCAGAAGGACATACTGTATTTTGGGCTCCGCCTTCGCCGTTTTCTTTATAGCTGTCGGCAGTGGCCCGTGGATTTCACACAATGAGATAGTACGCGTTTGGATAAACAACGACAAGCATGTTGCCGGATCACACTTACTCTGCACATACATCGCAGGAGCAAGCACCTTCATCTAAGAGGAAAAGAAGAAGGACTCTAGAAATAACAAATGAGGCTCTAATCGAAAAAAGTGTACATTATAGCCGAAATGTAATACAAGAAGTCTGTGGATATGAAACTGGAGCAACATTTTGGACCTAGCAGCTAGTCAGGTCCGAAACGTCTGTGGCTCCAGTTTCATATCACAAACTTCTTGTAGTACTTTTCAGCTACAATATACACTTTTATAGCCTTGTGTGGTTAATGGCGAGTTACGCGTTGCTTGCGCATACCGCCACCTACTGGTTCCTGGGAGATTCTCCTACTTATTACTGTTGTTTATGACCCTCGAATTCTGCCGTAGCTAGAACCGGAATTGCAATACCCACCATCCGCCAATGCACCACCATCCTACACAGTGTACCTTTAAAGCAGTGCTTCTCAAATAGTGGGGCGGGCCCCCCTGGGGGGGCGCGGTGTGATGTCAGGGGGGGCGCGTGTGACCCTGGGAAACATGCTTTTTTGCCGTACTGTACTAGAACTAAGTGTAATTGCAAATCAAAAACAGTAGTTGGCAGTGACGCTCTCATTGTTACTCTGGGGCAGGGGTCGGCAACCTTAAATACGCGATATATGCACAGAACAGACAGGATTTTTTGTTTTGTTTTGTTTTTTCAGCGCTTTTAAAAGCACATGGCTTATTTGCATAAACTAAGTTTTGTTTCTGTAAAACATAAACAAATGTGCCCAAATCTGCATTAAAAACACATTAATATTTGAGTCCTCAGTGCAGTGTTGTAAGTTTCTTTTTTTGTTTTTAATGTTAATAAAGGATACAATGTTATGCAGAGGCGTACTAATAACAATTTTCTAGACAAATAATACTATTAATAGTCGCGCGCAGGGAGGGGTGTGTGAAATTTTTTGTTCTTTCTAGGGGGGGCGTCACAGAAAATAATTGAGAAGCACTGCTTTAAAGGAATAGTAACGTTTTTTACAATCTGAACTTTATCTCGGTAGTAAAACAACGTGAGTAACTCACCCATAGTACTTTGGTGTCATTTGGAACAATTGCGGCGATTTTGTGGTTTAGCGATATCCGTAACGTGAGTGCTCGGGGCACGGTGTTGCAGTCACCAAATGACACAAACTTTTGCACTTTTCAGATGACACAAGCTCAGTGTTAGCCTACAGTTTCGCTGGAGTCCAAAGTGGCCCGTGTTGTGTCCGGGTGGGGACACATATCACATACAAAGATGAAGGCAGAGATAGAAGTGCTGAACGTAAACGATGCTTTATTGAACTACTGCATAATAACACAGCTAGGCTTCAGTGGTGCCCTTGCGGTACAAAAAAAGTGTGAAATGAGGGAGCTCTGCCTTTTTATAGCTCCCTCGTAACTCAAGGCATCATGGGAAGTGAAGTTTTTTTTAATATCCAACAGCCTGTAATACGATATCCATCCGTGGTTTCATTGAATGACGAGGACATTTACAGCTGATTTGAAGATAACACTCAGCTCTCAGCTCTCTTGCTGTGGCTAGTTGCTTTGAGAATGGACCCAAACACGAAACCACGGATGGATATCATTTTACAGGCCACTACAGCGAAACTGTAGGCTAACATTGAGCTTGTGTCATCTGAAAAGTGCTAAAGTTTGTGTTATTTGGTGACTGCAACACCGTGCCCCGAGCACTCACGTTAAACTACAAAATCTCTGAAATTGCTCCAAATGACACCAAAGTACTATGGGTGAGTTACTCACGTTGTTTTACTACCGAGATAAGGTTCAGATGGTAAAAAAAAATTTTACTATTCCTTTAAATATACAGGGTTTATGTGTTAAACATGTGAATGATAAAAGGAGAAGCTTCGTCAGCTCATGAGCTGACGAAGCCTCTCGGATGAGCGGCGAAACGTTTTCAACCAAACAAACTTTGTCCAGTTGACAAATTGAACTTCTCCTTTTATCATGGATTCTACCTGGACGACTGAGGGACTTTTCACGCATCTTAAACATGTGAAACAAAACACAACTGCAGGTCTGTTTGCGATGAGGACACTAAATTCTAACAGAGGTCACAGAATTGTGTATGGGGCCTTTAATGTATCTGAGGAAAATGTGTCCTGCTCTACTACAGATGTATTGTATGAGCAGCTCTTGAGGTCAAAATAAGTCTGCAGTGTATTGTAATGTGTTTTGTGTTGTAAGTTTTGGCTCGTGTTTTATGTATTTATTGTTTATTTGAATAGGGACAAATACACAAACATAGATGAACAGTTCTGTGATCTGACACAGGTACCTCAGTGTTTAAATCCAAGTATAATTCACAACAGCAGTGCCCAGAAGGGCTTTTAAAACTGTTCTCTAAAAAGCAGTGGGATTTTTGGATGAAAAAGCAATAAATACAGTGAATGTATCAAGAGAATCAAAAATCTAAATAAAAACAAAACAAACTCAAATTCACACACTCCCAAAAGTGTAGTGGCAAGTTAAGGGTACAGTATGTAACTTTCTCCTCTCCCCTCACTCTCCCCTTTAGTCCTCCACACCCTGCTCCTCCTCCTCCTCTCCCATCACTCTCCCCTTTAGTCCTCCAGACCCTGCTCCTCTTCCTCCTCCTCCTCCTCCTCCTCCTCCTCCTCCTCCTCCTCCTCCTCACTCTCTCCTTTAGTCCTCCACACCCTGCTCCTCTTCCTCCTCCCTCACTCTCTCCTTTAGTCCTCCACACCCTGCTCCTCTTCCTCCTCCTTCTCCTCCTCCTCACTCTCTCTCCTTTAGTCCTCCACACCCTGCCCCTCCTCCTCCTCCTCCTCCTCACTCTCCCCTTTAGTCCTCCACACCCCACCCCTCCTCCTCCTCCTCCTCCTCCTCCTCACTCTCCCCTTTAGTCCTCCACATCCTGCTCCACCTCCTCCTCCTCCTCACTCTCTCCTTTAGTCCTCCACACCCTGCTCCTCCTCCTCACTCTCTCCTTTAGTCCTCCACACCCTGCTCCTCCTCCTCCTCCTCACTCTCTCCTTTAGTCCTCCACACCCTGCTCCTCCTCCTCCTCCTCACTCTCCCCTTTAGTTCTCCACACCCCGCCCCTCCTCCTCCTCCTCACTCTCTCCTTTAGTCCTCCACACCCCGCCCCTCCTCCTCCTCCTCCTCCTCACTCTCTCCTTTAGTCCTCCACACCCTGCTCCTCCTCCTCCTCCTCACTCTCTCCTTTAGTCCTCCACACCCCGCCCCTCCTCCTCCTCCTCACTCTCCCCTTTAGTTCTCCACACCCCGCCCCTCCTCCTCCTCCTCACTCTCTCCTTTAGTCCTCCACACCCCGCCCCTCCTCCTCCTCCTCCTCCTCACTCTCTCCTTTAGTCCTCCACACCCTGCTCCTCCTCCTCCTCCTCACTCTCTCCTTTAGTCCTCCACACCCCGCCCTCCTCCTCCTCCTCCTCACTCTCTCCTTTAGTCCTCCACACCCTGCTCCTCCTCCTCCTCCTCACTCTCTCCTTTAGTCCTCCACACCCTGCTCCTCTTACTCCTCCCTCACTCTCTCATCTAGTCCTCCACACCCTGCTCCTCTTCCTCCTCCTCCACCTCCTCCTCCTCCTCACTCTCTCCTTTAGTCCTCCACACCCTGCTCCTCCTCCTCCTCCTCCTCCTCCTCCTCCTCACTCTCTCCTTTAGTCCTCCACACCCTCCTCCTCCTCCTCCTCCTCCTCCTCCTCCTCCTCACTCTCTCCTTTAGTCCTCCACACCCTGCTCCTCCTCCTCCTCCTCCTCACTCTCTCTCCTTTAGTCCTCCACACCCAGCTCCTCCTCCTCACTCTCTCTCCTTTAGTCCTCCACACCCTGCTCCTTAATTATCGAAAGGACAAGATCGCGGATACAAGCGGCTGAAATGAGTTTCCTCTGCAGAGTGGCTGGACGCTCCCTTAGAGATAGGGTGAGGAGCTCAGTCACACAGGAGGAGCTCGGAGTAGAACCGCTGCTCCTCCACGTTGAGTGGAGCCAACTGTGGTGGCTCGGACATCTGTTCCGGATGCCTCCTGGACGCCTCCCTCGGGAGGTGTTCCGGGCCTGTCCCACCGGGAGGAGGGACTATGCCTCCCGGCTGGCCTGGGAACGCCTTGGGGTCCCCCCGGAGGAGCTGGAGGAAGTGAAGGAGAAGGTGAAGGAGGTCTGACCGTCTCTGCTTAGACTGTTGCCCCCGCGACCCGGCCACGGATAAGCGGATGGATGGGCACCCTGCTCCTCCTCATCCCTCACTCTCCCCTTTAATCCTCCAGGTCCTGCTCCTCCTCCTCCTCCTCACTCTCCCCTTTAATCCTCCAGACCCCACCCCTCCTCCTCCTCCCTCACTCTCCCCTTTAATCCTACAGGTACTGCCCAGTTTAGCCGCTCTGTTTGAAATGTGGTTGTGGCTGGGGTTTTTATATTGTATTGTGCAGCCCTCTTCTGCAACAGTGATAAATTTGTTGATTAGTTTCCAGTGTTCTACTCGCTCCCCACTGTCTTCCGTCCTCTGTTCACTGTCCCCTGTCCACTGTCTTCTCTCCTCTCCTGTGGTGTGATTTCTCTGCCTCTCTCTTTGTTTATAGGGGCTGGCCCTCATCCTTCCTGATGTTGCCAATAAAAACCGGGGTAGACTGTGTAAACTTCCATCTCTCTGTGATTCATCTACACCTCTTCTCCCTCCTCTTTCCTCCTCTCCTTTAGTTACACTGTATATTCTTCCTCCACTACCCCCCCACCCCCACCCCCTCCTCTCCTCCATTCTCTCCTTTCCTCTGTCCTCATCCCACCTCCCCTTTCTCCTCCTCTCGTCCTGGGTACACTAGAGAATCGTGGTCCTCTCTGTGATTCATGTTTAAAGACTAAAAAACTACAAGTCCATTTCTTTCCTTTTGTTTGTAATATAAAAAGATGTACTCTCCTCTCTTCTCCTTCTCTCCTCTTCCCTCTTCTCTTCTGTATTGTCCTCTTTACTCCTCCTCTCCTCTCTTCTCCTCTCTTTCTCACCTCCTCCTCTCCTCCATCCCATTTTCTTCTCCTCACTCATATCCTCCCCTTTGCTATCCCTTTTCTCCCTCTCCTCTCTCATACTCTCCTTCCTCTTCTTCTCCCCTCCTCCCTCCTCTCATCTCTTTCCTCCTTTCTCCTCTTTCTCCTCCTCTGTGTGAACTTCGTCCTCTGTGATTCACGTTTGACGGCTGAACAACCACAAGCAAATTTCTTTCCCTTTGCCTGTAAAATAAAAAAGTTATCCTCTCCTCTCCTATCTCCTCGTCTCTCCTATCCTCTCCCCTCCTCTCCTCCTCTGACTGCAGTAGAGTGAGGGATGGCGCAGGAGCGTACAAAGGTTAATTGGTTATGTTGAGCATGTGTCTGAGCACAGGAGGCGCTGTTGAGCTCACAGACCTGGAGCTGAATAATAAAGAGTGTAATGACCTAAAGTGCCCTGTGTCATTCACAGAGTTTATGTGTCTGATCAAAAGAAAACCAGCCTGACAACTCCAGACTGAAACCTCTCTGGAACCTCTCTTTCTTTTCAAATGTGTCCCTGATATAAACTCATCTGATATCAGGGACACATTTGAAAAGAAGGAGCTCAATGGTCAGCTAACATTTAGAAATAAAATGACATGGATTGGTAATGGGGTCTAACCAGCTCCATGCTAACAAATATCCATAACACAGTTATTTATTTTAAAGCACATTTAAAACAAATGTGTGGGCATTTGTAACCAAGAGATAATTAACCCTGAGCTTTCAAACTTTTAAGATGTTTTTTTTTTTTTTTTTTTTCTGACTGGCTCCTAGACTTCCTGACTGGCAGGCCCCAGTCTGTCAGGATTGGAACCAGAACTTCAGCTAGCATCACCACTAACATCGGGACCCCACAGGGCTGCGTCCTCAGCCCCATCCTCTACATCCTGTTCACCCACGACTGCATCGCATCCCACCCCGAGAACATCATCCTGAAGTTTGCTGATGACACCGCTGTGATAGGTCGTATCACAGGCGGAGACAGGAGGGAGGTGGACAGTCTGGTGACATGGTGCCGGGACAACAACCTCACTCTCAACACAGACAAGACAATCTTTACTTTTCTTAAAGTTCATAAATAACTTTAAAATATATAATTTTAAAGTTATTTATGAACCTGGCCTCCTGGTTCTCTGACGAATCACCTCAGAAAAGAGCAGCTCTGATTTTCTGAGCCTTCATTAGGTCCTTCTGGGACAGATATTTTTGTCTGATCACTTTTAATATTCTCCTTTAATTGAATTGGTATATATATATATATATATATATATATATATATATATATACACACCATACCATAAAACCATATGGTATGGTATGGTTATGGTAAACCATAAAACCATATATACCATAAAACACAATCTGGTCCTTATTTCACACCAACTTGAACTTGGAGATGGTCCTGCTGTTGTGTGTGCGTTATTGGTGTAATTGTAGCTCGTATTGTTGGTGCTTTGAGTCTTATCTGTGATCTCATGTCCTATTGGCGGCTCAGTCAGGCTTAACGCGTTTATCAGCTCTTTGTGTGGAGCCTTGTATCTGTGAGCACATCTCTGTCTGTCCTTTTATTATTCATGTGAAGCCCAGAGGAGCGTGACCACAGGAGCTGTGAGACCCACCGCTGGAGCAGAGGAGCTGTGACACCGCTGTGATGCTGAGTGGACCAGAACACAACATGGAAACTACTGAGTGCATTTACATGACATTATACTGTAGAGCTGATCCTTTAAAGGTTTTCTCATCTCTGTTCTAATCTAGTTTCCTCATCACAAACACACCTGAGGCTGTGTTTTGTTTCATTCGCACATGTTGGATGATGGTTCTTCTCTCAAACAGAAAACAACCTGTTACACCTTGTGATGTCATGTGGGAGTACAGGAAGTGCTCCACTGTGTTTTTAAACTCCATACACCTTCACTATAATCATCTGGATGATTTCTGCCCTGGAATTGCCAGTATCTACTGAACTAAATGTAAAGCTAGATGTTAACTTGAAAACTTTTCTTTTCCTCTGGGTCTTTAAACTCACAGAATGTTCTGTTGCAGTTAAGTTGCCGTCATGTCTATGTGCACTTCTGTTTCTTTTACGTGTTCCTCTAAATGTTCTCTGTTCTGACATGCCTTAGGACAACAGATTTAAAGTATCTATTGAGCTAATTCTGGCATATTTACATTGATGCTGTTTTGTGTCATGTTGATTAATATGCACTGTCCTAATTAAAATAAATAAATAAATAAAATAAACTACCACTGCATGACATCACAAAGTGGAACTGAGCATTTTGAGCTTGAGATGTAGACATACTAATAACAAAGGGTTACTCAAACATGTGTGAATGAAACAAAACACAACTCCAGGTCTGTTTTGGATGAGGTAAGGTCAGTTTTGCATAATATATTTTGAACGGCTCCTCAACGTGAACACTTGGAACTGGATCTCATTTTTTAAAAGAATCATTTTTTTTCCCTTCTTCTTCTAATTTTTTATAAAATTTACACTGATTAACTCTGAACTTTTGACACTTTTGTTGCATTTCAGGTAAAAATACAGACTTTTCCTGTGCGGCTTTTAAGACCATAAACCAGAGATCTTCAACAGGGGGGTCGCGACCCCTAGGGGGGTCGCGGAGGTACCGCAGGGGGGTCGCGAAATCTTTTTTTTTTTCACTTTAAAATAATATAATTTTATATTTTATAGTGTAAAATACAGTATTAACCTGTGTATTATTTCCTTGTATTGGATGTACCATAACAGAGTAGCAATGTTTATACATGACACTAAGCTCAATTTAATATAAAACACAATTCTATGCCGTATATATAGTAGGGGGTCCCTTTCCCAGTTCGCCATCTGTTTGGGGGTCCCTGGCCTGAAAAACGTTGAAGACCCCTGCCATAAACACTCACTGGACTCAGTCTAAGGTCGTTTTCACACCTGCCTTGTTTGGTTCGTTTAAAACGAACCAGATTTTGTTTGTTCCTTTGATTCAAACCTTTTGGGCTGGTGTGAATAAAAGCCAAAAATCTTGATCCGGAGCAAACAAGCGAACCGAGACCACCTAAAAAGCTCAGTCTCTGCACGGTTCCATTCGAATCCTGGTGCGGTTCGTTTGAGGTGAGAATGCAGACCGGACTCGATCCGACACAAGTTGGCTTTTTGTACTTAACGAGCTCCCGTCGTATGTTGAGCATTATGGGAAACCGAGGCTGACGAAACGAAACTAAACGAAATGAAACTAAACTTATGAGGCTTACTTACGTTTAGCGTGAAGAGCAAGAGTCAGAACTTGATGTGCGCACATGAGCGCTGTCCTCCGTAGTCGTCTCGCCCTGTGTCTTCGTCGTTTGGAAATTGATTGTAAAATAGTGTAAACCTCACGATGCTGCTCAAACATTTGTAAAAACTGAGCAAACCATATCGCTAAGGCTAGATTGAAAACAGCGCGCAACACCATTATTCTCCTCCTTCCGCGTTTGGACACGGCTCATTTCTGTCCAATGGCTGAGCAACCTCAGCACACGTGCTTTTGTTTATAGATGTTGGTGCACTTACAAAAAAACTGCAGTGTGAAAGCGAACCGCACCAAAATAATTTTATTTTTTTTTAAATTTGGTCCGGACCAAAGCAAGTGAACTATGGGACTTTCCTGGTGTGAAACTGTCAAACTGTTTTCACAACCAACACATCGCTCTGTTACCATAGCATTCACGGGAGAAATTAACCTCATTTGTTCATTTTTCATTCCTGTTGCTGACAGCAGAGGGCGCTCTAATGTCTAAATGCTTCATTGGAAATAGAGGTGGATTTATAAAGTATATTTTCCAAATGCATGTTATTTTAAGTTAGAAAATGTGACACACCAAAAACACGTTGAGATTTAAAGTCTCAAGAGCTCATGTGCAAATGTCTCAATAGAAACATTTTCATGTTCATTTTAGCAATAAAAATCTTCTTCTACAGTATATATTTCTTGATTTTAACAGAGGAGTAGAAATTAGGGCTTGTTTCCGCTGTAGCTGGAGGTTTCATGGACTAAACTTAGGCGGAGGTCCTTTGGGTGCCATGACACATCCTCACATGCACCTGCAGAAACATTTAACCTGATTTCACCGCTGCTCTAAACAGGAACAGGAAGTAGGCTGTGTGTCCAGAGACAACACAAACATTAGACACATTTTTCTAAATAAATGAAAACATAGGCAGGAAAATGTTTGTTATTAAGTGTTAAGACCCAAGTGGAGGTTCTCTGGTCTAGACTCTGTTCTAGTCTGGTCTGTGGTCTGGTCACTGGTCTGTTCTTTGGTCTGGTTTCTGGTCCAGTCTTTGCTCTAGTCCCTGGTCTGGTCCCTGGTCCAGTCTCTGGTCTGGTCTCTCGTGCATTATATGGCCTGGTCTTTGATGTGGTCTCTGGTTTCTGGATTGTGATCTCTTCTCTGGTCTCTGATCTGGTTTCTGTTCTGGTCTCTGGTCTTTGGTCTCTAGTCTGGTCTCTGGTCTTTGGTCTCTAGTCTCTGCTCTCTGGTCTGGTCTCAGGTCACTGGCCTTTGGTTTCATGTCTAAGGTCTCTAGTCTGGTCTCTGGCCTTTGGTCTCCGGTGTGGTCTCTGGTCTGGTCTGATCTGATCTGGTCTCTGGTCTAGTCTTAGGTCTCATGTCACAGGTCTCTAGTTTCGTCTCTGGTCTTTGGTCTGGTCTTGGGTCTCATGTCACAGGTCTCTAGTTTCGTCTCTGGTCTCTGGTCTAGTCTTAGGTCTCATGTCACAGGTCTTTAGTTTCGTCTCTGGTCTTTGGTCTGGTCTTGGGTCTCATGTCACAGGTCTCTAGTTTCGTCTCTGGTCTCTGGTCTAGTCTTAGGTCTCATGTCACAGGTCTTTAGTTTCGTCTCTGGTCTCTGGTCTAGTCTTAGGTCTCATGTCACAGGTCTCTAGTTTCGTCTCTGGTCTCTGGTCTAGTCTTAGGTCTCATGTCACAGGTCTTTAGTTTCGTCTCTGGTCTTTGGTCTGGTCTTGGGTCTCATGTCACAGGTCTCTAGTTTCGTCTCTGGTCTCTGGTCTAGTCTTAGGTCTCATGTCACAGGTCTTTAGTTTCGTCTCTGGTCTCTGGTCTAGTCTTAGGTCTCATGTCACAGGTCTTTAGTTTCGTCTCTGGTCTTTGGTCTGGTCTTGGGTCTCATGTCACAGGTCTCTAGTTTCGTCTCTGGTCTCTGGTCTAGTCTTAGGTCTCATGTCACAGGTCTTTAGTTTCGTCTCTGGTCTTTGGTCTGGTCTTGGGTCTCATGTCACAGGTCTCTAGTTTCGTCTCTGGTCTCTGGTCTAGTCTTAGGTCTCATGTCACAGGTCTTTAGTTTCGTCTCTGGTCTAGTCTTGGGTCTCATGTCACAGGTCTCTAGTTTCGTCTCTGGTCTCTGGTCTAGTCTTAGGTCTCATGTCACAGGTCTCTAGTTTCGTCTCTGGTCTCTGGTCTAGTCTTGGGTCTCATGTCACAGGTCTCTAGTTTCGTCTCTGGTCTCTGGTCTAGTCTTAGGTCTCATGTCACAGGTCTTTAGTTTCGTCTCTGGTCTTTGGTCTAGTCTTGGGTCTCATGTCACAGGTCTCTAGTTTCGTCTCTGGTCTTTGGTCTAGTCTTGGGTCTCATGTCACAGGTCTCTAGTTTCGTCTCAGGTCTTTGGTCTAGTCTTAGGTCTCATGTCTCAGGTCTCTAGTTTCGTCTCTGGTCTTTGCTCTGGTCTTGGGTCTCATGTCACAGGTCTCTGGTCTTGTCCATGGTCTGGACTTGGGTCTCTAGTTGAGTTCTTGGCCCACACACTGAGGGATCATTCTCAGGTCAGGCCTGTCCAGAAGATTAATAGCAGCCTTCAGGTTTCTCCACTTCACATTTTAACTGAGAACATTTAACAACAAACACAGTGCACACCTCGTCCCCTGAGACAGAGTCATAAACTAAAAACAGTCTGTGACTTTGGAGCGAGTTTCAGCCACTTTGGAGGAGTTTTCAAATGGTTTGCTTCGTGTTGCAAAGATCCTACTCAAATCTCCTAAAACCAACTTTAATATTTTGACCACATTCTAAATGCCTAACAAATCCATATTTGTATTTTTTTTATACAGATGCTCTGGGCCCACACAAGCCCAGGTACCTACAGGGGCTCTACTGGAGCATGTGACTGTCCACAGCTGCCACACCTCACGCTCAACTGCGAATTGAGAAAGTCCTTTCAGCATCTCAAATGGTCACCAGCTTGACCTCACACACCAGGGACAATCAAGTGATCTGCTGTGGGTCCTGTGGCTCCCAACACCACGCTCTCTATCAGGTTTTTTTTGCAAGGTGTTTTAGTTGTAAATTAAATTAAGAGAGTGTCCCTTAATGTCTCTCTCGTCCATGGCTAGGCCTCACTCACACTCACAAGATTTGACAAAATGCATTCCTTTACGTTATCTGCTCTTGATGGTGCGTCCCTCCGCCTGGTTCTTGGTCTTGTCTGTTCGTGCTCTCCCATCACCTGCATCCCGTTTCCACCCCCTCTCTCTCTCACTCTCTTTCACCCAAAACATGCACCAGGTAAAATCCTCCAGCTTAGGTCCTGACCGAGCTGAAGCAAGAAGATCATGGAGATGGTCCCCGGGTGCAGTAATGTCCTGCCCACTGCTCCTAATAACAGGATGGGTTAAATGCAGAGAAGAATTTCTCCAGTGTGAGATCAATAAAGTCGCTTCTTCTTCTTCTCTCTCTGCTTTCTGTTTTCTGTTTCTTGTCCTGTGACCCCATGGCCCAGGTCTTCCTTCGCTCCCTCGCTCGTGCCCCCTGTCTCTCTTTTGAGAAAACACTGGTCCAAGTATAGTTAAAGGAGAATTAACTTTTTTTTTTTTACAATTTGAGCCTTATTTCGGTAATAAAACAAATTGTTTTACTCGCCCATAGCACTTTGGTGTCATATGGAGCACTTCCAGAGATGTTTTAGATTAGCGATAGTCGTAGCGCGAGTTCTCGCCGTAGCGAGCATGTAATATATGCCCCGGTCTCCAAATAACACAAACTTTAGCACTTTTCAAATCATAGAAGCTCGATGTCTTAGTCTACACTTTCGTTTGAGTCAAAAGTGGCCTGTAATCCGAGATTTATCCATAGTTTCGAGTAGATGAGGAGGCCAGTGCGCATGTGCGGAGTCACAGTTTATTTCAGTCTCAGCTCCCGGGACCCAAACATGAAACGCAAAGCTGTAAATTATGGATAAGAGATTAGCCATTAGCCAGCTTCTATGATTTGAAAAGTGCTAAAGTTTGTGTTATTAGGAGACCGCGAGCTACGGCTAAAACTCGCGCTAGGCTATCGCAAATCTAAAACATCTCTGGAAGTGCTCCATATGACACCAAAGTGCTATGGGTGAGTAAAACAACTTGTTTTATTACCGAAATAAGGCTCAGATTGTAAAAAAAAATGTTAATTCTTCTTTAATAGTAGTCTTGAGTGGGAGGGAATCTTCACTTAGTTCAGTCAGTTCCTCCTTTAGTTAGGCCTTCACTCAAATACAGCACAGCAGATAAAATCACAGCAACATAGGCTACGTTCACACTGCAGGGCTTAATGCTCAATTCCGAATTTTTTGTGAAATCCGATTTTTTTGCGAGGCCGTTCACATTTCCAGTTAAATGCGAATTGTATGTGATCTCCAGTGTGAACGCTAAACTCCCCAAAAGTGTCCCGCATGCGCCTTGGAGGACACGATGACGTCACACGCAGCGAACACGCTCAATGTTTACGGAAGTAGCCTAAAGTTGCTTTCGTACCAGAGCCAAAACATGTACAGCTTATTTGTTTTAAGGAGGAGACGGAGAAGGACGAGGTTTTTGGCCACAGCGTTTGCGGGGCAGTGGCAGCAACGTCTGCAGAAAGGAACATGTGGGTGCGGAGTCACAGGCAGGAGGGGTGGGATTACTACGTGCTTCGCCGCTTCACTGATATGAGTTTATATACTATTTTCGCATGACGAGAAGAACGTTTGTGCACATTTGTGAACGCCTACTTGTACCACTCTCATTGGAGGAAACGCACTCAGGTCGGATGAATGCGACCTGGCCGTTCAGACTGCAGTCGCATGTCAAAAGATCGGATATGTATCGGATTTAGGACCACATATCCAAGTGGCCTGGATCGCATTTGAAAAAATCGGATCTGTGTCGTTCACACTGTCATTAGAAGATCGGATACAGGTCGCATAGAGGCGAAAAAATCGGATTTGGGTCGTTTCAGGCTGCAGTGTGAACGTAGCCATAGACAAACAAAAAGAACACACAGAAGGCAAGGACTAGTTCCAAAGTGAGGCAAAATAGAACTAACAGTCATCTTCTGACAAATACAAACTGGTGTGAAGTGAAGTTACAGGTCAGATCTGAGGCGAGGTGATGTTTTTACAGGGATTTTTAGCATTAAAACACCTGTAACTGAATAAGCAAGACGGATAAATGCCATTATGTAAAAAATTGTAGTAAAAAAATAACATGGAATCATGGAACATGGAAACAAAGAGACGATAGCTCCTGCCCTCCAGAAATGCTACATAGCGCTTGATTTGTTTTGTTTTTTCTTTGTCGAGAAGGAGGCTCTAAGGACTTGGGGCGCTCTGGGACAATTCTCCATTTGCTTGTTTTCTTTGAGTCTTGGTTAATCTGATTGACTGTTATTGACCAATGTCTGTTTCACTGTTTTATAACCTTCGGTCAGTTTAATCAGTGACCTTGAGAGGCAGCTACTGTTGTGATTTTGGGTTTGCAAAATGAAACGAAATTGAATTGAAGTTTGCTTTGGCCCCACTAAAGTGTTAATGACCTGCTCATGTTACAACAGTGTAATGTGACCATGTAATGTATGTGAAGTAACATAAACCCTGGCTAAACAAACTCCAGATATGTTTTTCAGGTGTTTGTTCACATGGTCAAAAACTTAAAGGGCCCATATTATGCTATTTTCCTGATCTCTGTTCTAATGTAGTTTCCTCATCACAATCAGACCTGGAGTTGTGTTTTGTTTCACTCACACATGTTTTACACACAGAAACAGATTTTGGCATACACCTTCACGAGAATAATTTGGGTAATTCTGCCCTGAAATTGCTAATCTCTATTGAACTAAAGGTAAAAGGTTGCCTGGTTTACACCTGACCATATCACAAGTGAGATATCGTCTGGGAGCACCTTCGAAATATCTCGTACCGGAGGTGTGGTTTACGATCGCCAACGGCTGTTTATTGGGCGTTACGAATGTCTATCATTTGGTGTATTCGTAGCCCATAGCCAATCATGTCAGTTGTCAGTTCAAACTACAGTGGTACCTCACCTTACGGAAGACCCTACATACGAAAAATCCAAGTTACAAAACGCCTTCACGTTAAATTTTGGTCTCTAGATACGAAAGAAAATTCAAGTTACGAAACGCGAAATCTCAAAAATTCGGATAATGCACGCTCAGATGCGCGCCCTGCTGTTATCCCCGCTCAAAAAGCTCCTTTCTCGGCCTCTTAGCTCTAACGCCGAACACGCAAGATTTTCAACAAAATGTATTAAATAGTGAAGCGTGGGGGGAGACACGACTCCGGAAGCAGCGCGGAGACATGAACGCACTGCGCGAGGAGCACGCACCGCGCGAGGAGCACGCACCGCGCGAGGAGCACGGCACCGCGCGAGGAGCACGGCACCGCGCGAGGACCACGCACCGCGCGAGGAGCACGCACCGCGCGAGGAGCACGCACCGCGCGAGGAGCGAGGACCCCTAGTCCTGGTCTGCACGACCGGCACCGGGGCTGCGAGCACGAGATAGAACCGCGGCGCACGGACCGTGTCCTCTGGAGCCCGAGCCACAAACCAGCCGCACGAAACCAGCAAAGAGCGGCACGTGGTAGTTTAATCCTGGTTTAGTCCAGGTCTAGACCTGGTCCAGTCCTGGTTTAGTCCAGGTCCAGTCCAGGTTTAGACCTGGTCTAGACCTGGTTTAGTTCTGGTCTAGACCTGGTTTAGAATGAAGGGTGTGGGGGGATCAGATTGGAAATCAATTAAATTGATTGAACCGAGAGCAGAGATCAGACCTTTCTAAAAGACAGGGAACATTTTACTCAATCATCCCAGTATGAGTGAATCCAATAGTGTGTGCCATGTTTATGTAGAGTCCATGATAACAAACCACATCTGTGGCCTTGGAAGTGTTCATGCAGGGAGACAAAGTCAAAACAAAGATAAGCCGTTGGAGACACACAGATTTTCACAGGGAGACATAATTATCCAAAGGGGTTAATTTAGCATGATGAAATAAATTTTTAAAGACCCAGGTGAACAATTTAGATTGAGCTTGGGTTTTGCCAGACCCCCATCTTCATATCGCCATGAAGATTCTTGAGAGATCTCATTAGTTCCTCTTGGCGCACAGACTGCGCTGCGTTGGCTTTACACAGTTCTGTAACCATGCCTGTGATGATATCCAAACGTCGAGATGTTTCCTTCGGTTGAAATCCTTCCAAAAGGTCCTCAACCTGTACCACTTTCTGATGTAATCCTTTCACGAGATCCCCTACGGCTTCACAATGGCTCGAAATTGCTGCAGACAGCTTGGGGGACTCTTTACTTGCTGCCAGCTTACAAATTTTGCGATAGATCATGGACAATCCCAGGCCAATTAACATATGTCTAGCTATCAGAAATCCGAATACGTAAATATCTTCCACATCCTCTAGATACATTGGTGCCAAACATACGACTTGCCACGCACGAAACGAGTCCCTCGCATATCCAGCAGAAAAAGTACCATCCGGACACGCCGCTTCTCCCGGAGCGGCACTCCTCCGTGAAAAAAGAGTATGAATTGTGTTGAGGGTCCAGCTGATCACATCCATATTTTAGGAATTTGGAAAATCTGCTCCAAAAAGCGAGAAAAAGACAAAAACAAGAGAGGCACGCAGACAACGGAGCAATAGATAACGAGGAGGAAAGAGAAAACACGTCTGCTCTCTCTCACGGTCAGAACAGAAGAAGTTAAACTAATAATAAAGGATTACTCAAACATGTGTGAATGAAACAAAACACAACTTTGAAGAGGTAACAACATTCTAACAAGCTTAACAAGAGTCAATTTTGCTTAATATCAGACCTATATAAAATCCAGATTGAACAGAATATATCTGTAAAGATTACAGTCTGGACATACTATTTCCTCGGGTAACCCAGAGCGTCATGTTGAACTTGTCACACTGATTGTTATTGATGGAGCAGTGTGTGGTGATAAAGATGACGAAGAGGAGCGGTCTCACTTGCTTACACTCTCTCATTCCCAGTGTGGACCATCTGTCACAGTTTGTAGTGACCTTTGGGGCCAGACACAAAGTTCCACCATGAAACCTTAGAAGGACTTTGTGACGGAGTAGCTCTGTCAAAGCCCACACTCACTTAAAGGGATAGTTCAGGTTTTTTTAATGTGAATCTGTATGGCGTTCCCTTCAGCAGTGTCGGGCATTAACACTGACTTACCCCTGACAGTGTCCTCTGAGCTGAGTTTCTGCCCGGTTCTGGAGCTGACGAAAGTAGGTCCAGCAAGTTAGCCACGACAGTTAATAAAGCTTGTTTTTCTTCTCAAAACAATATTTGTCCAAAAAGTGATATATATAAAAGTCAGAAGTCATAATCGCTTGGTGCTATTTTCTCTCGAGTCGTATCACTGCGCGCCTATTATTATTATTATTATTATTAGCCTGTTCACTTGTAAGTGGCGATGTTTACTTCCTTATTTAAATAATCAAAACATCCTTCTGACTACGCCATCGTAATTACATTAGAATAGACCCCGTTGTCACAGACTTCCAGGAAATAAATACTGTTTATAATGGAAGCTGTCAATTACTGTAATGGTTATTAGAAGACATATTGTGCTTGTGTCTGCTATATAGCTACGATCTATGACACCTGTGGATCACTATGTTATAATTTGGACATTTTAAAATCACAATATTCATCTAAAACAAAGAAACAAATGCGCTGACTTCTGTGGTAGAAAACGGTGGTGCCCAATGGGAACTGGCATCACCGTAAACATGATCACAACAAAGCACTGCATGCTGTGGGCCCCTTCTATGGATAGCTGCACATCACACTAGGGCAGAGCATTTTCTTTTTCATTTGTACCAAAATGAACTGATGTAATTTCATCTGAGTCCGAGGCCATTCTGCTTGAAGCAGTTTTTGCTGACACACTTTTTTTTTTGAGACTTGGTCTGAGCTTGACAGAGATTTTTCTGAGACTGGTCACTTTTGCAGTTTTGCAGACTGATGCAGTTTTGTCTGAAGATGATGAAGTTTTTTCTGAGACTGAGGCTACGTTTATACGGCGACGATAAGAACAAAAGTGGCGTCTCGTCTTCAATTTTTTATCCCCGTTTAGTTGAGCGTTCTCAACAGGAAATGTTTGTTTATACGAAGACGCAAAAGTGGGCAAATTCGATTGAATATGCATGCCAGGCCGCTAATAAAAACACCTACCTTTTTCAGGACACCGACAGGGGCTCTCATTACGGTTGTTTCGCCCTCGGTGTAGGGTGGGAGCTTCATGCAACAAGAGCTTGTTTAGTCATTCTGAAGTTTTCCACCCAAGCACTGTCATCAACATTCTCAAAATTGTCCCACCACTGACTGGTTCTGCCCGGTCTTGTCCAAACTCGCCTCTGTCACCTGCGACGTATTGTTATTGTTTTTACCGGCTTGGCGCATCCAGTCAGCTGTATGCGACGTAAACATGTTTTGCGCGGAGACGCGACCCGGGCTGTCTTCAAAACTCCACACTCTGGAAGGAGTCTTCAGATTTTTGCGGTTTCAGAGCCCGACGGCCCCGCCACCGGGTAAACAAAAGACACTTCCGATAGAATATTTTGTCGTATTCAGTCGTAATCGTCCTCATCTAAACGGCCCCTGAGTGACTTTCAGGTGACTCTTATATCGTTTTGCCCATGACCTGATGCCTTTTCAGCTGAGACCTGATGATTTTCGTTGGAGTCTGACACCTGAGTCTGATGATTTGAGGATGTTCTAAAATGAGCGCCATAGTGCAGGCAACATCAGTTGAGACGCTCACGTGGAGGCGGTGACAAGTCAGACGCCTGGGGCCCTCCCTCCAGTAGACGAATGAGAGGATTGCTGGATCGGCCGGCCCTCTGAATCATGCACATTCATGTCTTGTATAAATGCTGGGTCAAGGGAGAGGTAGTCAGTCAGAGCAGCTGGCATAAGGCAGTACTTCGGCAGTGAGGGATAGCGCTAACCCAGAGCTCTGTATTAGAGTTCTTTCTTAGGGTGACTAAACCCTATAACTGCATATTTCAACAAAGGTCATTTTTTAACCTATTGTTCTAAAGATGTCATCTGAAACCCAGCGATAGTAGCCTCCCAACAGAAAAGTCCCTTTTTAACATCTCACAGACCAACTTTGCAGCAGTTTTTTACTATCGCCATACATCTCCTCCTTTGCTTTCTCCTCCTCTTCCTTCTCCTCATCTCCTTTCTCCTCCTCTTCTTCTCTTTTGTCCACTTGTGTTTGGTATCTGCTCTGATGAAAAAGCACCCCTTGCCTCTCCGCAGACGTCGCTCCATTGTCTCCTCGCGCTGCCTTTGTCTAAACCTGGTCCTTCCATCAGATGGGCACAATAGAAGCCCATCACAGTGAGGTCTGGGAGGCCGGATCTCAAGCGTAGCCTGTGCCGAGAGGAGACGAGCTGGAGACGAGCTCGCAGAGGTGAAACAGCGCGTGGACGGGGTGAGATTGAAGTCCTTCTCTTGTCTCTGCTCCATAGACGTGTCATTATCTTTGGCCCAGGTCTGAACAATGCTCTGTGGGGAGAGTTGGATTGGGAGCGTCAGAGATTGAACAAGAATCATCCGGCGAATCGATAAACGTACACGCGGAATGCTTTTGTCTTTTGCTCAAGTTACTTCCTCTTTCTGTTCCTCCACTGATCCATCCGAACCAGGGGGCGACCGGTGGAGCTTCCCCACAAAAAGAGAGGTCTTCTGGGTGTAAGTTGAAGTGGAGGAGCAGAATGGAAGGCTTTCACTTGGTTAAGAAAACTCTATACGGACAAACAGCCAATCAGATGAGCTCAGAGTTCATCAATAGGTTCAGTGATTGATTTGCTATGAGTTAAAATGAAGTTAAAATGAAGTTAAAGCCATACTTTGGAACATGCAGATAGCTGTAATGCCACACTGTGGAATATTATAGCCAAAGGAACATAATTTCCAAGGAAACAAGCAGAAGCAGGCCTCATCACAAGTCAGGTTTGTGGAGACGTCTGATGTGTCATGAGTCAGATGAGGAGGCTTGTTTTTATTATCGCTGTGTAGATTTTGCATTCTTGTATTTTAGACTTAGTTTTACAGAATATTTATTGATCCACTAAGGAAATTGTTTTGGGTACAGTAGCTCACGCATCAAATATATACCAGAGGGTAACAAAGAATATCTGGAATAGCAACCAAAGAGCAATAGACCAGTGTCAGATGAGACATAATTATAAAAATAAAAAATGATAATAAATGTATATGTACAAATCAGAATTAAATAGAAAATAAGTAGTAAAGTATAAAGTATAAAATACAATATTAAATATCAAATCTTGTTTTTAACTGCTGTTATTTATTTGCTGTTTTATTTAAGCCTTAGGCTACGTTGATACGGCGACGATCACAACAGAAGACGCAAAAGTGGCGTCTCATCTTCAATTTTTTATCCGCGTTTAGACGAGTGTTCTCAACAGGAAATGTTTGTTCATAAGAAGACGCAAAAGTGGACGCAAAAGCCAGCGAAGGGAGGCGCTGTAAATAACTGGACTGAAAAAAAAAATCAAAAAACATCACAACAGCGTCAAGTTACATTTCTAACCACGACTGTACCGGAAAAGAGAAAGGTAAAACTTCAAAATAAAATGTTCTAGTTGTGTTTTTAAATGAGTTGTTAAGTTCCGCTCCAAACATTTCAGTGACTTGTATTTTTGTTTACATGTTTTTGAATATTGTACTGAAAATAGTGACATTACAGGAGGATTACAGTGAATTAGAAAATATAAAATCACATCGGGTTTTACATTTGAAGTGCCTCATGCGGAAGTCGCTTGTCTTGGCGTCTGTGTGGCTGTGAGAGTGTGAGAAAGACTTGTACGGGAAGAAGAGAAAAGACCGTAGATGTGTGTGGGTGCGATTTATACAATTGTTGAAATGACTCTTGTATTGCCGCATCTACACTCAACAAAAATATAAACGCAACACTTTTGTTTTTGCTCCCATTTTTCCTGAGATGGACCCAAAGATCCAAAATTCACTCCAGATACACAACACTGCCATTTCTCTCAAACATTGTTCACAAATCTGTCCAAATGTGTGACAGCGAGCACCTCTGCCCCGCCGAGACAATCCACCCCACCTCACAGGTGCGCCACATCAAGATGCAGATCTGACATCATGACCAGTGCACAGGTGTGCCCCAGACTGCCCACAATAAAAGGCCACCCCGAAATGTGAATTTTTTTTTTTGCTTTATTGGGGGTCTGGGGACTCAGAACCAGTCAGTATCTGGTGTGACCACCATTTGCCTCATGCAGTGCAACACATCTTCTTCGCATAGAGTTTATCAGATTGTCAGTTGTGGCCTGTGGAATGTTGGTCCACTCCTCTTCAAAGGCTGTTATGGACGAAGAACACAGGTGCATTTTATTGATGGCATTTTGAATGTACAGAGATACCGTGATGAGATCCTGAGGCCCATTGTTGTGCCATACATCCATGAACATCACCTCATGTTTCAGCAAGATAATGCACGGCCCCATGTTGCAAGGATCTGTACACAATTCTTGGAAGCTGAAAATGTCCCAGTTCTTGCATGGCCAGCATACTCACCGGACATGTCACCCATTGAGCATGTTTGGGATGTGCTTGACCGGCGTATACGACAGTGTGTACCAGCTCCCACTAATATCCAGCAACTTCGCACAGCCATTGAAGAGGAGTGGACCAACATTCCACAGGCCACAATTGACAATCTGATAAACTCAATGCGAAGAAGATGTGTTGCACTGCATGAGGCAAATGGTGGTCACACCAGATACTGACTGGTTCTGAGTCCCCAGACCCCCAATAAAGAAAAAAAAATGCACATTTCGGGGTGGCCTTTTATTGTGGGCAGTCTGGGGCGCACCTGTGCACTGGTCATGATGTCGGATCGGCATCTTGATGTGGCGCACCTGTGAGGTGGGGTGGATTGTCTCGGCGGGGCAGAGGTGCTCGCTGTCACACATTTGGACAGATTTGTGAACAATGTTTGAGAGAAATGGTAGTGTTGTGTATCTGGAGTGAATTTTGGATCTTTGGGTCCATCTCAGGAAAAATGGGAGCAAAAACAAAAGTGTTGCGTTTATATTTTTGTTGAGTATATGTGATGTAAACGTGTACGCGACGTGAGCAGATCTGACCAGTTTTGCGTCTTGGGCAGTTCACACGGAAACGCTACAGCGGAGCGTATTTAACTTTCCCACTCTGGAGGGTGGTTTCAGATTTTTGCGTTTTTAGGCCCCAAAAACCCCGTCACCGTCTAAACGAAAGGCAATTCCGATAAAATATTTTGTCGTTTTAACCCGTTAGCGTTCTCATGTAAACAGGCCCTTAGGCTACGTTCACACTGCAGCCTGAAACGACCCAAATCCGATTTTTTTGCCTCTATGCGACCTGTATCTGATCTTCTAATGACAGTGTGAACGACACAGATCCGATTTTTTCAAATGCGATCCAGGCCACTTGGATATGTGGTCCTAAATCCGATACATATCCGATCTTTTGGCATGCGACTTCAGTCTGAACGCCCAGGTTGCATTCATCCGACCTGAGTGTGTTTCCTCCAATGAGAGTGGTACAAGTAGGCATTCACAAATGTGCACAAACGTTCTTCTCGTCATGCGAAAATAGTATATGAACTCTGTATCAGTGAAGTGGCGGCGAAGCACGTAGCAATCCCACCACTCCTGGCTGTGACTCCGCACCCACATGTTCCTTTCTGCACACGTTGCTGCCACTGCCCCGCAAAACGCTGTGGCCAAAAACCTTGTCCTTCTCCGTCTTCTCCTTAAAACAAAAAAGCTGTACATGTTTTGGCTCCAGTAGGAAAGCAACTTTAGGCTACTTCCGTAAACATTGAGCGTGTTCGCTGCGCGTGACGTCATCGTGTCCTCCAAGGCGCATGCGGGACACTTTTGGGGAGTTTAGCGTTCACACTGGAGATCACATACAATTCGCATTTAACTGGAAATGTGAACAGCCTCGCAAAAAAATCGGATTTCACAAAAAAATCGGAATTGAGCATTAAGCCCTGCAGTGTGAACGTAGCCTTAGATCAGTTTTGACCTATGACCCCACGTGTCCTGAGTGTTTTGCACTCAGGACAAGAGATCTAAAGAAGGCATTGTTGCTGCAGGTCTCTGTTCTGTCTGCAGGGGGAGCAGGACGATCTGACCCCCTCCACCAAACTACAAACTGCCCCCTCATTTAAACCCAGGCATACCAAGTGTTTCCATACTGTGTTTAAACTGTTTCTTAAAGATCCCATGACATGGTACTTCTTGATGCTTTTATATGGCTCCTTAATGGTTCCCTAATACTGTAAATGAATCCTTCTTCAAAATCAACACTCAGTGCATGAGAAACAGAGATAAGATGAGAAAGAGTCATAAATATCTCTCTCAAACTCTTTATTCTGGGCGTTGTTGCTTGAATGCAAATGAGGAGAAAAGAGATGGCCAATAGTAGAGGGTGGGGGCGTGGCCAAACTCTCCGCTCAGAGCTCAGAGCCCACAGCTGATCCATTTCCTTGTTTTTGCACGGGGGAGAGATTTGAAGCGTTCCATTGAAAAATAAACACATTTCCACAGAAAATAAAATTAAACCACTGCTGTTCAAAGGTCCAGAGGCTCAGATAAAGGACTTCCGAGCCTAGAAACACTCGGACGTGCCTCCAGGCAAATAAAAAAATGCATTTCGCATTGCGTAGCTCCTCCGCAGTCCAAACTCTCTGGGCGTGATTTACAGAGACGCTGAGTTCAGACAGACGGGGGTGGAACTGCATTTGCATTTCTTTTTTCGATCTGACATCAATAAGGTGCCTTGTTCAAAATCGCCCGTTTGAGCTTCGATTTTTTGTAACGCAGAAAAGGATCGCAAATGCTCAGTTTAGACATTTCACAACTTTTAACCATGGGGGGGGCTAAACAGGGTAGGGGAGCTCACATTAACGTTCAAAAACGTCAGAAAGTGAAAATTTCATGCCATGGGACCTTTAAAAAGGTTCCCTTTTTTGTAACTTGCAATTCATTTTTAACCTCTTTGCAATAAATTATTTATACTTTTTAGCCTGGTCTTTTTTTTATTGGTACCTTCAGTTGCTCTCTCCTCTTGATTTTAACAGTTATATTCCTGTCTAATTCAAACGTCTATGGAAATTTGAATTAGACAGGATCACAGATGCAAGTTTTTCAGTGCAATAAATGAATGAAAAACAAACCACCATGTATTTAATATTTTTGGCTTTAAAGTTATAGTGTGACTTTAAAGACACTTACTTAATATTATTTGGATAAATCTGCAAATGTAACTGCTTTGCTGGAATGTCCCACAGCATACTATTCAGTGTTTCCATAGCTCCACCGTAATTATGTTTAGCCCAAGTCTGAACATTTCTCTTCAGGGGGAACCGGTTAGATTGGGCACATCGGAGATTGAATGCAGAGCAAGAATGGTCGAGTCAATAAACGAACATGCGGAAAGCTTTTGTCTTTTGCTCAAGTTACTTCCCTTTTCTGTTCCTCCAGTGATCCATCTAAAGCAGAGGGCAGCTGGCGGAGATTACCCACAAAAGGAGAGGTCTTCTGGGTGTAAGTCGCAGCGGAGGAAGCGAATGGAAGGCTTTCACTTGGTTAAGACAACTCTATACGGATCAATCAGACGAGCTCAAGTTCATCAGAAGGTTCCATGATTGATTTGGGGTAAGTCTGTTCTTATCTCCAGGAGTAACTTTTCTTTTGTACTTTGGTGAAAAAGGATTGATATAATATTGATATAATGTCTCTACATTGTCCCATCAAAGACTAAACTAATAAACCAAAAGTCCATAACTTAAAGATTAAATATTTGAAGAAGACATATTATGCTTTTTTTCATTCATCTTCTTCCGCTTTTTCCATTCTCTGGGTCGCGGGGGCAGCAGTCCAAGCAGTGTTCCACTGCCCAGAACACAATGCACCAGCTCTCATGAATCCTCCCACGGGTGGTGGGTCCACAGGAGGACAGCTCACGTCACAACGGGCCTTGATTTTTATCTTCTACCATGGGGGCTACCAGTGTCCGCAGACACTGGGGGCGAGGTGGGGTTAAGTGTCTTGCCCAAGGACACAACGGCAGCGCTCATCTGTGGGAGCTGGGATCACACACGGTCCACCCGTCAAGAGTGGTCCACCGCCAACCCCTGGATCACTAGGCAAGCGCTCTACCAACTGAGCTACTGCCGCCCCCGCCAACATATTGTGCTTGTGTCTGTTATGTAGCTTTAATCTCTGACACCTGTGGATCATTATGTTATAATTTGGACATTTTAAATCACAAAATTGATCTAAAACGACTTAATAAAAGAAACAAGTGTGCTAATTTCCACGTTAGAAAACTAAATGGGAGGTGACGTCACCGCAAACGCCATCACAACAAAGCGCCGCATGCTGTGGGCCCCTCCTGTGGATATCTGCAAAGCACACTAGCAAACAGCAGAATTTTTTTCATTTGTAGCAAAATGACTATATGATGCTGCTGAACATGTATCACTGATTAAGAAAATAAAATTGGAAAATTAAGTAAGTACAGATCAGTTACCTGGCCAGCCAAATGATATCTCTCTGTATTTCCTATACAGCGCGATACCATTTGGACACCCTCCATCCACTCTCGCTCCTCCGGTTACAAACGGACTCCGCGATTCTGATTCGTTCAAAGATGGTGACGTCAGTGCACCCGCCTTTGCCCGCAAAGTCACTCTTAGGCAGCGGAAGTTCCTCCTCAGTTTTGAATCAAGATGGCGCAATCTTTGATTGGTTCACTTAGCTGTCTGTCTGCGCACAACTGCAGCGCATTCTGTGGATCAAGCGTTACCAGACTCATCCGCTGGTACAGCGATGAGTCATGGATTCTTCCAGGCAAACAGATCAGTGGGCATGTAAGGTGAAAACAGTGGTTGATTAGCAATATGGCGTCTTGGAAATAAGCAGGGCTCTCAAGTTTTGAGCGGGGTCGTGCGTGTGACTGTAATTTCCGAGGACCGGGGGGTGCGAGTAAACAATTTTTGGCGCTTGAATTGCGTGAGAAATGCCGTGTGAGCGTGTGAACACGTCGAATTGCGTGTTGAGAGCCCTGTTTGTCTAAAGAGCAAACTTAAACTACAAAGCAACTAATGAGAGTTATATAAATGAAGTTATTACCTGATGGTTCTCAGTTTGTTTTATCATCACCGCACTTTGTCAGTGCGCGCTGAGAGGGGCGGGGAGGAGGGAGCGGGACATTTTTAACGGATTCATGTAAGAGTCTGGTCAATGCACCGGGCCCGCGTCTCACCGCGGCTCACCATGGGCAGTTCGGCTCTGGACCGCGCGTATTCCGCGCGTAAGCCGTCGGGGGGGACACGTTACGCACAGACGGAGACACCGGGACCGGAGTCGGTGCATCTCAGAGGAGACGTGGCACCGGGACTGAGGCTCAGGACGTGCCCGGGGGACGGCGAGCAGACGCGCCGTCCCCCCCTCCCCCTGCTCCCCCTGCTCGAGGGAGCAGGGGGAGGGGGCGACGCTGAAAACGCGCGGAGCCTGCATAAACTAAGCCACACAGACCGATTTTCTGGGCACAAAAAAAAAAAAAAAAAAAAAAAAACACTAATCAGCGTGAGAAATGCCATGTGTGCGCGTGTGAATACGTCGAATTGCGTGTGTCACACTCTCAATGCGTGAGCCTTGAGAGCCCTGGAAATAAGTGATTAAAGATTTTCTGAAACAAGCGTGGATCACTCCAAATACAACTTCAGATGGTAAATGAAAAGGAAAACAACAGAATAGTTCCTTTAAACCACAGTATGGAACTTTTTGCCAAAAAGAAAAAAAAAGAACATATTTGGCCTGGAGGATGGTTTTATTTCTATTTCAAAAGGAAACATGCAGGTGACAGGTGAAAAGTATATATATGTGACCGGCCACTGTAAAACCAGTTTCAAGTCATCCCGGAGGCGTTTTGAGTTATGCACAGATTCTGAAAGTGTAGATTCTAAGCTTTCCAATGATGCGATACACATGCAAATCTGAGAATATTTGAACAATTTGTGGCCATTTGAAAGCAGCACATCTGAAAACAACAAGCTGAGAAAATCCGCTTAAAGGTTCTCTAAGTCCAGGCCTTCAGAGCTCATTTACATTACATTAAGCTAAACCCTCCCCCTGCAGATCATCTATCACTGTGGTATGGTGTTTCAGGGCAGGTCAGAATTAGAAGGTACTTTGTTAAAATGGAAATGCTTTTATAACAAAAAGCCCATATAATCATTCAATAATACACAGGATAATATCAGTCAAAGTCACCTGTATTGTCAATGGCATGAAATTTTCACTTTCTGAGGTTTTTGAACGTTAATGTGAGCTCCCCTACCCTGTTTAGGGCCCCCCCGTTCATGGCTAAAAGTTGCGAAATGTGTAAACTGAGCATTTGCGATCCTTTTCCGCGTTTGAAAAAAAGACAGCCCAAACGGGCGATTCTGAACAAGGGAACTTTCTGACATCACACTCAGGGAAAGGTTTCCACCCCCCCTCTGGATGTCTACCCACCGTATCTGGAAATCACGCCCAGAGAGTTTGGACCGCAAACGAGCTACGAAATGCGAGATGCGTTTTTTTATTTACCTGGAGGCACATGAGAGTGTTTCCAGGCTCGGATGTCCTTTATCCGAGCCTCCGAAACTCTGAAACAGCAGTGGTTTAATTTTATTTTCTGTGGAAATGTGTTTTTTTAATGGAAATCGTCTCATATCTTCCTCCGCACTTACACACACAGAAGTGGAGCCAGCGCACATCGCACCGCTAATCCAGGAAACAGCGGCGTATTTGGCCACACCTCCACTCGCTGCACTGGCCTGTCTCTGTCCTCCTCATTTGCATTCAAGCAATAACGCCCAGAATAAAGCGTTTCAGAGACATATTTAGCCTCATGAAGACAGTCAGAGTCATATCTCAAGCACTGAGGTTTGATTTTGAAGAAGGATTCATTTACAGTATTAGGGAACCATTAAGAAGAAGAAGTGACTTCATTGATCTCACACAGGAGAAATTCTTCTCTGCATTTAACCCATCCTGTTATTAGGAGCAGTGGGCAGCACATGACTGCGCCCGGGGACCATCTCCATGATCTTCTTGCTTCGGCTTGGTCAGGACCTAAGCTGGAGGATTTTACCTATGGAGCATGTTTTGGGTTGGTGGGGGAAACCGGAGTGCCCGGAGGAAACCCACCCAGACACCGGGAGAACATGCAAACTCCACACAGAAAGGCCCGGAACCTTCTTGCTGTGAAGCATGAGCGCTAGCCACTCAGGATCATGGGATCTTTAATACAATACAATATAAGAAAGCTATGCCTTTATTAGTCCCACAGTGGGGAAATTCCAGCTCTGCATTTGACCCGTCCTGTCATCAGGAGCAGTGGGCAGCACATTATTGCGCCCGGGGACCATCTCCATGATCTTCTTGCTTCGGTTTGGTCAGGACCTCAGCTGGAGGATTTACCTATGGTGCATGTTTTGGGTTAATGGGGGAAACCGGAGTGCCCGGAGGAAACCCACCCAGACACAGGGAGAACATGCAAACTCCGCACAGAAAGACCCAGGCGACCCGGGGATCGAACCCAGACCATGCATGCAAACTCCACACAGAACACACATAGAAAGGCCTGGGCGACCCGGGGATCGAACCCGGAATCTTCTTGCTGTGAAGCATGAGCGCTAAAAGTAAAAAATACATTTTAAAAATTTTGCAATATATAGGTAAATATAGGCTTAATGATCTTCGTGTGGGGAAAGGCTGACTCACATAAATAAGTTTTCATAAATCTATCTCCATTTTCTCCCACGCGCTAAATAATGTTTCCAGTGGATGTTATGTAATGTGGGAGGGGCAAATAGGGGTATATAGGTGCGCTCTGCAGCTCTGCAGTCAGTCTTGCCTTGGTTACAGTGGAGGTAACGTGTGCGGAGAGAAAGAGAGCAAGCAAAAGACTGAAAGGCGGCACGGTGGCTGAGTGGCTAGCGCTCATGCTTCACAGCAAGAAGGTTCCGGGTTCGCCCAGGCCTTTCTGTGTGGAGTTTGCATGTTCTCCCTGTGTCTGGGTGGGTTTCCTCCGGGCACTCCGGTTTCCCCCATCAACCCAAAACATGCTCCAGGTAAAATCATCCAGCTTAGGTCCTGACCAAACCGAAGCAAGAAGATCATGGAGATGGTCGGGCGCAGTAATGTGCTGCCCACTGCTCCTAATAACAGGATGGGTTAAATGCAGAGAAGAATTTCTCCTGTGTGAGATCAATAGTCATTTCTCTTCTCATTTAGAAAGACTGAAAGACTTAAAGGGGAAGTCTGCAGAAACTTTTTTTTATTTTTTTTTTATCACTGCACCACTGTAAATATTTTTTCCACACACATTTGACACCTTTTTTGCACTGTGAGAGAGCACAATAAACCACCTAGAATTGCTTATCCCGACAAAGACTGAGTTCTTGAAGAATCCCACCACAGTCGCCAATCGGGGGGGGGGGGGGGGTTGGTTTGCCCTCTCTTCAAGTCTGAGCAACTGCCCCTCAAAATTCCTGTGCACGTCCCTGTGCGTGCACGCGCGTGTGTGTGCGTGTGCGTGCCTGCGTGTGTGTGTGGAGATAAGCAAATGATCCAGATGACCCTGCTCACTATAAGAATATGTATATTTTTATTTAGTTGTACCTGGAATTGAATAAATGTATGAGAAAAGTAATAAAACAATAACATCTCCACAGAAACAAGTAGTTTACAGTTGCTCCATCTGAAAAGTTACACAATGCACCTTTAAGAAAATTAATGCTATTTTTTCACTTGTTCCACTTGTATCGGATTATATCGGATAGATTTGAAAACAGTGTTAAAAATGAAAACCGGTTTGGAGAATGTCTAACTGATCATTTTTCTGCCAATAGATGCTTTGCAGTAACATCACGCCTGCCTGGGGGTGTTCAACATGTATGTCTATTGGCAGAATGTTTAGGAGTTACCATGGTTACACAATGCACACATTAGGAAACACTGTCCAAAAGTTGTACAATAGTCTGGATACTCAAGAAAAAAAAAAAAAAAACACAAAACGGATTTAACACAGCACATTTTCAGGAGCCTGTGATCAATATGAGCATTCATGGTCCTGTTTAGGAGTTTGATTTCAACCAAAATGTGTGTGACTATCTGAAAAACTGTTGGCTAATGCTAGTTAGCTGGTGTAATGCTATTTGAGAAGGACTTGTTTAACAGCGCAAATGCTTTCACCTGTTGTAATTCCAACTAAATCAGCTCTTTCTGGTCAGATTATGTTAAAAGAAAGCTTCAGTTTAGTAACAGAGCTTCAGACAGAGTAGTGCTTTCCCCCAGGGAATGTTGATGACATCAGCTGCAAAAGTGATTTTTATTAACTTTATCATGGCTAATTGACTAAACTGTTTCAAAGTGACCACTAGAATTAACTGTAGAAAATGGCCATTGGCCTAATCAGACACGCATTCACTGAATTACCTGAATCATCAACTCAATGATCCCAGCTCTGGATATCGCCCACACAAAACCAATTCTAAACCATATTCACGGTCAAGTAAACACAAAGTTACATCAACAGGGGGCGCCCTTCAAGGCTCCTCTAATGACTTTGCCTTTCCAAACTCGGAGAATGGATCCAGCCAATCAATGCTGTCCTCTTAAAGCTCCACAATGGACTATGGATTACATAAGCCGTCCTTAAAGATCCCATGACATGGTACTTCTTGATGCTTTTATATGGCGCCTGGTTCTCTAATATTGTAAATGAATCCTTCTTCAAAATCAAGCCTCAGTGCATGAGATAGCCCCATGAAGACAGTCAGAGTGACTCTGAAACACTTTATTCTGGGCGTTGTTGCTTGAATGCAAATGAGGAGGACAGAGACAGGCCAGTGCAGCGGGTGGGGGTGTGGCCAAGTACGCCGCTGTTTCCTGGATTAGCGGTGCGCTGTCACCCACTTCCGTGTTTTAAGCGCGGCGGAATATATGAGACGATTTCCATTAAAAAAAAACAAATTTCCACAGAAGATAAAATTAAACCACTGTTGTTTCAGCGGTTCTGAGGCTCGGAGGTTCGGATATAGGACATCCAAGCCTGGAAACACTCTCACGTGTCTCCAGGCAAATGAAAAACCACATCTCGCATTTCGTAGCTCCTTCGCGGTCCAAATTCTCTGGGCGTGATTTCCAGAGACGGTGGGTAGATATCCAGATGGGGGGTGGAAACCTTTCCGCGAGTGTGATGTCAGAAAGTTCCCTTGTTCAGAATCGCCCATTTGGGCTGTTGCGGAAAAGGACCGCAAATGCTCAGTTTACACATTTCACAACTTTTAGCCATGGGGGGCCCTAAACAGGGTAGGGGAGCTCACATTAACGTTCAAAAACCTCAGAAAGTGAAAATTTCATGCCATGGGACCTTTAATTGGAGTGGAGTGTTATGTGTAAAGCTGGGATTCAGAGAGAGGAAGAGGAGGGAAGACGAGGAAGGAGGGAGAAAAGACAGGAAGAGAGAGAAAGGAGAGTGAAGGAGAAGGGGAAGAAATACTGTGGTAAAGAAGGAGAGGGGGGAGAGATGAGGGAAGAGAGTTGGAGAGTGAAAGAGGAGGTCGGGAGAGAGAAAGACTTGAGAGTAGAGTTAAGGAGAGAGGACAAATTGAATGGGAGAGGGTTGGAGGAGGGAAGAAAGGATGGGGGGTAGGAACAGATAGGAGAAAGAGCGAGGGAAAAGAAAGGAGAGAGAAGGGTTTGAAGGGGAGAAACCAAAGACAACAAACAAAGATGTATAAATGGACATAGCTAACCCGTTAGCCGCTGCATTTCAAATAGGAAGTTGGCATGAGTGCGCTTCCGGCTCCATCGACTCCATTTCACTTTCTATTGAAAAACCGTTGCCCCTCTCTCTGTAACTGCTGCTGTCAAACTTGTCAAATGAACATTAATAACGGTATCAACAGGTTTGATTGACAGTGTTGCTAAATTGTGCATACGGAAAGGGGCGTTACCTTCCACAGCCTCACTCTGGATTGGCTCTTTGGTCGCTATGATACTTGTGGTCGAAATTCCAAATATGGAACTTGGCTCCAAATTTGCTCCTATAATTGAGCCTCGATGAGCTTCATTTGACTGGAGCTGAACACTGTGGGTGATGTCACACTCACTTATTATTTACAGTCTATGGTGAGAAAATAAAGGAGGATAGAGAGAGTGAGGGAGAAGGGGAAGAAATAATATGGTAAAGGAGGAAGGATGAGGGAAGAGGTGGAGAGTGAAAAGGGGAGCGGCGATTGGAAGAAAGAAGGAGGACCACCATTCAGCCACTGTGCCGCCCTGTGAATTAGAGATAGAGGTGAAAGAAAACAACAAATTACTGAAAGAAAGGGAGAGGGAGAAAGGGAAGGGTAGATAGAAGAAAGGGAGTGATAGAACAGAGAGAGAGAGAGATGGAGGAGAGAGGGGTTGTTGAAAGGGAGAGAGGAGAATGAGAAGAAACATGCATATCAGATGTGAAAAAGATGAGTGAAAGAAAGGAAAAGGAAAAGAGGGAGAGAGGAAGAGAGAGAGAGAGAGAGAGGTGATACAGAGGGGCGAAATAAAGGAGGAAAAGATGAGGGCGAGAGGTGGAGAGGCTGCAGATCGGGTGAAGAGGAGATAGGAAAGGAACAGAGTCACCTTGTCCTGTTCTGAAGCTTCATTAAAAAGAAACATGGCAACCTTTGACCCCTCCGCTGTCTGATAAATCGCTCTGACCTCTGACCCCTGCAGGAAATAATGAGCCACAGTGATCACACGTGACACCCACCGTGCCCGCAAGGGGAGCTCTCTCAACTGTGAGCACAACTTTGGATTTTCAAAAGTAAAATTCCCTGGTAAGAATTTTCCTGGCAAAAAAACATATTGGGAAATCTTGCAATCTGGTCCCCACACCCTCTGTCACGTCATAGGTCAAAACCAAACATGATCGTCCAATCAGATTTGTTTAATTCATTGCCACATGTGAAGTGAAGGAGCTAATTGGTGCAACATCATTTACAAACAAAATCACATGGGATATTTTGTTCCTCTATTTTTTCTCGTAAGCAGCCACATTTGCTTACTTTCTAGGTGCGGGAGAGTGCAGACGTGTTTCTCTTCCTCTCTTATCTCACTGCTCTGTTGTGTGCACGCCTTCTCTTATTAGGCCCGAGCGCTAAAGCGTAGGGCCTGTTGTTATTGTTCTGGTTTTTCTTATTATTTATTCTTATTATTATTATCTTTCCCCCCTTTTTGCAGGTTTCGGGTACTTCCCACCAACGAAAACTCATAAAATTTTGCACAAAATTCAAGAACGCCAAAAAATGAATTTACAAATAATCTGTATTAAAAAATCTTTTAAAAATGGCTCGACAGCGCCCCCTGGAAAATCAAAACATTGTGCCTATGGCTATACCCATATTGCCATGGCAACAGGCCAAACATCTGTCCTCACCAATGGGACGCCTGGCAAAAACTTTGTCGTAGCCAAACCAAATTTGGTACACAGATGCATCATGGGAATAGGAACAAAAAAGTATTTTACACCGTTGCTAGGCGACCAACAGGAAGTCAGCCATATTGGACCGAGCACGTGACCCGGCGCCGAAGGCAACTCCTCCTCGGGTTTTTGACCCAGACTCACCAGAATCGTGCTGTATCATCTAGACAAGTGGGACATTAAAAGTTATTAAAAGCGTTCTAAAAGACTGAACGGTGTTTCTGTGACAACGCCACAGATTTCAGGTTTGTTTTTGCAGCTCGCCATCAAATTTCGACAAGTGATAATCCGTGCAAACTTTGGCCGATTTCACTCAAACTTTAATCGAAAATAAACTTTAATCGAAAATAACAGACCAGTGCAGGAAAGGCTTATGAGTGACCCTCCTCTTAAAATAATTGAAATTAAAAGGCGAAACAAACAACCCCTCCCCACCTCACCCCCAGGCATTCAACACACAAACACATGCAGATAACACACAAACTCACACATGCATCCAGCTAGAAAAAAATGGGAGGAAAATGGCGCATTTTCAAGTGTAAGCGATGATTATTATTTACATTACACTATATTGTTTTGGGCACCCTGTTCTTTTACGACCTGTCGTAAAAGACCTGTCACCCTTGGGTGATTGCCACATCCTATTTAAGATGGTCACCTTTAGCGCTCACTCTATTTTGGCTGATGAAGGCTTAGTGCCGAAACGTTGCATGTCTTAAATATTTTGCAAGTAAGACGGAGTGTGGGATTATTTTCTTCTTGCTTGATACCGATGGTAAAAACACAAGCGGTCGGCGATCTTCTGCCATGCCTTATCTCTCACCTTGGTTATTGCAAGTGCATTGCAGAATTCCAAAAGCAACTTCTGTTCTGATGCACTGAAATAATTGGCCCGAATCTTCAACATGTTCGCGTTTTCAACAGCTGCTTGTTCTGGGCTTCTTACGTCCCCTGTGCACACGCCTAGGCCAGGACTGGATAAGCCTGGCTGAGGTTAGCGCCGCTGAGGCGCATCTAAACTGCGTTAGTAGAACGACTTCAGCCTTAAGTCTAAGGTGACGCTTCTTCAGGTGAGGCTTAATCACTTAAGGGCCGCTATGTTTAGCAGCGTTGATGGAATACCCCCCTGGAGTTTTTTTTTTTTTTTTTTTTTCACACATATTTAACACACTGCAGATTTAGAGTTCTTCTCTGAAATGGAAAACGCTCTCTTCCACCTTTCCCCACTGTGTTTTTAAATCCATAGACCTTCACTAGAATCATTTGGATAATTTCAGCCCTGGAAAGCTGTTAACTTGAAAACTACAGCTTCATCACATCACAAAGTAGAACAGAGCATTTTGAGGTTTGGAGATACTCAAGGACTAATAAAGGGTTACTCAAATATGTGGGAATGGAATGGAATGAAACAAAACAAAACTCAACATGATGAAACAAAAAAGTTACTTCTTAGATAGACTTGTGCAGTTTGAATGCTAGATAATCTGTGAACATGTCTAGCATTCAAACTGCACAAGTCTCTCTATGCTAATATCTACATCATGAAATCAATTCTTAAATTTAATTCTAGAATCAGTCTGAGTTAACAAGTTACTTATGTTTTAGTCATTATCATAACATGAGTTATGCTCAGGAGTAGTTTGCTAATGCTAGTCATTGTTAGCATAGAACTATAATAAAATATGGAAGGTGGACCCAAGTTAGTGTTTTATTGTTTTCAGTGGCCTGTGCTCATTGGTGCATAGGCCCTGTGGCGGCAGCCATAAAGATTTTCCCACAGATGAGCGCTGCCGTTGTGTCCTTGGGCAAGACACTTAACCCCACCTCGCCTCCAGTGTCTGTGGACACTGGTAGCCCCCATGGCAGAAGATAAATCAAGGCCCGTTGTGACGTGAGCTGTCCTCCTGTGGACCCACCACCCGGGGAGGATACATGAGGGCTGGTGCATTGTGTGCTGGGCAGCGGAACACTGCTTGGACTGCTGCTCCCGCGACCCAAAGAATGGAAAAAGCGGAAGAAGATGAATGAATGATGAATGAATGAATATTTTGTTTGCATAAGTTCACGACCATGGTGAGTGCATTAAAATTGTTTATTAATATTAGCGGTGAATGGACTACATTTCCCATGGTGCATGTGGTGATGTCACTTCCTGCATTGACATGAACGCTTGTGAGCTGTAAGAAACGCTACTTGTTGAGGGAAAAAGTTTGTTAGCGTTTTTGGGGAAACTACATCAAGTTAATGGTCAAGAAAAAGTTGCTCCAAGTTTATTTTCAGTTTAACATCAAGGATAACCTCCGCTCTTAGTCTACAAACCGGCATAAGTGGTACGTTGTCTTTTGTTTAACTATTTTAACCGCATTTACATCTGTCTGTGTTTATGAGTTTGTTTAATTGTTTAATTGTGTACTTATGTTTGTTTTATGTAGTTCTACGGTGTTGTAATAAAGAAAACATCAGTCATAAGAACCTGGTCCTTGGATTGTGACTAAGGGAGGAACAGGCCCAAAAATAATTTTCTCTTTCCCGTGCCCGTGTCACATCTGTAACGTGCATGGCATGGTGCATTTGGACCAATCAGAGTGAGAGCTGTTAGAGCGGAGCTGGCACGGGCTCAGAGTGGGTTCAGGGCGGTCTTACAAAGCTAACTTTTAGGTGCTTTGAGGATTTAAAAAAAAATTAAAGTTTATGTTGTGAAAATAGAAAAGGATCCCTACCAAATCCGGCCTTTGTGAAAGTTGTGGATGCCCTGTCAGCTGAACACGATTACAGTGGTACCTCACCTTACGAAATTAATTCGTTCCAGAAGTGGTTTCGTAACGTGAATTTTTCGTAAGTTGCTATTTCAATGGAAAAAGCCTGATCCGTTTTTTTGATTAGTTTTTTAAAATTTTTTATAGTGTAACTTTTTTTTATAGTGTAACATTTGTGTTCTGCGTCCTGATTGGAATAAACCAGGTCTAGACCAGAACTAAACCAGGTCTAAACCTGGACTGGACCTGGACTAAACCAGGATTATCCCGGGACATGGCAGTGCCGTTGGAGGAGCGCGTTGCTCGTGTCTGCGCTCCTTGCGCGTTCCGCGCTAGAGCTAAGAGGCCGAGAAAGACGCTCTTTCAGCGGGAATAAGAGCGGGGCGGGCTCTGGTTCTATGTGACTTCCAGAGCCAGGGGGCTGACACTGTGAGCTAACAGGCCGAGAAAGGTGCTCTATCGGCGGGCAAGACAGCGGGGTCTCGCTCGGGGCGGGCTCTGCTTCTATGTGACTTCCAGGTCTAGCCCAGAACTAAACCAGGTATAGACCAGGTCTAAACCAGGACCAGATCAAATGCAGACCCGGACCAAACCGGGACCAGACCAGGATTAAATCACCCCGTGCTCGGCCCGCCCGCGGCCCCAAGGGGGAGGCACGGCCCAGGCGCCCCGGCTCCATCCCGCGCCGTGTCGACGTCGCTTTTTGATCCTTCGATGTCGGCTCTTCCTATCATTGTGAAGCAGAATTCACCAAGCGTTGGATTGTTCACTCACTAATAGGGAACGTGAGCTGGGTTTAGACCATCGTGAGACAGGTGAGTTTTACCATACTGATGACCCCCACGCTTCACTATCAACACATTCCATTGAAAATCTATGAAAGTTCGAGTGTTCAAACGAGAGAGAAATGCGAGAAAAGCCCAACTCCAGTCTGAGAAAAGCGTAGAATGTGTGTGGTGAGGCATTTACAGCCCTAAAACATGTAGAACAATTGCAAAATACAAAGTTGTCCTACCTCGCGGATCTCTCCCACCGCGGGCCACCTCTGGAACCAAACCCCGTGTGTGTTGATAAAGTGTATTTACGTTTCGGGGCGTGCATCTGAGCGCGCATTAATTGAATTTTTGAGATTTCGCGTTTCGTAACTTGAATTTTCTTTCGTATCTAGAGACCAAAATTTGACGTGAAGGCGTTTCGTAACTTGGATTTTTCGTATGTAGGGTCTTTCGTAAGGTGAGGTACCACTGTAGTTTGAATTCCCCAAAAATGCATTGCACTCTATGGGAGAATTCTTTCTGGGCCCAAGCTCCCGGGAACTGCAGTACCTGGAGTGGCCACAAGTTGGTCTGAAGCCGGCACAGAGGGTCTTATCCAGTTTTTATTATAGATCCATGGTTGTTAGCTTTTAAGCTTTCATCTTTCTTACCTTGATAGTTGTGGATAAATTCTTCATAGAAGAATGTTTATCCTTTGTGGACCCTACAGCCATTGTAAAAAAGATCTATTGCGATTAAAAATGTCAATTATAACATCATAATCCACAAGTGTTATACATTATAACTATAGAGTTGACACAAGCACAAAAAATATTCTTTAAAATGAACTATTTCAGTTTTTCACCTTTCCTGTATAGCGCCTTTAACTTTGGGCATTACTTACTTGTTTGAAAGACACAAACTTGCTCGTCTTCAGGGTTTAAACAAATACCTCCAGTAGTTCCTGTGATTCCTCAGGCCCCAGTCGCTCCTCTCCCTCACCTCCCTGGGCCCCTCAGAAAAGCTCCGTCCACACATCTACATCGGATCTTAATGAGGTATTGAAGTCCTTTAATTAAAACATTATCTGTAGAGGAGCGCAGCTGGCCCTCCTCTGAGCAGCTGATCGATCAGACCAGAGGCTCTGTCTGCTCGCGACGTGACCCAAACAACCACATCTAACTTAAGAGGATTTCTGATGCAACTGGGTTTTTGGAAGTAGCATTAAATCAATGAAGTGAAAAGTGTCTTCTGTCTTTGTAAACATTTTAAGAGTGAAAAGGAGCCGATAGATGGTTGAAATTACATTTATTGAGCAGATTTGTCATGTTGAGTTTAAGCACATTTTCAAAATGACAGTAGAAAATAATACTTCACATTTGTCTCCATAGAAACTTTATTGTTTGCCCGATGTTCAGAGAAGGGACTGGCTGCAGCTGATGCAAAAAAAAAAAAAAGGATTTTGTTTCATGTCTGCTGTGAGCTCTCCCCATTTACTTATAAGGCTATTGTCTAATAATTAAGAAGGGTGCGTTAGCATGCTAGTTCTGATGGCAAAACTCTTTGCACCTGCATTGTGAAAAATGCTCATAAAACGTATTGTGTGTGTCCGGGACGCGGTGTGTCCGGACGGTACTTTTGCTGCTGGATATGCGAGGGACTCAAGTCGTATGTTTGGCACCAATGTACCTGGAGGATGTGGAGAATATTTACGTATTCAGATTTCTGATAGCTGGACATCTGTTGATTGGCCTGGGATTGTCCCTGATCTATCGCAAAATTTGTAAGCTGGCAGCAAGTAAAGAGTCCCCCAAGCTGTCTGCAGTAATTTCGAGCCACTGTGAAGCCGTGGGAGATCTCGTGAGAGGAGTACATCAGAAAGTGGTACAGGGTGAGGACCATAGAAGGGTTTCAACCGAAGGAAACATCTCGATGTTTGGATACCATCACGGGTATGCTTACAGAACTGGGTAAAAACAACGCAGCGCAGTCTGCAGTTCCAAGAAGAACTGAGATCTTTCACGAATTTTCATGGAGATATGAAGATGGGGGTCTGGCAGAACCAGGGGTCCAGCTAAATTGCTTGCTCACCAGGGTCTCTAAAATGTATTTCATCATGCTAAATTAATCCCTCTGTAAAAAATCTGTCTCCTGTGAAAATCTGTCTCCACTGTTATCTATGTTTTGACTTGTCTTCCTTGCATGAACACTCCCAAGGTCACAGATGTGGCTTATCATGGACTCTACAAAAACATTGGCACACACTATTCGGACTATTCACACTGACATGTATAAGTAAATGTTGCCCTGTCTTTTTTTAGAAAGGTCTGCTCTCTGCTCTCGGTTTCAGTCAATTTCATTGATTTCTAATCTTATCCCTTGCCCCACCCTTCCTTTTTGTCACCAAAGAAAAAAACACTGTATGTTACCTGTCCGATTGTTTTTCTGTCATTACATGTTGTGAATAATTGTCATTGATTGTATTTGCATCTTTTCTCTGTATCTCCCAGTCAGCGGCGTGCACATATGCAGCGGCCCCTCCCCTAGCCGCTCTATCACTGTCCTGCCTGGTTAGTGGGGAAACAGAATTTTGAATTCACTCTATGTACATGTACATATGGTTGTTTTTCGACAATAAAGAAAACTATGACTGATTGTGTGGCGGCACGGTGGCTGAGTGGCTAGCACTCACGCTTCACAGCAAGAAGGTTCCAGGTTCGATCCCCGGGTCGCCCAGGCCTTTCTGTGTGGAGTTTGCATGTTCTCCCCGTGTCTGGGTGGGTTTTCTCCGGGCACTCCGGTTTCCCCCATCAACCCAAAACATGCACCATAGGTACTCCAGCTTAGGTCCTGACCAAACCGAAGCAAGAAGATCATGGAGATGGTCCCCGGGCGCAGAAGTGTGCTGCCCACTGCTCCTAATATATGTATATGTATATATATATATAGGATGGGTTAAAATGCAGAGAAGAATTTCTCCAGTGTGAGATCAATAAAGTCAGTTCTTCTTCTTCTTATGACTATTTATTGGGATGCTCTGAATGCATATTTCATTTTTCTGGCTGTAGTGTCCCAGATATTGTGACAGTGTAGTACTTCTAGCTGTAGTGTTCCAGATGAGATGACAGTAGGGATGGGCAAAGTGAGGCTTCATGAAACATCGAAGCAATTGTGCCGGAGCGCTGAAACACAGTTCAAAACTCTCTCCACCGTGACATCTAGCGGCGATATGTTAGAACTACAACATCCAGAATGTTTTGAAACGCCCGTCCCAGGGTGAACCTGTTTACATCATTGAATGACTTTAAATCCACACTGAGAACATTTGAGACAGCCTCCTGAACTTGTAACTGTTTTTACATGATTTGTACATCATTTTAAAGGTTGATTGTATGTGTAAATTTCACTTTTTGTATTTATGTGCAATGTCTGTAAACAACAGCCATGAATTGTATTGCAACCTTTTTGTTAATAATAAAAAAAATTACTTTTTGCTGCCACTGCGCAGCAATCTCACTGGACTTTCCTGGTTAAATAAAGGTTAAATAAAAATGTGTATGTGTGTTATTGTTGTAATTAGTTTTTGATTAAATAAAACAATAAAGACTCCTTTTTGTATTACAATTCAAGATTTTTATTATATATAATTTTCTCAGCTGTGGATGGATTTAGCCTATTTCTTTTCTTACTTATCACTTCTACTGCTTTTGAAAAAACCTCTTTCACATGTAACCTACCTAAAGGTGTAGTAGCCTACGTGTGAGTGTATTTTTGAATGTGTCACTACGCTAACTATGTGTCAATGTAATGTCTATATCCTAACTAAGCTGAAGATTCTGTCACCTAAATAACTCACTTCTCAAAATACGTCAATATGTCACAAAATTGCAGTTGTCTCTCTTCTTTCACAAAACCCACAAAGGACAGAAGCACGAGCACCTCTTAAACTTGAGTTCATTAGCTCGTTGAAACCTCTGTCGATGAAACCCAGCTTCGACATGTCACCCCCGGTGAAGCACTTGTGAAACAACGAGGGTTCATGCGTGAAGAGTCCCTCAGTCGTCCAGGTAGAATCCATGATAAAGGAGAAATTCAATTTGCCAACTGGACAAAGTTTATTTGGTCGAAAACGTTTCGCCGCTCATCCGAGAGGCTTCGTCAGCTCTGGTTCTAGTGCTGGTTAGACCCTGTTTATATCTAGCTGCAGGGAGGAGCTCCCTACACTGAAATAGCTCTGAAACTATCTCAACTAATCTGTCTCTTTTGTATTACGAATTCCTCTGGCGTCTAGTATTAGCATATCTATTCAGCCCTAGGAGGCGACACTACACTGAAATAGCTCTGAAACTATCTCCACTAATCTCTTTGTTTTTCAAATTTCTCTGGCGTATGTTGATGATAATTTTTCAAAAATCAAAATTCAAGATTTGGAACCTTTTACTGCACATATCAATTCTATAGATCCGAACATCAAATTCACCCGTGAAGATGCCAATGATTGTGCAGTAACGATAGGAGGAGACCGGCGACTCCAAGTAGCCCACACACAGACCAATACCTGCTTTTTGATTCACACCACCCACTGCAGCACAAACTGGGTGTTATTCGGACATTACAACACAGGGCCCAATGGTTCCCACAAGCACAGAGGGTAAGGAGAAAGAAGAGCAACATGTGCAGGAAGCCCTCTCTGTTTGTGGATATCCTAAATGGGCTGTCAACAAAACCAAGAGAGACAAGGGCAAGAAACAAGACAACAGAGAATCCAAACCCAGGAGGAAAGGGGTAGCGATTCCGTACCTGGCCGGCGTTTCGGAAAAACTTCAGAGGATTTTCAGACAATATGAAATTCCACTTTATTTCAAACCCACAAACACTTTAAGACAAAAACTCGTCCACCCAAAGGACAAAACACCGAGCCACAAACAAAGCAATGTGGTCTACTCCATTCAGTGTAGTGAAGACTGCAGTGAGCGCTACACTGGGGAAACCAAGCAGCCACTTCACAAGATCGCCGAGCACTTAAAGGGATATGCCACGTGCAACAGGGGAACTCCCTTCCTGGTGCGTAACAGGGATTCCCCTGGCAGCGTGCTGCGTGATTCGGCTTTATTCTTCCGCACTGGAAAATAGTTCCCACCCAAAATGACCAAGGCAAGCTCTCCGTGTTGATTTGCACATTTATTTGCACTCGATATGAATGCGCACTACACATAAAGTAATTGGGAAACGCATTGAGCAAATTAATTCCTTTTGGCCGAAATCTTTCTCTGGCGACGTTAGACTCCAGTCTAAGGCGGAGGAGCAGCAGATACCGCGGCGGTCAGTGGCGACAGACTCGGACAATGGCTGGGTGAGCAGGAAAACGCTTTCCACCACTTATTTTAGTCTCTGGACTGTGGGGAGATGCCCAAATTTGACCTGGGGTTGGCATATCCCTTTAAATGCGTTAGTGAAGTCCTATAACAGTGCTGGATGTTGAGTTTTTAAGTATGTTTTTCACCGTCAGTGTCAACACTAATCTGTGGCGCAGGGGAAATGTTACGGTCTGGCGTGCAGGAGGGGTGAGTTTGATTCCCAGGGAGAACAGTTGATGTCAAAAATACTATATATTTGTAGAGCAGTCTTGTCAGTTGTAATTTATTTTTACTGTGTAAAAGTATTTGCTCCAACTAATACGTTAAATTGTGTTATCTTGTCTTTGAGCAGGAATAATGTGAAGAGGAGTGTTTTGCAGGTAAAGACAAAGCATAAAAACATTTTGCAGAGTGGTAAGTAGGCTAATATTAATATTATTATTCAGTGAAATTAGTAATACTGTTGAAATGGTACCTTAATTTAATTTAAAATGAACAGTAGCTACCAAGCCACAGGAGGTGGGAGCCCCCCTCAAAACGTTTCACCTGCAGAGGAGCTGGCACTGGCCCTAAACCGGGGTCGCCCACTGGTGAAGGTCATTGAAGGAGGGACCCCATCAAAGATCCTTCCTGCGAGTTCTCGTGAAGAGTATATTCAAGGTATTCTCTAGGCTAATGCTTGCCTCAGCTGTGATCCAAGCATTTGTGTATTTTAATAGTATGTTTGTGTTCTAGTTACTGAAGATGGCGTACACTTGGACCCTCCTCAGCAGTCCTCCAGCAGTGCCTTGCCTGACCCTCGTCCTCCAGCAGTGGCCTCACACCAGAATGTCATACCTAATGTCTTTTATTTTATGTCTACTGATGGAAATTGATAAATAGGATTTCATTAAAGAGGCTTGCACAGCATCTCTGACGCAAATTTGTTGAATCATTGAAATGTTGCATCATGGAGTGTGCCCGTTATTTGGCTACAATTTGTTTTAAAAGTAAAGGTTTACCTTTAACTGTATTCTTTGATAGAGATGTCACATAAAATATAAAGTGTCAATGTCGTCAAGTGAGAGTGATGTTAGGCCCAGCTGATATAAGTTCTATGATTATATGAATAATTTTAGGTTAAATTCATTAACATTTGTGTAATATGTGGCAAATGTAAATTTGTGAAAATTGACTTGCGCATTAATACGTCAACAGCGGGAATCGAACCCGGGACGCCCACCCAAAAGATGTAGAACGTAACCACTCAACCAAAGTATTTCTCAAGGAAAACTCTGGAATTATTCTATATGCTAATGTCATAAAGACAGCGGTTCAAAAAGCATATTTTTAAATTACCAGTCAAGAACCAAGAACGTAATGTAATTTGTTTTTTTGCTGATATTGTTTTCGGACAACACAGATACTCATGCAGGAGGTGTGCGGAACGGTTTGTTTGACAGTCTGTTTACGTCAGGTACATATTCTCTGTGACACGGCCTGATTAAGCCGCATCTTTAGCCTGCCCGGTACCAGACTTTCCGCTAAAACCATGTTGCCCCAGTAACTCAGCGGGAACTAAATTTAGCGAGCGTCGTGGAACCGAACTCTCACTAAAACTAGCGCCAACTGTCGAATAAAGCCGGGCTTTGCGCTTAGTAGCTTTCGTGGAATACCCCTCAGGTCTCTTTTTGATGAGGTGGCAAAACGGTTCAAAGCTCACAGGAGTCAATTTTGCATAATACAGGCTCTTTAAAATCAAGCTATATGTGAGAATGACATTCTTTTATCTAAAGAAAAAAAAAAAAGCGTTTTTCACTATCATTGTGGTATTGGAATCAGATTTGAGGCAATTCATTAGTATCAAATTTAAGTTTGCAGTTTTAGTATGGTGACACCACTAACTGCTCTGTTTTAAAATGGCCTCCTCTGCATACTCTGGTTCTCCCTCCTCCTCCCCAGCTCCCACTTTGTTCCTGCTGTAAACAGATGACCATCCTGGGGCAGTGTAGCTCCTCTGCCCCTTTCACCCATTTAGTCCGGATCCTTCAAATATTTACTTTTATTAATGTGGCACACCCATGTAATTAATCTGCCCAAAAAGCACCATCTGCCTGACCTGAAAATGAAAGGATGCAGTTTTCACTGGTCCTGATCATAATGAATGTGCTGAAGGAGTCCGGGGACAAGGTGGTGAGACAGGGGACTGTGACTCTGCACTGCAGCACACAGGAAACACCGTCATGCAAATGAATATACCACTGGGATAACACACCCAACAGAATGAGGTCGACAGCAGCCAATCAGAGAATAGCATGGTCCGTTTGTATGAAAACAAAACACTGTGGAATCAAAGCCGTTTCCAAATTCGAGGGCTGCACACTCTGGAGGGTGGTTTTAAGGCCGCATACGCCACTTCCGGCATGACAAGTGCTGTCCCTTTTCATTTTATTTCCATGCACACTTCAAATGCGGCTTGAAAACCGCCCTCATTTCCATGGAGATCGGGCCATGAACGAAGGGCGCATCCGAGCACACTTCGCACCCTCATATATCCCAACATGCACCGTGCGGTGGCAGAGAGATGTTCGTAAACACGGAGCCAAACACGGAGCAAAAATTCCGTCCGGAGAGCGGAGAAAACATGTGAGTACCAGTGTTGGGAGTAACTCGTTACAAAAGTAATTAATTACTGTAAAGCATTACTTTTTGGTGTAACGCAGTAATGTAACGCATTACAGGGAAGAAAATCGGTAATATATTACTCGTTACAATGCCAGTAACGCACATTACAATGCATTTTTAACCTGCTTTGTTTTTGTGGGTTTTGCGTTTTCTTCATACAAAGTTCGCGGATCACTGCGAGATCAGCTACTGAATCTGATAAGTCCGCGCAGAACATTACATTTCATACAAAGTTCCGCGAGATCAGCTAGTGATATAAAAGTCCGCGCAGACCATTCCATTTCCTTTTACTTCGTCTCGAACTGGCAGACTGACAAAGGATGACAGAACCAGAAGAATCGGATAGTGCTAGCTCCTTTTCAAGATGGGCATACGCCCACTACTTTCACTTCATTCAAAATAAGGACTCCAAGAACATTTTAGTTAAATGCACACTGTGTGTGAATCCCAAACCTCTTTCCACGTCGAAATGCAGTACAAGCAATTTTCCCAAAACCTCCTTGATGGCAGGTGAAAGTCATGACACATGAGAGATTTGCACTGTAGATTGCCAAATCCTTATTTCCAGTCATTTTGGAGAGAGTAACTAAAGTAATGCAAAAGTAGTGTAATACCTTACTTTTTATTTAGAGTAATATTGTAATGTAAGGCATTACTTTAAAATGACAGTAACAAGTAATAAGTAGCGCATTACAGTTTTTGAGTAACTTGCCCAACACTGGTGAGTACACACTATTAACTTTAGGGAAAACATCACTAACACAACTGTAAACGTAAAATACGGCTGTAAACCACAAAACTATCAAATAAATTTGTTTTAAACTGCGTGAATCTCGGAGCTTTGAGTTAAAAGTTTCACTAATAATCTACAGCTAACGTGATTAAAAGTCCATCAAACTTTCGTATTTGGACAGTTTTACGTCAAACACTAATAATGTTTTTACTTTCAGGGAAAAAGAAGACCACAGAGGGATCAATGAAGCTACAAGAAGGATGTTTTCATGTAAACATGTAAACACTTGGCCAGTGCAGCTCTGAGCTAAGATAAAAACACATTATTTCATACATTAAACTTAGAAGACACAGTTTGACTATATCAAAGTTTATATTTGTAAATCACTTAATATAAGCCTCCATCGTATGCATTTAATTCTGGGAATAAATTATCTGTTTTTTTTATTTGTGCATGTTTGTTAAAGGGATATGCCACCCCCAGGTCAAATTTGGGCATCTCCCCACAGTCCAGAGACTAAAATAAGTGGTGGAAAGCGTTTTCCTGCTCACCCAGCCATTGTCCGAGTCTGTCGCCACTGACCGCCGCGGTATCTGCAGCTCCTCCGCCTTGGGTGGGAACTATTTTCCAGTGTGGAAGAATAAAGCCGAATCACGCAGCACGCTGCCAGGAGAATCCCTGTTACGCACCAGGAAGGGAGTTCCCCTGTTGCACAGCGTAGTACGTGATTCGGCTTTATTCTTCCGCACTGGAAAATAGTTCCCACCCAAAATGACCAAGTCAAGCTCTCCGTGTTGATTTGCACATTTATTTGCACTCGATATGAATGCGCACTACACACAAAGTAATCGGGAAACGCATCGAGCAAATTAATTCCTTTTGGCCGAAATCTTTCTCTGGCGACTTTAGACTCCAGTCTAAGGCGGAGGAGCTGCAGATACCGCGGCGGTCAGTGGCGACAGACTCGGACAATGGCTGGGTGAGCAGGAAAACGCTTTCCACCACTTATTGTAGTCTCTGGATTGTGGGGAGATGCCCAAATTTGACCTGGGGGTGACATATCCCTTTAAGTGAAGAGTAAATAATACTGTGTGGAGAAGTCAGATTTAAGATGGACACCAGGTGCATTTAACAGATTTGTGCAGATACTGGTGTAAATACTAGACACCTGTGGCTGTTATGTCCATCACATCTAATACAACAATGAGAAAACAGTTTGAAATGTTTTATATGAATTTTATTTTCTCATCTGCGGCCTCCTGTATGATGATACAACACAGCTGGGGCCACAGAACTGCTGGTTGAGGAGATGCTCATGATTCATGAAATGGGTCAAATGCAGATGACAAAATAAAGCTAACACTGCGCTGGAGGTGTGCTGACCTAGACTACTGCCACTGATTAGTATGGGACATGTTGCTTTATTACTCCAGTAAAGGGCAGCAACTTAATCATGCTCATACTGAAATCATTATTTTTATTGTGAAAATACACATTTCTCAAATGTGTGGGATTCCTCTATTCATTTATCTGTTTGGGTTTATATAAACGGCCTTTGGATCTGAATGTACAAGCACTGTGAACCAAGTTTTGTAGTTTTCTTAATGTGTCATTACAGGTTTTCACTCTGCAGGACAGGACTTTGAACCAATCAGACGTAAGGCCCATTCTGCTCCTCCTCCTCCAGAAGGAGGAGGACGAGACATACATCACACTGAGTGGTCCAAGTACATTGGGTCATGTCTCCACTGTCCATGCTGACTGTAGAAGACCTGAGAGGCTCTAGTTGCATCAGGCCTCCCTCCTGCTCGTGCTCGTCCCTAATGTGTCCTAATAGTGATGTTTAGGTTTAACTTCTAATTTTGTGCATAAGTAAAATAGTAAAATGGTAGATTTTTATCTTAGCTGAGGAGCACCTAAACAGCTGAGGAAGTGTCCCATGATAAATGTGGCTTTATATGACCTGAACAAGTGTGTGAGACAAAACTGAAACAAATAATTTGCTCATAAGTTTATTTGAATGTTTTTCTGTCTATAGGAACATTTTGCGATAGCAAAATCACCATCTAGGAGACGATCTGGCAGAGCCTGGCTGGAGAGCCAGCACTATGAAGCAGTGGTTATATTGGAGATTGGGTGCAGGTGCTCCCAGCAGACTCCCTCAGGAGACTCCAGTCACAGGCAGGGGCATGACAGCAGGTGAGATGTTTTGTGCGGTTAAATGAGTCTCCCTCATAACATTATAGGCACAAGCTAGCTAGCATTAGCAGTTAATCACTCTCACTTTTTTCTTGAAAATTACCACTTCTGGATTCATAGAGAAAATTTCTCGTTCGAATTTATGAACTCACCAAAATTGTGAGAATCCATCTTGCTCTCCAGGATTAGGGCTGAGGAGATCATCAGGCTAATTTGTTCAGCTGCAAGTTTAAGTGTAGGGTAAATGACTGAACTTTAAAAACACAGAGGAACCTTTCTACCAGATAATGCTGTAATAACCAAATTAAAGGAACTGTTTCTAGTCTGAATTCTTACAGGTTTAAAAATGTACTACAATCACAAGCAAGCATCCAAGTTTGTCTCAATCTCAGTATATGAGGAGGCCATGTCTCATGTGAAAGCTCAGAACCTCCAGAATTCCCTCCCTGAGCTGCAGAAGCCGCACTTGCACTGACTCAGGATTGGTGCAGGTGCTGGGGTTTAGGTAGAGACCATTCAAATCAGAGAGAGGCATTTTAGGATCAAATAAACTGTATTTTAACATTGAAACTGGCAACTTAAAGATCCCATGACATGGTACTTCTTGATGCTTTTATATGGCTCCTTAATGGTTCCCTAATACTGTAAATGAATCCTTCTTCAAAATCAAGACTCAGTGCATGAGAAAGCCTCATGAACACAGTCAGAGTCATAAATATGTCTCTGAAACTCTTTATTCTGGGCGTTGTTGCTTGAATGCAATTGAGGAGGACAGAGACAGGCCAGTGCAGCGGGTGGGGGGGTGGCCAAGCTCTCCACTCTTTCGTCTTTAGCGGTGCGATGTGATCTGATTGGATTTGTAACTAAGAATAAATCAGCATTACAATAGTTAACAGTTAAAGATATTAGATTGAAGCATGTTTACCGCATATCTGGGGACACAGACAGGTCAAGTTTATGAAATGTAAAATCAAAATCTCTGCATTGTCTTAAAGGTGCATTGTGTAACTTTTCTGGTGGAGGGTCCGTCAAATGCTATTCTCCATGGAGATGTAATTCCTTTGTCTGGAATGTTCCACAGTATGGTATTAAACCTTTCTATCTACATGAAAACCAAACCTGATCAAGGTACAGGTCAGATCTGTGGAGAAGCGACCCTGCTCACAGTCAGAATGCCTGTTTTTCTATGAGCTATAAAACCACCTGTAATTTAATAAATGTAAAGTGGAGCTGTTGTCTCTCCCCACTCTTTCCCCCCTTTGACTTTGCATATGTGATTGACCATGGCAAAACCCGTCACAAGTCGCTCAGAGCGAACAGGAGAAAACACGTTAGAAGCATTTATTTTATTTTATTTTATTTGTTCAAAATTTGTGATTTATGTGTACAGTAATCCCTCGCTATATCGCGATTCACTGTTCGCGCCCTCGCTGTTTTGCTGATTTTTATTTTATTTTTTTCAATTTTCTTTATAGTGTAACTTTTTTAAATAGTGTAACATTGTGTTCTGCGTCCTGATTGGCTAAGAGACCAGGACTAAACGTGGACTAAACCAGGTCTAGACCAGAACTAAACTAGGTCTAGACCAGGTCTAAACCAGGTCTAAACCTGGACTGGACCTGGACTAAACCAGGACTGGACCAGGTCTAAACCAGGATTAAATCATTCCGTGCGGCTCTTTGCTGGTTTTGTTCGGCTCTTGCGTTTGTTTGTGCGTTTTCGGTTTGTGGCTCGGGCTGAGAGGACGCGGTCCGGGCGCCGCGGTTCGATCTCGTGCTCGCAGCCCCGGTGTACACGCGGCCTTGCGCCGGTTGTGCTGCTCTGTCACGGATTTGACCACGATGAGGGGTGCACGTGTCGCGCACTTCTCCAAGGGGTTGGTGCGTGTCGCGTCCCGGGACGTGGCAGCGCTCCTCGCGCGTCCGGTGGAGCTTCCAGGGCCATGCCTCCCCTCACGCGTCACTATTAATACATTTTGTTAAAAATCTATGAAAGTTTGAGTGTTTAAACTAGAGATAAATGTGAGAAAAGGTTAATTCCAGTCTGAGAAAAGTGTATAATGTGTGTGGTGAGGCATTTACAGCCTTAAAACATGTAGAAAAATTGTAAAATATAAAGTTGTCCTACTTCGCGGATTTCTCTTATTGCGGGTTATTTCTGGAACCTAACCCCCGTGATAAACGAGGGATTACTATATTTCTTATTATGCCTTTATGACTTTGACTTAACATATCCTGTGTGTTATTGAATTATTGAATGATTACATGGAAAGCATTTCCATTTCAACAAAGTACCTTCTAATTCTGACCTGCCCTGAAACACCACACCACAGTAATGTCAGTGACGGGAGAGGGCTTAGCTTAATGTCATGCAAATGAGTTCCTTTCTGCTCCATAAGCAGATCTTTAACGCGGCTTTTCTCAGCTCGTCAGTTTCAGATGGGCATGCTTTCAAATGCCCGCAAATTCTTCAAATGTTCTCAGATTTCCATGTGTAAGGCATCGTTGTAAAGCTTAGAATCTACACTTTCAGAATCTTCGAATAACTCAAAATGCCTCCGGGACAATTTGTATATGGTTTTGCCACGGCCGGGCACAAATGTTCAAGAGCTTTTTTTCTCAGGTTTTCGTTTTCAAATGGCTACAAATTCTTCAGATGTTATCAGATTTCCATGTGTAAGGCATCGTTGGAAAGCTTAGAATCTACACTTTCAGAATCTGCGAATAACTCAAAATGCCTCTGGGACAACATTTAATTTTTTTTTTAAGCTTAGGCTTAAGCCTTTATTGGTCTTACACACAATGACACACAGTGACACACGGGAGAAATTTGACTTCTGCATTTGACCCATCCTTTTTTCAGGAGCAGTGAGCAGCCATCTTTTTTCAGCGCCCGGGGGGCAGTACCGTGAAGGGTCTTGCCCAAGGACCCACACTGGTTAGCTCATTGCCGGGGGGGGATTTGAACCCACAACCCCCAGGGGGAAAGTCCATGACTTACCAGTTGAGCTAACCAGCCGAACCGAACATGTGACTGGTTTTGCCGCAGTCGGTCACATATTCTTTATTCTAGTTCAATAGACCAAAAATATGAACATTTCTTTTGAGCCTTTCCACAAATTTCTCACTTCACTTGAGGACTATTTTTAAATGAAGCCTTTGTTATGAATTAGCCATTACATGAAATATCCAAAGGCCCCCAGTTCGAGAGGGCCTGTATTATAGATGGCATTATATATGTGTGTGATGAGTGCAAATTTAGGGCACAGATCTGAGCTGCTGATGTAAACCAGAGTGGGGGCTCGTTAGCGCTGCTCTGAACAAATATTCTTAATGAGTTACAAAGATGAATTAATCACGTTTAACAGAATGATGCGATCATGGGCCCACAGCTTCATTTGGCTCTGAAGGAACTGAACCAGGACCTGCCAAATTTCATCACCTTCAATTAGCAGCTGCAGCTCCTCCTGTACCACCCACATGGAAAAACAACATAATTATGGAAATCTGGAGCCAAAAATGGGGAATTTAAATTGTTCCAATTTTCACTTTAATAATGCAAGGATTGTGGTTTGTATGCTTCCATTTACTGAAACCTTGTCCCAATTTCACATGTGATTAAGCTTGTTTATTTTTTTTATTATTTTTAAATTTTGGTAATCTAGTTTCAAATTAAGAACAAGAAAAATCCAACTCTCTCTTTAATGGTGTGACTTATCTGGTGGGAAGTGCGCCTCCTGCTTGTCTTGTCTGATGTTATTGCTTTTCCTGGAATATTCTACAGTATGGCTTTAAGACTTTATATCTCCATGAAGTAAAGTAACTTATCCCAGAACAGGTTACAAGTCAGATCTGTGGAGAGGCATCCCTACTCACCGTAAGAATCAGACCCTCCAGGAATTCGCGATGTTGCGATTTGCAACTTCAACGCAACTTCAGCCAATCCCCGTGAATTCAGGGCGGTGTTGCAATTTTGACCAATCACCACAACTTTCTCGCAATTTTTACCAATTTTGACCAGTCATCGGCGACGTATTGAACCCACGTCGACCAACTTCCTTCTGCCTTACTTCCGTGTGACGAAACGAAACTGCGGCCGTGTCCCCAGTTCGGAGCGTGGTTTGAAGGGGGCTCAGACTGCAGTCAAGGCGGTGCACACTTGCTCATCCCTGAGTGGACTCTGCGGACCGCATGGCCGTCTGCGAAATGCGACAGGTCTCGCAACTACGGGAAGCAGCCGCCGACTCCATTTTGTCCCGTAGAAGAAGTAGCGCGCGGTGCGTGCTGGAATATGTGAGTGTGCAAAGCGTGTTTCACGCGCTTGGTCCACGCCCAAGCGTGTTCACGGCGTGTTAACTGCGCATGGGACAGAAAAGAAATGGCGCACATGCCCTTCAAACCACGCTCCGAACTGTGCACTCTGGGAACTGGGACACGGCTTCTAATGGCAAAGAAACATGTCTGCGGTGCCATTTGCCCACAAAAATAACAGCAAAAGACCGCGTGAAACAGTTCCCCTCCCAGTAGTAATTTATTTTCGATGTTGGTAAGGTTGTTTGAGGACCATATCTGTGATCTCTGTGTCCTTGTATTATTCTTTGTCAGTAATAACTCAGTATTCAAAATATTACTCAATTTTAATTACAAAAAGGGAAAATCACAACTATTTATCGCAATTTTCACTTCCTCTCGCAACAAAAATCTTAAAAGCACCGTAACTTTCATCGCAACTTTTTGGAAAAGTTCACACAAATTCAGGTATTTCAGCCCGCAACAATCACAAAAAATGCCTGCGAAATCCTGTGGGGTCTGAAGAATGCAGGTATTTTGAATAGAACATGTAAACTCTATAAGATATAAGTGTACTGTGGAACATCCCAGACAAAGCCATAACATCATGGAAGCAAGCTGATGGCGCACCCTCCATCAAAACAGTTGCATAGTGCAGCTGTTTGTCAGATGCCCTACCTTCATAATGTGCGATGTAATGTCTTACTCAAGAATGCAGTTGTTCAAATGTTTTTGTATATTTGGGCAAGATACTTAAGCTCTATTTACACAGGATTAATTTTATGTAGGGATGTCTGTAAAATTTAAATGACCCCACGTACATTTGCACGGGATAAACAATCTCAGTAAACTACCTGTTTTTACACTTTATTCTGGAAACGTCGGACTGATAAACACTGAAACAAGACAAGAACCTTTTCAATCATCGTGTCACCAACGTTGCTTTTATTTTCAGTTTGTTTTGAACAGAATGCACCTGCACTGCAGCAGCAAAGTTTCTTACCACTTGCGATCGGCGATCACAATAGCCGCTTTCAGACTGTCGGGCCAAAGCCGAGGCAACAGGGGCATATCGGGGCTAATTGCTTTCACACGTCTAGGGCCAGGTGCTAACAGGGGCTAGGGGCCAGGATCTTGGGGCTAATGGCCCGCGATTTCTGGCCCAAACAAAATGATGGGCCAAGAGGGGCCAGAGGCGGTGTCAAGGTCGGGGCGGAGATTGGGGCGGGGCAAACATTTAGAAGTAAAATAAAGCGAAGATGACAGAGTATTACCTGTATCTTCATTACCATCACAAAAAAAGTAAGAAGATAGATCGCCAGTTCTGGTCAGCTGAAGATGTCCTTGATGTCCGTAACAGCTTCTTTCTTTCTTGTCTCCGTTGGAACATGATTATGAGCGCGTGCAGAGGTTCCATAGCGTTCATTATGAGTGTTGTAGTGTTCGTAGTCATAGTTCGTAGAGGTACTGGCAGTAGTTGTTGGTCTGATACTTCATATACAAATCGTCTTCTGTCATCATGCTACTGAATCATCCGCCTATCCTGTTTTAAAATGGGCTGTATCAGTGACGTTTCCACAAATGGTGGCGTAGCACGGACAGGCTGGTAGCCCAACAGTGTGAACACAACCGGTCTCAGGGCATGGGACTGGTGGGCAGCACAGTGGCTGAGTGGCTAGCACTCATGCTTCACAGCAAGAAGGTTCCGGGTTCGATCCCCGGGTCGCCCAGGCCTTTCTGTGTGTGTTCTGTGTGGAGTTTGCATGTTCTCCCTGTGTCTGGATGGGTTGCTCCGGTTTCCCCCATCAACTCAAAACATGCTCCAGGTAAAATCCTCCAGCTGAGGTCCTGACCAAGCCGAGCAATAAGATCATGGAGATGGTCCCCGGACGCCTGAAAGACGAGCTGCCCACTGCTCCTGAAGGATGGGTCAAATGCAGAGAAACAATTTCCCTACGGGGATGAATAAAGCGTTTCTTCTTCTTCTTCTTCTTCTTCTTCTTCTTCTTCTTCTATTAGCACCGAGGTGGCCCCCTAGTGGCCCGGCCCGGAGTGGCTAATGACATCCACACCATCAGATTTATGATGAAGCAGCTGAGAAGGTCTGAGTTTGCAGAATTACAGAGGGTCAAAGGAATTTTTAGAGACATTTTTACAGACATGGACAATTCACATGGAATGAGAAGCACAGACGACATCCGTAATTGTTACAATTTTCCAGGAAACCAGTGGCGGATAGGTGAGGAACCCAAGAGCTGACACAGGTCAATTGGGAATCGGTAGGTATTTATTACAGAAAAACTTTCAGGAATTTTACAGATCAGAGCAGGATGAAGAGGACGGAGCAGGACACTGGGGCGGGTTGGAGCTGGAGACTGGAGCAGGTGACTGGAGCACAGAGATCTGAGGCGGATGGACAAAGGGTAAGTAATGCTAGTTACAGGTAGGTAAATCAAATTTAACTTGAACGTAGCACTGACTGAAGGAGTATTACAATCTGGCAGTGCTAAGCTGGCTTGAGTGGCTCTTAAATCCTGTCGATTACAAAGGGGCCCAGCGCAGTTCGGCTCCAGTACACCTGTCTCCACTCCTGAAACACAAAAAAATGGGAAGGGAAGGAGGTGACCACTCAGGGAGTGGCACATGAGGTCAGAGGAGCTTGAGGGGCTGTGACAGGACCCCAAGTAAAACTAATCCTGTGCAAATTGGGCTTTAATGATATTTCATAAAGCAAACCAAAACCTGCCACCAAAGTGGCGAACCAGAGTTGGCACTGTGTTGCCATAGTAACAAGCACTAGGACCAGAAGAGGGGGGCTCCTCTGATCCAAATCAGCTGAAAAGTTCCATGTCCCAAATTAAACTATTGTCCATGAGCTCTGGCTCTTCTGATTTAGTCGGATTATAAAAACACGACTGCATGTTCTGAACCCATTCTTTCTGATGTCTTTGCACCACTGATGAGGCCTTCTCTGAGTCACTGGGAGGAGGCACAGTTTAAACTTGAGTTAGCGCTGGTCAGACTCAGGCTTATTTTTATCAGGGAACGACTGGAGGCTTAAATTTGAGCTGGAGCTGGTTTGAGCTCAAGGCTTTAGGATAAGTTTGGACTTAAGCCTCTTTGAAGGAAAAGCCCCAGAGTCACAGTGGGAGCATTGTTTGTGAACGCTGTCATGCAGCTGTGTGTGTATGTGTGTGTGTGTGTGTGTGTGTGCGTATGTGTGTATGTGTGTGTGTGCGTATGTGCCAGTGCTGCCCTATATGTGACAGGGGCTGTTAATTGCACTGGTATGAGACCTTTATACGCCCTCACACTCACCACTGCACCGTCTGCACTCCTTACACTCCCCTCTCGCCCTCTTTCTCCTGTCTCTCTCGCTCTCACACCTCTCTCTCTCTCTTGCCCTCTCTATGGCTTCCTTTCTATCATTATTCGTTTCTCCCTCCATGATTCTTTCTCTCTTGCTTCCTCCCACACACTCTTTCTTTCTCTCTTTTTCTCTCTCACCTCCACTCTTTCTCTGTTGCACTCTCCTCTTCTCTCTCTCACACCTCTGTCTCTCCCTCTCATCTTGTCCTTCTCCCCCTCCCTCTCCTCTTTTCACCCCTCTTCTCTCCTCTTCACCCATTTATCGCAGTAGGACACTGAGACTCAGGGATATTTCTGGCGTTCTGACCAACCACTAAACTGTGCACCTTTGCTCCTAAGAAGCTCGAGAAAAGATTTTTTTCCCCTCTTTCCTCCCTTCTTCACTGTCAGTCAGTCACTAATATCTGATTTATCATTTCATTGGAAGAACAAAGCAAACAATATACACACAAAAAGCAACACAAGAAACAAATGTTCAAATCTTTTCATATTGTCACATAAAGCTTTTGTCACTTTAGACTTACTCACAGTGGGAAGAGGAAGCACAACTTTTACTCAAGAGTATGCTTACACCGTACTATATATTACTCAAGTCGAAGTAAAATCATAGGGACTGAAAACTACTCAGAGAATTACAATTTTATGGAAGAATTACTCAACCACCTACGAATTTCAGTGCCACAAGGATATAGAAATTGAAAACCCGTAATGACTAAATGCTAGATGGAAATGTTTAATGTCATACCATGGGGCATTCCAGGCAATAATAATAATAATAATAAAAATGCATTTTATTTAAAAGTGCCTTTCAGGACACACAAGTACACTGCACAAGGTTAAAAACAAATAAAAAGAACAAACAAACAATACAATAAAACAAAGACAAAATCAGAGTGGAGAAAATGTGTGATTGGCTCTGAGAGGTAGGACAGTCTGAACAGGTGGGTTTTGAGTCTGGATTTAAAGAGTGTGAGAGAGTCTATGATACGGAGGTCAGGAGGGAGAGAGTTCCAGAGCTAAGGAGCAGAGCGGCTGAAGGCTCTGCTCCCCATGGTGACCAGTCGAGCAGTGGGGACAGTGAGCTGAAGAGAGGAGGAAGAGCGGAGGGTGCGGGATGGAGTGGCGATGTGGACGAGATCAGATATGTATGGTGGGGCTAGGTTGTGTATCGCTTTGAAGGTGGTAATGAGTATTTAGAAGTTAATTTGCTGTTTTATGGGGAGCCAGTGGAGTTCTTGTAGTACGGGAGGTGATGTGATGGATAGTGGGGGTCCGAGTGATAATCCGGGCTGCAGAGTTCTGTAGGAGCTGCAGTTTCTGAAGGGATTTGTTGGGGAGACCAAAAAGAAGAGCGTTGCAATAATCAATGCGAGAGGTGACAAGGCTGTGGACTAAGATGGCAGTGGTGTGAGGAGTGGGGGAGGGGCGGAGAGGAGAGATGTTGCGTAAGTGGAAGTATGCAGACCGGGTGACATTATTGATGTGAGAGTGAAATGAAAGTGTGCTGTCGAGGATGACACCCAGACTCTTGACCTGAGGAGAGTGATGGACAGTTGAGTTGTTAATGTTCATGGAGAAGCTGTTAGATTTGGAGAGTGTGGATGGAGTGCCTACTAGGAGGACTTCTGTTTTGGAGGAGAACCAAGAGTTGATTTCCTGTAGGCAGAGGGTAAGGGAGAATGGTAGGAGTGATGAGGAGGGTTTGGAGGAAAGGTGGAGCTGGGTGTCATCCGCGTAGCAGTGAAAATGAATGTTGTGCTTACGGAAGATATGACCAAGAGGGAGTATGTAGATGATAAAGAGGAGGGGCCCCAGGACAGAGCCGTGGGGGCACCCCCGCGCAGACAGGAAAGGTGTTGGATGTGTGTGATTTGAGATGAATATGCTGGCCGTTTCCCAATTCACCGACGGCACGCTTGTGAGTGTGCACTCGGTCTGTCGTCGAGACGGCGCACACTCGCTCTGTCCTTAGTGCACTACGTTTCTCACATGGCCGTCTGCGAAATGGAACAGGTCCCGCCTCAGCTCAATGAGCCGGGTGGTCTGCTCCTTGTTCCCTAAAGACAAAAATATTATACAATTGCGACTAGTAATACTAATTACTAGTCGTAATAATATTAGTATTAGTAGTCCCCCTAATTTTTAATGTGTCTGAGCAAACACACATTAACTCCACATCCGAAATGCACCCCCCCCCCCGCGTGGCTCGCACTTTGCAGATATAAAAAAAATGACCCCGCGGCTGAATAAAAAGCTCTTTCATCCCTGATTTACAGTGCGCTGCACAAGTTTTCTTGTGCGCTAAGAATGTGCGAACAGTGCGCAGCTTAGAGTAAACGCTGGACATTGCGATACTGTAGAATATCCAGCATTACAACAGCAAAGGAAATACAGAAGTGTAAGGGGAAAAGCACGTGAACGGTAAAACAGGTGCCGTGATCTATGCCGTTACGGCTACCGTCACACATGTTTAGCGTAGTTTATGAAGAGTTTCATGTAGCATAGTTGTAGGTGAGGTGAACCAGTACGTATATTTTATAGTGACGTCGCAACTGTCACTTGTGGATGTCGCTGGCGAGTCGGTCTTTGTAGTCATATATCCTCCCGCGCTGTGCATGCTGGGGCTTTTAAGTGTGCGAAGCGTGCATGTTTGCACGCTTGGTCCACGCCCCGATTTCCATGGAAACGACGGCGCCGTTCAGGGCTCGTCTCAACGGTGCAGGGGGAAAAAAACGAATGGAACGGCGCTTGTCGCGCCGGATATGACGCACATCCCGTTCCAAGGACGCTCACAAGTGTGCCGTCCGTGAATTGGGAAACGGCCACTGTGTGCGGTCGGTGAGGTATGAGGTAAACCAGGTGAGGGGGTGTCAGTAATGCCAATTGAAGATAGCCTATGGAGGAGGGTGCTGTGGGAGATCAAGGAGGATGAGGATGGAAAGTAAACCAGTATCAGCTGCCATAAGGAGGTGATTGGTGATTTTTATGAGTGCAGTTTCTGTGCTGTGGAGGGGTTGAAAACCTGATTGGAACAGTTCATACAGATTGTTATTAATGAGGTGGGTGTGGAGTTGAGAGGCAACACACAAAGGCAAAGCAGTAACATCTCCATGGAGACAAGTAGATAGTGAATCCTTCACCAGAAATGTGCACATTTAAATGGTAGTACTTTCTTTTCTATTTCCATGTGACCTTATCTGTGTAATCTCTTACTGGTCCAACTCAAGATCATTCTAGAGCTAATGAGGAAAAGATCATTTCTGTCCTGCCAATGGGACTTTATCAGTATCAAGACCTGCTCAAATGAGTATCTAGTTTCGATACTAGTTTTAATAGCGATTAATATCTGATTTTTGACAGCCCTGATCCGTTTAAATCAGATCACACTGTTAGACCAGAGCAGAAATACTAATGATATCCATGTTTATGGGGCCTGTCATGAAAAAAGGAGCATGTCCTCAGGATGCAGTCTTAGATATCCATTTGAACACAATGAGGCCACAAAGAAAAGATGAGGTGACACAGAAAAGCTGCTCAGAGCCAGTTGTAAAGGTATAAAGATATATTGACTCAGGTAATTACAGGGAAACAGAGCGGCCAAGGGGGAGTTAAAACAAGAGTGAAAGTGCTTTTGTTAAAGAACACATTGTACTGGTGTTGGCTCTATAGTTATAATCTGTGACACCCGTGGATCATGATGTTATAACATTTTCAATCACAATATTCATCTAAAACTACTTAAAGGCCCTGTACTATGCAAAACAGATTCACTTCTATTCTGTCATCTGGATAAATGTGTGACACACTCAAAAACACCAGTGCTAGGTGTTTAGTCCAGAACTAAATTTTTCTTTTGCTATGGATCCTACCTGTATGACTGAGGGTTTATGCTGAGCTTTAAGTCATGTTAAAATGTTGTTACCTCCTTAAAAACAGACCAGACCTTTCTTTCATTCACACTTTTTCAAGTTAACAACTCCTTTGACCTTTAGTTCAGTAGGGCTAAAATCCAACTTATTTTAGTGAAGCATAGAGAACATATGTGTCCGGTCACAGAAATACCAGACACAAGTTGTCCCGGAGACAGTTATGAGTTGAGTTATTCACAGATTCTGAAATTGTAGATTCTAAGCTTTCCAACGATGGCTTACACATGGAAATCTGAGAACATTTGAAGAATTTGTGGCCATTTGAATGCAGCACATCAGCTTCTCTAAAGATAAGTCCAGGCCTTCAGAGCTCATATGCATGACATTAAGCTAAGCCCTCCCCCTGCAGATTGTCTATCACTGTGGTGTGGTGTTTACATTCAAGGCAGGTCAGAATTAGAAGGTACTTTGTTAAAATGGAAATGCTTTTATAACAAAAAGTCCAATAAAATCAGTCAATAATTCAGTAATACACAGGTATGTTAAGTCAAAGTCACCTGTATTGTCAATTTAATACAATACAATTTGAAATGTATTATACTGGTTTATAATAATAATAATAATAATAATAATAATAATACATTTTATTTATTAGGCGCCTTTCTGGACACTCAAGGTCGCCTTACAACAAGTACAATATACATTATAGGCAGTTAAAAGCAACAGTTAAAATGCAAACAGTTGAAAACAAACAGTAAATCATTAAAACAGAAAAACAGAGGTTTAGTTCAATTAAATACTGGTTTAGTTATGGTTTAGTCCTGGTTTAGTCCTGTTTTAGTCCTGGTTTAGTCCTGGTTTATTTCTGTTTTAGTCCTGGCTTAGTCCTGTATAGACAGTGTTGGGCAAGTTACTCAAAAACTGTAATGCACTACTTATTACTTGTTACTATCATTTTAAAGTAATGCCTTACATTACAATATTGCTCTAAATAAAAAGTAAGGCATTACACTACACTTTGCATTACTTTACTCACTCTCGCCAAAATGACTGGAAATAAGGATTTGGCATTCTACAGTGCAAATCTCTCATGTGTCATGACTTTCACCTGGGTTGTATTGTTCCCTGTCCCATCCCCTCCTTTCCTGACTAATTTCGTGGTGCTATGGCACCTCTGCAAGTGCTTCGTTAAATTGCTTGTACTGCATTTCGATGTGGAAAGAGGTTTGGGATTCACACACCAGAGGTGTGGACTCGAGTTATGTGACTTCGAGTCAGACTCGAGTCACGAATTTGATAACTTTAGACTCGACTCGACGAAATGTACAAACACTTGCACTCGACTTGGACTTCAATATCAATAACTCGTGACTTCACTTGGACTTAGGCCTTTTGACTTGTGATGACTTGCTTGTCCAATGAAAAAAAAAAACTAAAAGTATGTTGATAAGGACCGCACTCGTACTTGTGAATCTGCGAAAATGTATGCAAAGAGCATGTGCACAGCATCCAATCACAGTAGATCTACGTTGCTTTCATTCGACCGCATCCAAGGCAAATTGCACAACAAATGATGCGGAAACAAGCATCCACGCGCCAGTTTGCAAAATGATGCCGAAGGTGATTTCGTTTGGTTATAAAAACTACGAAGTTGTCAACAAAAAACTAACGGCAATATGCAGAACGTGCGGGTCAAAGATTACAGACGGAGCTTCCACAACGTCCAATTTTGTTCGGCACCTGAAGCTGCACAAAGACTGAAATCACTGTCATAAGTTTTCTGACCTTTTTGTTCAGTATTTAGTAGAAACACCACTTTGAGCTAAAACAACCACTTTTTGTGAATATTATAACATGTTTTTCACACCTGGATCCTTTCATTTTTTTCTAATGTTATTTGATATGGTGTAAAAAGGTAAAATGAATACAGATCTTGCAGACATTATATGATTTGTAGAAATTGTATTTCTTTGTAAAGGGGACTCGAAATGACTCGAAACTAAAATGCTAGGACTTTGGACTCGACTTGAGACTTGTGAGCTTTGACTTCGGACTTGACTCGACGCTTGGATACTCTTGACTCGGGACTTCACTCGGACTTGAGTGCAAAAGACTTAGACTTACTTGGGACTTGCCCACCAATGACTTTTTCCCACTCCTGTCACACACAGTGTGCATTTAACTAAAATGTTCTTGGAGTCCTTATTTTGAACGAAGTGAAAGTAGTGGGTGTATGCCCATCTTGAAAAGGAGCTAGCACTATCCGATTCTTCTGGTTCTGTCATCCTTTGTCAGTGTGCCAGTTCGAGACGAAGTAAAAGGAAATGGAATGGTCTGCGCGGACTTTTATATCACTAGCTGATCTCGCGGAACTTTGTATGAAATGTAATGTTCTGTGCGGACTTATCAGATTCAGTAGCTGATCTCGCGGTGATCCGCGAACTTTGTATGAAGAAAACGCAAAACCCACAAAAACAAAGCAGGTTAAAAATGCATTGTAATGTGCGTTACTGGCATTGTAACGAGTAATATATTACCAATTTTCTTCCCTGTAATGCGTTACATTACTGCGTTACACCAAAAAGTAATGCATTACAGTAATTAATTACTTTTGTAACGAGTTACTCCCAACACTGTGTATAGACACACGTACACACACGTACACTCACCCCATAAGAAAGAGAACGCAGTCACCTCCGTTGTAACTACAGTTTGCCGCGTTGTCCGATAATTTGCGTATCCACGGTCTTTCGGCAGCTAAAGTATCCGATGAGCTCCGGAGAAACGGAAGTGTGCCAAACATGTGCGGTGTCCCATGTCTAAGTAGTATTTACAGTCCATTTTCGCTGTCCTTATTCTCTTGAAATGCAGCGTAAATATTCACAAGCTGCTCACAGCTGATAGGCGAACAGCTGAAAAGAAAAGAGCGCTAAACGTGATTGGCAAGCAGCGCGAGCGTGGGTAATTACGATAATTTACACACACCCCGTTTCTTTCCAAAAAACAAACAAATTTCAAAGGCAAAATGTATGCTGCCAATGCTGTTATTTGAAACATGGAGTGGCTTCTTCATGATCTCAACTAGCACATTCTGCAAAAAAACGAAAATCACTCATTTTGGGAAAAAAAACAACAACTTCTAAGGCGATTTTTCTTGTGTTCAACAAGAACACATGTGCTGGCTTTTCCCGTGGTGGGTCACATATAGAACAGTTAATTAGAAAACAGTGTAATATGAGCCCTTTAATAAAAGAAAAAAGAGCGCTGACTTCTGCGTTCGAAAACTGAGATGCCTAATGAAAGATGACGTTGCCGTAAACGTCATCACAACAAAGCGCCACTCTGCCAGACCATGCTCATCACTACAGAGGCACAGAGGATTTTTTTTCATTTGAATCAAAATATCTACACAACACTTAAGAATCCTAAATGATTAAGAAAGCTGGAGAAGGAAGTATGCATGTCACAGTGGGTGTGTCAGTGTAAACAGGGGTACCTCGGCGCAGTGACATCTTAAATACTGGAGAATAAAGATGACAGAAAAACATGCAGAAATCACCTTAAATACAACTTTGAGTTGACAAATGGTTAGAAGTTTTGAAAAGATGATTTTGCATAGAGTCTACTTTAAACTAACTCTACATCCAAAGAATCAGTCTTTACAATGGGGACGTTCTGTGAAGTGCTGCAAAATCCTCATTTTAATATATATTTGATGTCATGTGATGTATTTGACTATATACAACTAATGCATTATTACTCATATGTAAGCACAGGACATGCAGCACATGTCCCTGGTGCTAAGTGGAGTTCAGAGCCAGTGCCCCACACAGACTGTCCTCTCTGTGGCTCTGATCAGAGCTGTGCTGTCTCCTCTCCACCAGAACACTAAGAGGGCTGGGGTGTTGTGAGTAGGGGTTGCACAGACTAGTCGACTAGCCGACTAGTAGACTGTCGCGTTGTCCCGTGACTACCTCAGGATGTATTCGACTAGTCGCGTGTAAGTGACCCTACGTGGCCCTACGTAACCTTGACACAATCAACAGGGCGGCGGAAAACAACCAGGCCTCACTCCGCAACAAAACAATGAAAGACAGTTATCGTCAAGCATTTGGAGCTATTATACAAAAAATGAGGCTGGTACACAAGTCACATGCAGCATATGCAAGACTATTCTGAAGTACAACAAAAGTACTAGTTGCTAGACAAGATGGCAGCGCACACTGTTGCAGCGGCTTACGGCTCCTCCGTTTGGTTGTTGTTTTTGCTGTTTTTCGTATGTCCTTCGCACGCAAATAAGCGCTACAGCAGACAGGAGCTTCTGGACATTGGTTTCAACATGAAGTTGACCATTACGACAGAGTCTCACCGCTCGTTCAACACACCGAATGAGATAGCGAGACCACCGGGAGCTCCGTGGATTGTTATCGGCTCCGGCAGGCGACGGAGGCGGCGTTGCGAGAGGAAGCGTAAGCGGGGGTGCCGCTTAGGCCTACTAACAAGACTGAGAAGGAACCCACACAGACCTCCTCTCCTGAGCATGTTCCTCACCAATGCAAGATCGGTGGTGCACAAAATGAACGAGCTGGAACTGCTCATGCGGGGAAATTGTTGCATCCGTGACTGCTGCGTCTCCATTATAACAGAGACCTGGCTTCACCCACTGATCCCCGACGCCGCCGTGCAGCTGGAGAGCCGCACCATGCACCGCTGGGACCGAAACAAGAACTCCGGTAAGAGCAGAGGGGGTGGTTTGTGCATTTATGTGCACAACGACTGGTCAAGGGATAGTGTAACTACACACACACACTGTTCACACGACTTAGAGTCCGTCACAGTTAGATGCCGTCCCTTTTTTCTCCCCCGAGAGCTAACAACAGTGCTAATCACAGCGGTTTACATTCCACCACACACTAACACGAGCGTAGCTCTCACGCTGCTACCAGACACCATCAACACACTGTAACAGGCCCACCCCGATGGCGTGCACATCATAGCTGGGGATTTTAACCGGGCAAACTTAAAGTCTGTCCTCCCTAAATTCTACCAGCATGTGAAGTGCTCAACCAGAGGGGCAAATACATTGGATCATGTATACACAAATATTAAACATGCATACAGAACAATACAACTCCCACACCTTGGCCAGTCAGACCACCTCTCTCTGTTCCTAATCCCAGCCTACACACCACTCAGGAGACAGTCCACCCCCCTGACAAAGACCATCACCACGTGGCCTGAGGATGCCCTCTCCCACCTCCAGGACTGTTTTGACAGCACAGATTGGAGTGTTTTCCTCTATGAGGACCTGGCTGCACACACTGAGACGCTGCTGTCCTACATCAGGTTCTGCATGGACAACGTAGCAGTGGAAAAACGCATCCGGGTGTTCCCCAACCAGAAGCCCTGGATGACTAGCCAGGTCAAGGCACTCCTCAGGACACGCAATATTGCCTTCAGGTCAGGAGACAGAGCTCTTTATAACATTGCCAGAGCTAACTTGAAGAGAGGCATCAGGATGGCCAAGTTGGACTATAAGAGGAGGATAGAGGACCACCTCTCCCATAACAACTCACGGCAGGTGTGGCAGGGGATACAGAGACTGACCAACTACAGGCAGACAAACACCACAGGGGGGGAGACAAGTGCTTCTCTGGCAGAGGAACTAAATATCTTCTTCTCACACTTTGAGGTCCCACCTCCTCAGTCTCCAGCCACACCAGCCCAGCTTCTCCCCGCGCCCAACTCCAAACCACTGACTGTACAAGTATGGGAGGTGGAACAGGTGCTCAGCAGGGTGAACACCAGGAAAGCGGCGGGACCGGATGGCGTACCTGGGAAGATCCTGAGAGCATGTGCCCACCAGCTTTCAGGGGTCTTCACCATGATCTTCAACCTCTCCCTAGCGCAGGCCACCATCCTAGCCTGCCTCAAGTCTGCCACCATCATCCCCATACCAAAAAAATCGGCCACAAACCAACTGTGTGACTTCAGGCCAGTCGCCCTCACGCCAATCATTATGAAGTGTCTGGAGCGGCTGGTCCTGAGGCACATCAAGAACTGTTTTCCTCCCTCCTTGGATCCATATCAATTCGCCTACAGGACAAACAGGTCGACAGAGGACGCAATCGCTGTTGCCCTCCACGCTGCACTGAGCCACCTGTAGCAGCGGGAGAGCTACGTACGGATGCTCTTTGTCGACTACAGCTCAGCATTTAACACCATCATTCCCGACATCCTGGTCAACAAACTGTCCGACTTGGGACTTCACCCACTCACCTGTCACTGGGTCAGGGACTTCCTCACAAACCGACCCCAGGCAGTGAGACTCGGTCACCACCTGTCCTCTACTCGGACGCTGAGCATTGGTGCTCCACAAGGGTGCGTGCTGAGCCCTCTCCTGTACACTCTCTACACATTGGACTGCAGCCCCACCCACTCCAACAACACCATTGTGAAGTTTGCGGACGACACCACAGTTGTGGGGCTGATCTCAGGGGGTGAGGAGTCTGCTTACAGTGACGAAGTCCTCTGGGCTCTGTCAGCGTGGTGTTTGGCAAACAACCTGGCGCTGAACACCACAAAGACCAAGGAGATCATCCTAGACTTTAGAAAGAACAGAGCAGACCCGCCCCCCTCTCCACATCAACGGAGTCTGTGTAGAGAGAGTCCACTCTTTTACTTTCCTGGGACCACAATATCGGCTGACCTGTCGTGGACCGACAACACCTCGGGATTAGTAAAGAAGGCTCAGCAGCGCCTGCACTTCCTGCGACTCCTCAGGACCAATAACATTAGTCAGAAGCTGCTGGTGAACTTCTACCGCTCCTCCATCGAGACCACACTCACGTACGGCATCACGGTGTGGTTCACGCTCTGCACGGAGGCAGAACGGAAGAGGTTACAGGGGGTGGTGAAGACGGCCCAAAGGATTATTGGCTGCCCCCTCCCCTCCCTGAAGGACATCTACACCTCCCGATGCCTCAGCAGGGCGGAGCGGATTATTAAGGATGTTTCCCACCCCGCACACCATCTCTTTGAACTGTTACCATCAGGCAGGCGCTACAGGTCCATCAGGAGCCGGACCAACAGACTGAGAGACAGTTTCTTTCCCCAAGCCATCATCAGACTGAACTCACGCATGCACTAACCCCCTACCCCCCAACTGCACCACAACATACTATCTCACTACATCACAACACACTACCTCACTACCTCACTACCTCACAACATACTACCTCACTACATCACAACACACTACCTCACTACATTATTAATTCTGTGAATTATCTGTATGCCAAGTGCTGCTGCTGCTGTTGTTTGCTGCTATTTGTTTTATTCTGTCTTTACTGAAGTTCGTTGTTTGCTGGTCAAACATTTTTATTTTTATTTTTTATTTATTTTTATCTATTTTACCAACACCTGCTGAGAGCTTTCCCAATTTGGTTGTGTTTTTACCTAACATAATGACAATAAAGACTATTCTATTCTATTCTATTCTAGCACAATCATCTGAAAAAACACCCGCTGATGCTAGGTGAGCAAAGTCATTCTAATCAACAATCAATTGGCAACTTTACAAAACGCCGGTCTGTTTTGACAGACACGCGGAGGAAACCAATCATAAACCTTCTTGTTAATTTCATTGTCAAAAAAATCCGGCGGCTAACAGCTGTCCGAGGGGAAGGTTTTAAGGAGCTGATTCACTTTTTTGAACTGAGTTTTGACATTCCCTCCAAAGTCACAGTGTGGAATACTATCAAACACCAGTATGACAACCTCCACGAACAAATGCTACAAGAAATGAATCAACAGCTCGTCTCATTGACAACTGACTTATGGACATCAGCTAACATGGAGCTGTATATCACAGCAACAGCGCATTACATCACCAACAACTGGGAGCTGAAATCCCGTGTTTTGTGCACAAGTATGATGCCAGAAATTGTTTATCTGCAATTATTCAGGAATGGAGATTAGAAGGGTGCTGTACAGTGCACGACAATGCCAGCAATATGAACTTAGCAATGGAACCTTTGAAATGTTCCCTAAGGACTGAGGGTGCAGCGGGCACACACTTCAGTTGGCAATAAAAGCTGGTTTGGTCTTACTCGATGTTGCGAGGACTGTGGATGCAGCGAGAAGAGTTGTTAGCCACTTTTGCCATTCCGCCCTGGCTACCTGCGTGCTTAAATCCCGACAAGAACAACTTGGCACAAGTGGAAATAAACTTCATTCTGACTGTCCTGTCTGCTGGAATTCCACGTACATAATGCTCCAGCATCTTTTCGAGCAAAGGATAGCAGTCCAGTCTGTCCTCGCAGATGACTCCGTGACCAGTGTTGGGAGTAACTCATTACAAAAGTAATTAATTACTGTAATGCATTACTTTTTGGTGTAACGCAGTAATGTAACGCATTACAGGGAAGAAAATCGGTAATATATTACTCGTTACAATGCCAGCAATGCACATTACAATGCATTTTTAACCTGCTTTGTTTTTGTGGGTTTTGCGTTTTCTTCATACAAAGTTCGCGGATCACCGCGAGATCAGCTACTGAATCTGATAAGTCCGCGCAGAACATTACATTTCATACAAGTTCCGCGAGATCAGCTAGTGATATAAAAGTCCGCGCAGACCATTCCATTTCCTTTTACTTCGTCTCGAACTGGCAGACTGACAAAGGATGACAGAACCAGAAGAATCGGATAGTTCTAGCTCCTTTTCAAGATGGGCATACGCCCACTACTTTCACTTCATTCAAAATAAGGACTCCAAGAACATTTTAGTTAAATGCACACTGTGTGTGAATCCCAAACCTCTTTCCACGTCGAAATGCAGTACAAGCAATTTGACGAAGCACTTGCAGAGGTGCCATAGCACCATGAAATTAGTCAGGAAAGGAGGGGATGGGACAGGGAATGATACAATCTCAACAAAGCAGCCGAAACTGATGTTGACCCGACCAGAGAATCTCCAGCCACGAGAGGTGAGAAGGCTCATTGCCGAGTATATTGTGGAAGACATACTGTAGATTGCCAAATCCTTATTTCCAGTCATTTTGGCGAGAGTAACTAAAGTAATGCAAAAGTAGTGTAATGCCTTACTTTTTATTTAGAGTAATATTGTAATGTAAGGCATTACTTTAAAATGACAGTAACAAGTAATAAGTAGTGCATTACAGTTTTTGAGTAACTTGCCCAACACTGTCCGTGACAAAACCATCAGTCCACAAAACACTTGCTTTGAGAGCATGTGTGGGAGCTGCTCGAACAACTGCTACCTGTCCTACAGCCTTTGGCTAAAGCCATGAAAATTTTGTGTGGTGAATTGCATGTCGGGCTGTCTTTTAGTTTTCCAGTTATAATGAACATGGTCAGTATCATTCTGCGAGTCCAGGAGTCGGATCTTCAAGAACGTAGTCCATCGGGCAACTGGAAACACGCTGCAAGCTCAACTCCGAGAATTTAACGGAATCAATCCCCATTGTGGCCTGTATGCTCGATCCACACTTCAAGCACCTCAAGTTTATTCCAGAAGGAAAAAGAGAAACCGCATACGGCCACCTGAAGACACTGCTGCTCCTCGATAATGGAGACGCACCCACAGAAACAGGTGCGTAATGCGTACGTAAAAGTACAACCTAAGAACTATAACATAGGCCTATTGTTAATCATATTGGGTTAGTACATGTGAGAAGCACTGCACATTTTATGCAGGATTATGATGATTGCAGGCTCTTAAACTTCTTTGTTTGGTGTAGGCGTGGGTGATGGGCCGAGCCCAGGACCCACTCATTTCGAACACAGGAAAAAAGCTCGGCTTGAGCAAGATTTTGAGCAGCTCTTTGGCCCGCTTTATTCCAGTAGAGAAAGTACTGCGCTCTGTAACACCGTAGATGAGGAGGTCCAGCAGTATTTATTTTTGCCACAAATTCCCACCATGGATAACCCACTGCGATGATGGGCCAGCCATCAGAAGCGCTTCCCCCGTTTGGCCAAGCTCTCCAAAGCCTACCTTGCCATTCCAGCTAAAAGCACGCCTAGCAAGAGGATCTTTTCGCTCGCGGGGAACACTGCCACCAGACAGCGCACCAGTCTGCACCCTGCTCACGTTGATGTGCTCATCTTTCTTCATGAAAACACTGACAGTAAAACAAAAAAAATGGCCCAGCCAGAGCAAGAGTGGGACAGTGAGTGACACGCTGAATTTGTGTGCATGCATAAGGGCGCCAGTTGCCTTTTGTTCCCATGTAAAGTTCAAATGTTATTATTATTGTTGTTAAAATGAGCATTATGTTTCCTTAAAGAAGGATTCCCTTTCCACATTAACGATTTGTAATAAATAGCCCAAATAATGCAATAAATTAGCAAACTTTTTATTGATGATGTCATCAACTAGTCGGAGTTGACTCGACTAGCGTCCTCGACTAGCGTCCTCGACTACTCAACTACAAATATTTAGTAGTCGTGCAACCACTGGTTGTGAGGGTGTATTATTATTATTATTATTATTATTATTATTATTATTATTATTATTATTATTATTATTATTATTATTATTATTATTATTATCCCTGTAGAGAAATTATTTCTCAGTATTTGACCCATTCTTCAGGAGCAGTGGGCAACTCATCTTTCAGGTGCCCGGGGATCCATCTCCATGATCTTATTGCTGGGCTTGGTCAGGACCTTATCAGTAGGATTTTATTTATGGAGCATGTTTTTTTGTGTTGATGGGGGAAACCGGAGTGCCCAGAGGACACTCAGACACAGGAAGAACATGCAAACTCCACACAGAAAGGCCCGGGTGACCGGGTATCGAACCCGGAACCTTCTTGATGTGAAGAATGAATGCTAGCCACGTAGCCACCGTGCCACCAATGCTGGGCTAATATTCATATTGGTGGAATATAGAGGTGTTTTATCAGTATAGACAGTATCGTTTTATCAGTATCACATTCCCCCATGGCATGTACCCCATTTAAGTTTACATAGGCTACTGGTAACATGTCTTTTTATTTGTACATGATTATTATTTTAGATGAATATTATGATTTAAAATATGCAAACTACACCAGAATGATCCAGGTGTCACAGATTACAACAGAGCACACAGAACAGAACAGAACACTGTAGATGTTCTTTAAGTCTCCTTACAGATGGTGCTGTCGCCGCTCTCACTGTGATGAATGGGGATTGCAGAACGGGGCCTGTCCTGTTGACCACTAAAGAAGTGTGGACCACTTCTTTAACCTTCATTTATCCAGAGCACAGTTTGTGCTGAGTGCAACACTTTGTTTGGTTAAGGCCTGTTTTACATGACCCTCCCCCCTTCCCCCTTTTCTGCCCCTCTCACCCCATTCATACTTACTTACTATGACACTTGCGGTTACAATTCCAGATATGGAACTCAGCTCCAAATTCACTCATAACTGCTAGCCTCGATGAGCTTCATCTGACTGGAGCCGAACACCGTGGGTGACGTCAGACTCACTTATTCCACTTCTTTATACATGGGCTGTGGTCTCACCCCATCTCTTTCTCCTCTCCCCTCTCCCTCACACCCTCTCTCTTTCTCTCACCCACATGTGCCCTTTTCTCCCTCTCTTGTCCCTCTCTATGGTGGTAGTCTGCAGCACCGGGGCTCCCCAGGGAACTGTCCTTTCACCCTTCCTCTTCACCATCTACACCTCGGACTTCATCTATAACGCGGAGAGCTGCCAGCTCCAGAAGTTCTCTGACGACTCGGCCATTGCGGGCTGTGTCTGAGGAGAACCAGCTGGAGTACCGCTCGGTCATCAGGGACTTTGTGGACTGGTGTGGGCGAAACTACCTGAGCCTTAACACCAGTAAGACAAATGAGATGGTGATCGATTTCAGGAGAAGACCACTACCTCACTCACCGGTGAACATTCAGACTGTGTACAGTTTCAAGTACCTGGGTGTTCACCTCAACAATAAACTGGACTGGTCCCACAACACCGACGCCCTGTACAAGAAGGGCCAAAGTCGCCTCCACCTCCTGAGGAGACTGAGGGCCTTTGGAGTGTGCAGGCCTCTGCTCAAGACTTTTTATGACTCTGTGGTGGCCTCTGCTCTCCTCTACGCTGTCGTCTGCTGGGCCCCGAGCAGCACAGAGCGGGACAGGAAGAGACTTAATAAGCTGGTCAGGAGGGCCAGCTCTGTCCTGGGCTGTCCTCTGGACTCTGTAGAGGAGGTGGCTGAGAGGAGGGTGCTGGACAAACTTACGTCCATCATGGATGACACCTCCCGCCCTCTGCACTGGACTGTAGAGGAGCTGAGCAGCTCCTTCAGTAGCCGACTGAGGCACCCCCAGTGCAAGAAGGAGCGCTACCACAGATCCTTCATCCCCACTGCCATCAGACTGTATAAGTCTATTATTTAGTCTAAACATGCAATTTTTTACATTCTCTTATTTACTTATTTTCTTATTATTATTTGCTTATTTGATCATTATTACTTATCTGCCGGTATGCACTTTTTTGTTCTAACTTTCTTTTGCACTAAACTGCCTGGAGCTAATGTAACAAGTGAATTTCTCCTGTATGAGATCAATAAAGTCTTATCTTATCTTATCTATTTCAACCTTTCTCTGACCTTTCTCTGACCTTTCTCTGACCTTTCACCCCCTTCCACTTGTCCCTTCTCTCTCTTCCCATGTCAGTCCTCTCTATTTTCCCCTCTCTCTCCCCTTCCATCTCCTTTCTTCTCTCTTCCTTTGTACCCCCCTTCCTCCCCTTTCTCTCACCCTTCTCTCCTCTCTCCCTTTCTCTCCTCCTCTTCTGACCCCCTTGTTCCTTTCCCTCTCTGCTGGGACAATCCTGCACAGATGCCTTGTCCTCAGTCCTGGGGGACAGTTTACATTTAAGTGTCTACAAGGGCATTGCTTCCTGTACAAAGTCAATGTGAGATGGGATGAGCGCTCTGAGGCCACAGGAAGTACAGCCCCACACTGACAGCCACCCGTACGAAGTGAGGAACTTCCTCATAAAGTACTGTATAAAGCAGGGGTCTTCAACGTTTTTCAGGCCAGGGACCCCCAAACAGATGGTGAACTGGGCCAGGGACGCCCTACTATATATACGGCATAGAATTGTGTTTTATATTAAATTGAGCTTAGTGTCATGTATAAACATTGCTACTCTGTTATGGTACATCCAATACAAGGCTGGGAATAATAACACAGGTTAATACTGTATTTTACACTATAAAATATAAAGTTATATTATTTTAAAGTGAAATCAAAAGATTTCGCCATCAGTACCTCCGCAATTCTACCATCCCTATGCAGCTCATTTGGTTGTATTAATTAGACCTCATTGTTGGTATAAAGTATTTATTAGAGACAGTATTAATCCTGTTTACGCATCTGAAGGCAGCTCGAGCGGGCTTCAATCATTTATTTCACAATTTCTCAAAGTAAGCACTATTACTGGTTCATTGTTACTTTTTCCTTTCTCTGCACTTTTTTGAAATAAAAAAATGGTGAGAAATACTTTGCATTGTGAGTTTAACTTTAGATTCGAACGGTCTTACTGCAAGATATCAATTTTAAACATGCAAAATAAATCACGATTAATCGCGATTAACTATGAAATTTCTGAGATTAGTTGCGATCAAGAAAATTAATCGTTTGACAGCCCTAATATATATATATGTATATATATATATATATATATATATATATATATATACCACCAGTGTACCAGATCCAAGTGTACAGATCAACGGAGCCCGGATCGGTAAAAATGCGCAACAAATGGTCCGATGGTCCAGATTTACGGGCGCGAATCGGTTTCCTAGCTTCTGTGACCGTGAGCGCTCGCTCTCATAGACAGTAGAAGCGGCACTGCCACTGTGTGTGTGCGTGTGTGTGTGTTTGTGTGTGCATGTGTGTGTGTGTGTGTGTGTGCGTGTGCGTGTGTTTGAACTCTCACAAGACTACAGTGTTGACCTTTTACCTGTGATGTCGGCTGATGTAGTTGGAGCACAGCGCGGGATACTTTCTTCGACTCCGCTATAATAGAATCGATTAACCATGTCACCTCACCTAACATCCAAGGTTTGGAAATCACACACACCCGAATCCACTCTGGCACACGCACACACACCCGAGCGCACGCGATGTGTGTGATAGGTGCGAGTGAGAATGTATGTATGTGAGAGGAGAATGTATGTATGTAGGTGAGAGGAGAATGTATGTATGTGAGAAGATCAAAATGAATAATGTCTTGAACAGCCCCTCATACAGGTGCACGTGTCCGCACGCACACTTCTCCGAGTGGTTAATGCGCATCAGGAAGTAGCGGCAGTGTTTCCGCAGAACAAACTGGTGGGACCTGGAGTCCAGGCGGTGGAACCAGTCCTGAGAGCGCACAGAAGCGTTCTCACTACAGTTCTGTGTTTGAATGAGAAGCAGTCTGAGCCGCACCAGGCTCCACTTTCAGCCCCAGTGCGTCCTTCTCTGGAGCATGAGGAAGGATGCGAAGACCAGGGACAGACTTCCTACGGATCCAGTGACTCATGTCTCAGCGCCCCTCTCGCATCCAGCCGGACTCCCGGAGCCATGTGACCGGTGCGCACGGTGCAGAGCTGTAGAACCCCCCGTTCCGCGGTCTACGGGGCCGCTTGTAGGTGCAAAATGCCAGGGCCGTTTTTTGATCCCAGTCCGTCACTGCTGTGAAGTGCTGTATGTTTGCAAGTTTTCTCCCCAACAAAACCCGCAACAGCGCAGCGGCGCCAGGCGCCTCGGTCAGAGGAACTGTGAAATACATGCATATTTATACACGCGATATAAAACTGACTACTTCACGGATTTCGCCTATCGCAAGTTATTTTTACAATGTAACTCCTGGGGGACCACTGTACTGAGCCGCATCAGAGGGATCAAAGAGCCGCATGTGGCTCCGGAGCCGCGGGTTGCCGACCCCTGGGCTACAATATACAGTATAACAAATGCCAGACAGTCATTCGGTCACGATTGGCTGAATTATATCTTGAATTAATATAAATAATTTGTCTCATATTTCATCAGTCCCCCTGTCTTATGCTTGCACTATGTTTGGTTAACACAATTAGAACACAATGCACAGCCAAACGTAAAGTTTACAGAGCAGCACAACCTGATGCACTGCTCACAACCAGCCCCAACAACCAGCCCCAATGACACAACCTGACACACAGCTCACAACCAGCCCCAATGACACAACCTGACACACAGCTCACAACCAGCCCCAACAACATCAGCAAAACAAGTCAATAAGAGTCTACGGTCACAACACGAACACATGGCATCAGCCCCGCTTCTACAGCACACGGCAGAACACCAGAGCAACTCCATCACACTCATGAGCTCATTTACACACTATTTAACTATTAACACTATTTAACTATAAACATTATTTCACTATAACACAATTTAATTATTAACACTATAACACTATTTAACTATTAACATTATAACATTATTTCACTATTAACACTATTTCACTATTAAGACTATAACACTATTTCCCTATTAAGATAAGATAAGATAAGACTTTATTGATCTCACATAGGAGTAATTCACTTGCCACAGTAGCTTCAGGCAGTTTAGTGCAAAAGAAAATTTGAACAAAAAAGTGGATGCAGACAAGATAAGTAATAATAAAATAAGTAAATAAGAGAGAATAGATAAAAATTGCATGTTTGGACGATATAGTAGAGTTCTACAGTCTGATGGTGGTGGGGATAAAAGATCTGCGGTAGCGCTCCTTCTTGCACTGGGGGTGCCTCAGTCGGCTGCTGAAGGAGCTGCTCAGCTCCTCTACAGTCCGGTGCAGATGGCGGGAGGTGTCGTCCATGATAGACTTGAATTTGTCCAGCACCCTCCTCTCAGCCACCTCCTCTACAGAGTCCAGAGGACAGCCCAGGATAGAGCTGGCCCTCCTGACCAGCTTATTAAGTCTCTTCCTGTCCCGCTCTGTGCTGCCCGGGGCCCAGCAGACAACAGCGTAGAGGAGAGCAGAGGCCACCACAGAGTCATAAAAAGTCTTGAGCAGAGGCCTGCACACTCCAAAGGACCTCAGTCTCCTCAGGAGGTGGAGGCAACTTTGGCCCTTCTTGTACAGGGCGTCGGTGTTGTGGGACCAGTCCAGTTTATTGTTGAGGTGAACACCCAGGTACTTGAAACTGTCCACAGTCTCTATGTCCTGCCCCTGGATGTTCACCGGTGAGTGAGGTAGTGGTCTCCTCCTGAAGTCCATCACCATCTCCTTTGTCTGGTGTTAAGGCTCAGGCGCCCACACCAGTCCACAAAGTCTCTAATGACCGAGCGGTACTCCAGCTCGTTCCCCTCAGACACACAGCCCACAATGGCCAAGTCATCAGAGAACTTCTGGAGATGGCAGCTGTCTGTGTTGTATGTGAAGTCCGAGGTGTAGATGGTGAAGAGGAAGGGTGAAAGGACAGTTCCCTGGGGAGGACCAGTGCTGCAGACTACCACCTCTGACTCACAGCCGCACGTACTGTAGACGGTCAGTGAGGTAGTCAATGGTCCAGGCAGTGAGATGTCCATCAACTCCCGCGTCCTCCAGCTTCCCCCGCAGCAGTGCCGGCCTGATGGTGTTGAAGGCGCTGGAGAAGTCAAAGAACATGACTCTCACAGCACTCGCGGGGGTCTCTAGGTGGGTGAGCGCCCGCTGCAGCAAGTAGATGACGGCGTCCTCTACTCGTAAATTTGGCTTGTAGGCAAACTGCAGCGGGTCCAGGGTGGGGCTCACCACAGAGCGGAAGTGACTGAGAATCACCCTCTCCATGGTCTTCATGAGGTGGGAGGTCAAGGCGACTGGTCTGTAGTGGGCCGGTTCCCTGGGGTTTGTTGTTTTGGGAACCAGGACCACACAGGAGGTCTTTCACAGGGCGGGGACCCTCTCCAGGCTAAGGCTCAGGTTGAAGATGTAGCAGAGAACCTCACAGAGCTGGTCTGCACAGGTTCTCAGCAGCCTGGGGCAGAAACCATCAGGTCCTGCAGATTTCCTCTGCTTTAGCCGCCTTAGCTCCCTCCTCACCTTGTCCGGTGTGATGGAGAGGGGGGAGTGTGTGTGTGTGTGGGGGGGGGGACTGGGGTGGACTGCAGGGGGTGGTTGTGGGGGGTGGAGGTGTGAAGAGGGGAGAGTCAGAAGAGAAGCAGGAAGCAGGATCAGTAACAGTTTAATTCATCCGCCCATTGCTGATCAAATTTATGTTATGTAATTATGATATGTAATTATGATATCAACATGAGATGATATTGTGCTGCATTGTAATTATGCTCAAAAAAGAGTAGGAAGTGTAAACTCCTACTCCTCTCACATTCTTGATATTGACAGCTGTGACTAACCGAATGCTAGTATTACATTTATTTGTGCTTCCGCTTACCTGACGTCGCTGTCATGCAGCAGCGTGTTTGGCTCTAAAAAAGTTTATCTACATTGGATTACTGGACTTGATAAAGGACTCCAAGAGCAATCTTTACTGCTTTAGTGTCTTGTGCATCCTGGGGTACCTTTCGATCACTGCGGCGCCTTTGCTTTGGGCTGCATTACTGGGTGCTACGAGGCCGAGTGGCTATCATAGCCAAACTAGCATCAAACAAGCTAACATCTGATTGTCAGCACTGCCACTGCCATGGTTCGCAGAAAGAGCCAGCAGTCCAATGAGCCCGAGGACATCAAAAAGTGCCTCGATCGCCTCACTGGAGAGGTGACAACAGTCCGGATGCAGCAAGAGAAACTTGGATCTGGTGGATCAGGTTAAACAGCTGCACCTCCAAAAAAGACAATCGGATCGTGGTTTTGGAATGGAGGGTGGACGAGTTTGAGCAGTACTCCCGCATTAATGATCTGGTCATTACTGATCTGCCGATTAAACCACGCTCCTACGCACGTGTGGTGGCCGGGAACCCGGGGATGAGCCAGCGGAGGAGACGCCCTCGGCTGACCAGCAGGTCGCCGCCAATCTCCAGAGTAAAGGAGTAGAGCTGAACCTGGACCACATCGACGCCTGCCACCCCCTTCCCAGAAGAGGCAACAACCAGCCCGCCATGATCATCAGATTTGTCAACAGGAAACACAAACAGTCGCTGCTAAAACAAGGACGCAAACTTCAATGAACACCTGATGAAAAAGAACGCGGAAATAGCCAAGAAAGCAAGAGCCCTCAAGAAACAGCAAAAGATTCAGCACACATGGGTAACAAACTGCAAAATCTTCATAAAATTAAACAGATCATCACCAGAGGAAGCCAAGATTCTCACAGTAAGAAGTATGGAGGACTTGGACAAGTTTCAGTAAAAATACGGAGAAATATGACATCTGACCTAAGGTAATAGAAAAAACAGTTTCATCTTTCCAACATGACTACTGACAAAAACACTGATCTATGTGACAAAATCCAGCAACTTGAATTTATGGATCTGAATGCATTTGAATTCACTGAGTACAACAATCATGATGCTGAAATTGATATTGACTCGGGCAATAATTTCTTTTGTGCCACTAATAATGCCTGTAATTACTACACTACTGAACAGTTTAACCAGAACCTCACCACTAAAGATTATTCATTTTAACAGTAGAAGTATGTACACCAATTACAAGGAAATAAGAGAATACTTGCAGACACTCAAGCATCCCTTCAGCATCATATCAATTGCGGAATCTTGGTTTAACACAGAAAAAGGAATTAATTTTGAAATAGAAGATTACAACTTAAGCTACAAAAACAGAAGTAATAAAACTGGGGGTGGGGTAGCATTGTATGTACACAAGTCAATAAGACACTTTGTATTAAATAGCATGTCATTAACCACTGAAAATTTTATGGAATGCCTGACTATAGAAATTGATAATGGTAAAAAGCTAAATATTATTATTAGCTGTGTATAGATCACCTGTGTCTGCTATCGACGAGTTTATGAACAAAATGGAAAGTCTATTCACAGGAATAAGAAACAAAACAGTACTCATTTGTGGGGATTTTAACATAATCTCCTAAATCCAAACAAAGTAAAACAAATTGATGAATTTATTGAAATGATGTATAGCATGTCTGTATTCCCAATGATAACAAAACCCAGTAGGATCACAACACACAGCACAACCCTGATCGACAATATCTTCACTAATAATTTGTCAAAGGACACAACTAATGGTTTATTTATCTGTGATATAACCGACCACTTACCGGTCTTTTCTATGATCTTACTGTACACATAAGGAAGGAAACCCATAATACACGATATAAACGTGTAAGAAATCAAGAATCAATAAATGCATTAAAAGAAGACTTGAAGTCACAAGACTGTAACACAATTTATAATGAGTTAGATATAGAAAATGCATATAACAGGTTTCTAGATATTTTTATTTCTCTGTACAATAAGCACTGTCCCATAAAAAAGTATAATAAACCTAAAAAGTATCAAAAATGTCCATGGATTTCAAAAGGCTTGCAAAATACATCTAAAAAGAAGAATAATCTTCATAAATCGTTTTTAAAATTGAAAACAGAAGAAGCAGAACGGAAATACTAGTTATATAAAAACAAGCTAACTGAAGTAAAACGAACCGCTAGGAAGAATACTTCAGTAAGCTGTTATTTGACAATAAAGCAAATATAAAAAGAACATGGGAAATTATAAATGGAATCATTAAAAATGGAAGTCAGAAAGATACTGATCCAGAATATTTTGTTGTTGCAAATGATGAAGATCATGATATGAACAGAATTGTGAATAGCTTCAACAATTGTTTTTGTTAATGTTGGCCCCGATTTAGCAGCAAATATACCCAATCAAGAAGAAAATTCAAAATTCAATTTATCTTTGTGAAGTCACAGAAGCTGAAATATTGCAAATACTTTTCTACTGACTGTCACTCTGTTGATATGGTATTGATAAAACAAGTAATTGATTGTATTGTAGCGCCTTTAACTCATATCTGTAACCTGTCGCTTGTGAATGGCCATGTCCCTAAGAATATGAAAATTGCAAAAGTTATTCCAGTATTCAAAAATGGAGACAAGCACATTTTTAATCATTATCGCCCTGTTTCACTTCTCAGTCAATTATCAAAAATTCTTGAAAAAGTATTTGACAATAGATTGAACAAATTCATCCAGAAACATAACCTGATTAATGAAGGTCAGTATGGTTTTAGAAGTAATCGATCAACCTCAATGGCAATAATAGATGCTACAGAAGAAATATCAAAAGCACTGGACAATAAAAACATGCAGCTGGAATATTCATAGATCTCCAAAAGGCTTTTGACAGTATAAATCATGAAATACTTCTTAAAAAACTAGAAAGGTATGGAATACGAGGATTGGCAGGGAAGTGGATTAAAAGCTATCTGAACGACGGGGTACAGTATGTGCAGATGGGAGAGTTCTCTTCTAAATGCCTTGACATTGCATGTGGTGTCCCCCAGGGGTCAGTATTGGGCCCCAAATTATTTAATCTGTACATTAATGATATTTGTAGTGCATCTAAGTTGTTAAAATGTATATTGTTTGCAGATGACACTAACATCTTCTATAGTCGTGATAATCTTAATGAACTCATTAACACAGTAAATGCAGAATTTGAAAAAATAAAAAAATGGATGGAAGCTAATAAATCATCCTTAAATCTAGATAAAACCAAATCAATGCTCTTTGGAAATGATAAATCCAAGATTGTCAAACATATTAAGATTAATGGTGTAAGAATTGATTATGTTCAGGAAATACATTTTTTGGGTGTGATAATTGACAACAAATTAAGCTGGAAAACTCACATCAGACATGTGCAGGCAAAAATCTCTAAAAGCATTGCAATAATTAACAGAGCCAAACACGATCTTGACTATAACGCGCTCCACACACTCTACTGTTCTCTAATTCTTCTATACTTAATTTATTGTGTTGAAATATGAGGTAATAATTATAAAACATCTATACAATCTCTCTTTCTATTACAAAAAAGAGTTTATTATACACATTTACAGCATTATACACAAGGCAGGCTATTATGAACATACAAACGCTCTGTTTCTTCAATCAAAGTTATTAAAAATGTTCGACCTGGTGAAATTACATACTGCCCAGATTGCATTTAAAGCATTTCAGAAAATGTTACCGCAAAACATTCAGAGTTTATTTGTACAAAAAGAGCAATCATACAGTTTACGAGGATATGGGAATTTTACCATTCCTAAAGTGAGATCCACTAGAAGAAGCTTTTCAGTGTCAGTGTGTGGAGTACAACTGTGAAACAGTCTGACTAAACCAGACTAACCCAGGTCTAAACCAGGACTAAACCACGTCAAAACCAGGACCAAACCAGGACTAAACCAGGACTAAACCTGGAGTACAACTGTGGAACAGTCTGGGGCTGGAACATAAGCAATGTCAAAGTATTTATCACTTTAAATTTCTCTTTAAACAAAGTGTGTGGTCACAGTACAGAGAAAATAATATCTAATACTCATGTCTCATGCATTCATGTCACATATGTCTAATTACCCTTGTGGTATTCTGTATTACCATTGTTGGTATTTTAAAATCTGTTCAAGCTTACGTCATGTGTGTCCAATTACCTTATGGTACTCCTTATTTACCATTGATGGTAATTCATAGCAATAATTCATAGCATTTATACAGCGCCTTTCATGACACCCAAAGAGCTTTACAGTTCATTGTTCATTCACTCCACACTTGGTGGTGGTAAGATACTTTTTGTAGCCACAACTGGCCTGGGGCAGACTGACGGAAGCGAGGCTGCCAATCTGTGCCATCGGCCCCTCCGACCACCTCCAACACTCACACACACTCCACTTTCACACTAGGCAATGTGGGTGAAGTGTCTTGCCTAAGGACACAATGACAGTCTTTGCGACTGGCGCCCCCCTGTGGCACCTGGAACTCCCAGTGTCTCTCATCCAAGTACTAACCAGGCCCTGCCTGGCTGAGCTTCTGAGATCTGACGAGATCAGGCTTTGACAAGCAGGTATTCCTAAATACTACTGTTACCAGTGGTAACGTGTGTCTGTACGTTTGTAAATAGATTTATGGGTCTCTATGTGATTGTGTGTGGTTTTACGCACATCATTACACTAATTATTTTTAAGATTAAGATTAAGATTAAGCCTTTACACACAATGACACACAGTGACACATGGGAGAAATTTGACTTCTGCATTTGACCCATCCTTTTCAGGAGCAGTGAGCAGCCATCGTTCGGCGCCCGGGGGGCAGTACCGTGAAGTCATACCAACCTTTAAAAGTTCCTAAAAAAAAATTTAAAAAAAAATTAAATAAATGTACATGCATCATCTGCTGTACCTCCAGTTGGTTTAGGGGAGTGTCATAGTTCCGATTATTCAATCCTAAATGCCTGCATATTTTCACCATTCTTTACTCTTACATGTTTTATATTCATTTGATTTGGTTCAATTTCCTGGTTACTTTCTTGTATATAACAAAAATTGGCAAGTGGTCAGTAATGTCATTGATTATAATACCACTGATCATTTCCTGTAGTACATTGCTGCATATGTTATCTATTAAAGATTGTGTGTTTGTGATTGTGCGGTTATCCTGGTGGACCTGGTTATTTTAGGATGGAAGGAGTTACTGTATAATGTGTTGACAAAGGTTTCGGTAGGTAAATGGGAGTTTGTGTTTAATAGTTTAATAGTTTGTTCCTCTTACTCTACTGAACACAGCACTACCACACAGTCTGGTCACTTTCACACTTTTATATATTTAAGAAAAACAATTTAGAAATTTAGCAGAAATCGCAGTGTCTGTCAGTTATAGATCTTACTTATTGTCTTATTTACTATTGAGAAGGATTCACAGAACTCCTAACTCCAAACTATGGAAGCCCCATGGACCAGCTAATAAAGATGTGTTTTTCTATTTCTAAAACAATGTTAATTTAGGAACAATATCATGGCCAATTCTCATAGATCATTAATTTATTTTCGAATCCTCACTCCCCAAATAACACAGTGTAATATTGTGATAGAGTCATTAATATTGGGAGAGAACAGGGAAATCCCACTGAGATCACTGCAGACAACACAATTACAGCCTGTCACTGTGTAAACTCTAGCGTGGAATGACTGGAGACTGGAGCTGCTGCATATTTGATGAGGACTCGTGCACGCTCACACAACCTGACCCAGATCGGGAGGAAACGCTCATTGTTGGGCGTATCTCACAAGTGTGCCACAGATAAAGCTCATGAAAAGTTAAAGCCACACACACACACACACTTAGGCTACAGGCGAGACGCTGAGGGGACAGGGAGGACAATAGGCCAGGGCCATATCATAACATTTCAGAATCACTTGAAATCATTTGTAGGTCCTATTTTACACAAAACAGACTCTTGTGAGCTTTAAACCATAGTATAGACCCCTTTACAGTTAGTAAACAGACGTGACGTCACCGGCATGTGCGCGCACTGTTGACCCAGAATCAACCATGGTGGACCATAGCGGAGTATCTGAACGATAGGGAGAGCTACATTCAAAAGCTCACGTTGAGCAACGGGGTTCGACTACCAGATCCTTATGCGATCACGGAGTGGCAGTACGACCGCAGAAAGTGGCCAGATTTACAGTGGCCAGATATCCACTGTTATTTAGTGGAGAAGCCCAGCGTGTATACAAGAGAGAAAGTGCGCACATACAAATCCATGGATGCCTACCAGTTTACCGTGTGTGGCCATGTACAGGAGGTAAAATACCACGATATCGATGAGTAGTTTTGCGTGTTGGCATCTGATGTTCTCCCCAGTCAAACACAAGGCCACAAGACGACCATGTACAATGCTTGGGCTATCATCAACAAGCGCGAGAACTACGTTCTAACTGCCAACTGCACTTTCACTTAAGTAACATACTACGACTTAATTCACGAGTCACAGATGTGGTCTCAGTCATGTCAAATGCCATTTATGATGGTCATGCGAAAACTTATCATGCATTTTAACAAAGTTATTCATGTTCGTTTAAATGTGTCTGTCATAGAGGTTACCCGGTTAATATGTCTGTGAGCTTTGCGGTGTCCTGTGCTTGCTAGTTAATCAGCATGATTAAACACCATTGAACACCTGGGCAAATTACCCTAAACAAGCAGCAGGTGTTCACTTGTGTGTATGTCAGTTGAATGATATAAACGATCATTTATTCCTTCTGTTTCTCTTTATTCGAGCTCTTCTCTTCTATATCTTCGCTGGGGGTTTTATGGCAGCAGTGGCTTTGTTTTGATTCAACACTGCGCGCACATTCAGTGATGACGTAGCTTTGAAACTGGTCGATAATGTTGATACCTCCTCAAAAACACACCTGGAGTTGTGTTTTGTTTCATTCACACACACGTATTTGAGTAACCTGCTGTTATTAGTCTGACTGCATCTCAAAATGCTCTGTTCCATTTTGTGATGTCATGTTGTTCTAGTTTTACAATACTCTAGAATAACCTTAAGTTGTTGCTTTTATTTATTTATTTTTGCCTTTTGTTCAATTGAGATTGTCACAGTTAGTCTAATATCTGCTGGTGCACTGAGAAGTGAAGCAGTTTCCATGAAATCCATGAAATTATCAAAATGATTCTAGAGATGTAGGAGTTGAAAAACACAGTGAAGTACTTCCTGTATTGCCACTTAATGACATCATGAGGTGGAAGAGAGTATTTTCCGTTTGAGAGAAGAACTCAGCCTAAATCTGCAGGGTTTGTGTATTAAATGTGTGAATGAAACAAAACACAACTCCAGGTCTGTTTGTGATGAAGAAACTATATTAGAACATAAATCAAAACTAATGTAATACAGACCCTTAAAAGAACACATATTATGCATTATTGTGACTTTAATTCCCTTATATGCTTTTGGTCACCTTAATATAAGTATTTCACATTTAAATGACTTAATAATGTCTGTACTTGGAAAATATACTTTATATATTACACTTCTGTTTCTGTTTAGGTGTCGGAGTTCCCTCTGCTCTCAGCAACAGGAATGAACAGTCGTGTCATCAGAAAATTTTATCAGAAATCTGTTGTCCTCTGATAATCTGCAGCTGTCTGTGTACAGAATAAAAAGGAGAGGTGACAGTACATGTGAGGAAAATAGCTTTGTTATGAAATACGTCAAAGGTCGCTAACGTCCTGTTCTTGTGTTATCAATCAATAGTTACCAATACATTGAGGTTTACGACAACTATGGCTGATTTATGCTGATTCAGTTAAATAACCTAGAAGACGTGGTCTTTTAAACTGGACTTTGCCTGTGTTTTATTACCATGTTATGTCCCACCATGACACGTTGTCTGCATAAAGTTCCTTCCTGAGGGTCCTAGTTTGAGTTAATGGTTAACTACTCTGTAGGTTAAATTTAGCTCAGTTCTGCACCAAGACAGGAGACGACAGGACATCTGAAGAATCATGTCTGTATCCTCTGCTGATCAACATTAAAGTGCCTGCATTTTTCCTACGAGGTCTTGAGAATTTCTTCCAACATACACAACCCTGAGGAGATCCAGTGTTAGAGATGGAGGGAGGAGACATTCGACCATTGACAAGAACGTGCTGAACCATGTCAGTGAGAAAGTTTAAAAACAATAAAAGAAGCTGCTCTGGGAGATTCAAATCCAAAACTGAATCAGGACGAAGAGATGGATTCACATATGTCACTTATATCATCACATGTGCCAATGAAGCTGTCCCAATTAGTACATTAAAATGAGGCTTGAAGTGTGGAAATGCTGTCCTCTGATGAGAACTTATTTTCCAGATTCCAGATTTTCAGATTGACTGTGCATTCCCCAGCAGGATGGAAGGGAGAGCAGGTAGCCTGCGGCGGTCCTGTTTTAGATAATAATCCCTCAATGGTTTTACCTGCCCCTTGTGATTTGATTATTGATTATTTTAACAATAGACTACGGTCAGCCCTAGATCTGGTTGCTCCACTCACAACCAAAAGCATTAAAACCAAATTAAAACCTCCATGGATAAATGAAGAGAAAATCCAAGAGAGAGTGCAGGAGGACTGAACGCAGATGGAGAAAAAACAAAACAACAATAAACCACCAATTATTCATCAATCAACAACGATCATACAACAATGCAATAAGAAATGCAAGAAATCATTACTTCTCCACAATAATCACCAACCACAAAAATAATCCAAAAGTTCTCTTCTCGACCACTGACAACATTTTAAACCCCGATTTTAGCATGTTTTACTTGACACCTACTGACTCTCTGTGAGCAGTTTGCAGACCACTTCATAGGAAAGATAAACTCTATCAGATGTGATATTTTATCTTGTCAAAGCTCTGTTTCTAACACATCTGAGTGTTTGTCTCGACCAGAGGAAACCCTGAACAGTTTTGTCCTGGTTAATGCTGAGATGCTTTTAGGGATGATGAACTGCTCTCTTCAGACAGGGGTCTTTCCCGCTGCCTTCAAAGCGGCGGTGGTGAGGCCCCTGCTGAAGAAGAGCAACTTAGATTTTAATGATTTTAACAACTACAGACCAGTGTCTAACTTGTTTTTATCCAACTATGATTTTTTAAATGAGCACAACATTTTGGAAAAAATTCAATCTGGGTTTTAGGGTGAACCACAGCACAGAGACTGCCTTGGCAAAGATTTTAAATGATTTTAGAATAAATTGTGACTCTCAAAAGGTGACTGTGTTGGTTCTGCTGGGTCTGAGCGCTGCCTTCGACACAGTAGACCACATGATTCTTTTAACTCGCCTAAAACACCTTGGCCTCTCTGGTGCTGTCCACAAATGGTTCACGTACTATCTCACAGACAGAACATTTATGGTGAGTGTGGACACATGCTCCTCCAAGGTCCATGAAATCACATGTGGTGTCCCCCAGGGTTCCATTTTAGGCCCTGTGCTTTTTAACTTGTACATGCTCCCTCTTGGTGGTGTCATCAGGAGACATGGAATCAACTTCCACAGCTCTGCAGATGATACGCAGCTTTACATCTCCATGTCTCCTGATGACACCAGGCCAATGGATGCTCTTTTTAACTGCATTCTAGATATCAAATCCTGAATGGCAGAAAACTTTCTCCAGCTTAACCAGGACAAAACTGAGGTTTTAGTCATCGGTCCTGAGGCCCAGAGAGAGAAACTTTTATCAAAACTACAAGCACAGTCTTTTAACCCATCTCCTCAAGTGAAAAACCTGGGCGTTATTTTTGACTCTGAGCTGACTTTTATCTCACACATCAAGAACACCACAAAAATAGGTTTCTATCACCTAAAAAACATAGCCAGAGTCCGCCCTTTTCTCTCTCAGGCCAACACGGAGACACTGATGCTTTTGTCACCAGCCGTATAGACTACTGTAATGCCCTACTCTCTGGTCTTCCCAAAAAGAGTATTTCAGGTTTGCAATTATTACAAAATTCAGCAGCTCATGTCCTGACTAGGACCAGAGGGCGGGATCACATTACACCGGCTTTAAAATCACTGCATTGGCTCCCTGTGAGTTTCAGGATAGATTTTAAAGTCCTTTTACTGGTTTTTAAATGTCTTAATGATCTTGTGCCTTCTTATCTTTCAGAACTGCTTTCCCCTTATGAACCTTCACGGACCCTGTGCTCCTCCGGCAGCTCCTGGTCATTCCCAAAGTCAGGACACACACTCACGGAGAGGCGTCTTTTCAGGACTACGGCCCTCGTCTATGGAACTGCCGGAGGAGCTCAGGTCCAAAGAGAATGTTCATGTTTTTAAGAGTGGGCTCAAGACTCACCTATTTAGCTTGGCCTTTGATTGTAATTATTATTATTATTATTATTATTATTATTATTATTATTATTATTATTATTATTATTATTATTATTATTATTATTTACTACTGTGTGCATGCGTGTGTGTGTTACTGTTTGGGTTGTTTGATTGTGTGGTGCCTCCTGGACGCCTCCCTCAGGAGGTGTTCCAGGCATGTCCCACCGGGAGACCGCGGGGAAGACCCAGGACGCGCTGGAGGGACTATGTCTCCCGGCTGGCCTGGGAACACCTTGGGATCCCCCCGGAGGAGCTGGAGGAAGTGTCCGGGGTGAAGGAGGTCTGGGGATCCCTGCTTAGACTAGCCTGGGAATTCCCAGGCCGCTTCCGTTCGTTTCGAACTGGAAGGCGGCCTGGCAGCTCGTCCAAGCGAGAGTCCCAGATTTAGGGCCCCAATCAGAGAGCGGGGGAGGTGTGGCAAGACGGTGACGCGTACTACATGACAAACGGAAGCTTGTAGTTTGAACTGACAACTGACATGATTGGCTATGGACTTACGTATACGCTCAATGATAGACATTCATAACGCCCAATAAACGGCCGTTGGCAATCGCTAACCACACCTCCGCTACGGGATTTTTCGAAGCGAGCTCCCAGACCCATATCTCACTTGTGATATGGTCAGGTGTTAACCAGATTATGCTTAGACTGTTGCCCCCGTGACCCGGCCCCGGATAAGTGGAAGAAAATGGATGGATGGATGGATGTGTGGTGTCGAGCAGCTGTGGGTTGGGAGGGTGGAATGAAATGTGGGTTGTTTTTAATCACTGTAAAGCACTGTTTTTTTTGTATGAAAAGTGCTTTTAAATAAAGTTTTGATTGATTGATTGATTGATTGATTGATAGACCAAGCATCCTGGTTTGGCAGTCATTCTACAAAATTCAGGTGGGATGTCTGGTAGGTGGCACAACACTTGTGGGGAACCTGAGTTGAAGTAAAGACTCCTGGCTAAAGGTAATCCACGGGAGGGCTCCTCCTGAGAGTGCATTCGGTTCGTTTGTGTCATGACTTGAACAGAACATGAGAAATAATCTGCACAACAGCAACAAGTAGTCCAGTTTGAGTTTGACATTGTTGATAAACTGAGGAGGTGACACACCAATCAGACAAAAAAAACAAACAAAAAAAAACGCTCTGCTCAAGGAAGCTATCTGAGTCACATGATGTGAAGCGTCCTCCTAATAGAAGTCATAGTTGTCGTTGTAGTAGTAGTAGTAGTGATTCATAATTTACCCCTCTTGTTTGCTCACATTGACAAATTGAAATCTAGCATATAGCATAACCAGGCTAACTAGGTCACTTTCAATAAGTTGAATATTTAGTAGCTCCACTGCTCCCCCCGTCTGTCATGTGCTAAAGCTAATCTAAAGTGTCCGATCTGATCAGACGTGTGCTGACACAGTCCCAGTTCCACTGGAGGTTTCACATAAAAAGGTCGAGGTGCAGACGTGGAAATAGAAAGTATTAAATATTAAAGGGGATGTTTGTGACCACACGCACCAACCATGAAATTGTACTGAGAGCCCATAGATGAGGGGGAAAATCTAATCGTGAGAGGTGAGTCAAAATATGGAACTTCTCTGCTTTTAGATTTTTATCATACCTATAATGTTCAGTAAAAAAACAACAAAATTGCCTCCACAGATCTGACTTAGGAGCAGTGTGACCTGCTTGTCTCTATGAACTACCCAGACAAGCAAATGGAAGACTACAAAAGTTGCATAGTGCACCTTTACATACTATACTTTGTCTTCTGTCTCATAGCTCTATACATTGCATTTCTTCCTCAGATTTTGTGCATTTTGATGAAAAGGCCTGTTTTTAGATCTTTTTTTAAAGGTTCCATGGCATGAAATTTTCACTTTCTGAGGTTTTTGAACATTAATGTGAGCTCCCCTACCCTGTTTAGGCCCCCCCCATTCCAACTTAAAAGTTGTGAAATGTCTAAACTGAGCATTTGCGATCCTTTTCTGCGTTACAAAAAATCGGAGCTCAAACGGGCGAGTTTGAACAAGGCACCTTATTGACGTCAGATCGAAAAAAGAAATGCAAATGCAGTTCCACCCCTGTCTGTCTGTACTCAGCGTCTCTGTAAATCACACCCAGAGAGTTTGGACTGCGAATGCGCTAGGCAATGCGAAATGTGTTTTTTTATTTGCCTGGAGGCACGTCCGAGTGTTTCTAGGCTCGGAAGTCCTTTATCTGAGCCTCTGGACCTTTGAACAACAATGGTTTAATTTTATGTGGAAATGTGTTTATTTTTCAATGGAACGCTTCAAATCTCTCCCCCGTGCAAAAACAAGGAAATGGATCAGCTGTGGGCTCTGAGCGGAGAGTTTGGCCACGCCCCCACCCTCTACTATTGGCCAGCTCTTTTCTCCTCATTTGCATTCAAGCAACAACGCCCAGAATAAAGAGTTTGAGAGAGATATTTATGACTCTTTCTCATCTTATCTCTGTTTCTCATGCACTGAGTGTTGATTTTGAAGAAGGATTCATTTACAGTATTAGGGAACCATTAAGGAGCCATATAAAAGCATCAAGAAGTACCATGTCATGGGATCTTTAAAGGAGAATTAACTTTTTTTTTACAATCTGAGCCTTATTTCGGTAATAAAACAAGTTGTTTTACTCACCCATAGCACTTTGGTGTCATTTGGATCACTTCCAGAGATGTTTTAGATTAGCTAATATAATATATGCCCCGAGCGGTCTCCAAATAACACAAACTTTAGCACTTTTCAAATCATAGAAGCTCGATGTCTTAGTCTACGGTTTCGTTTGAGTCAAAAGTGGCCTGTAATCTGAGATTTATCCATAGTTTACAGCTTTGTGTTTCATGTTTGGGTCCCGGGAGCTGAGAGCGAAATAAACTGTGACTCCGCACATGCACACTGTCCTCCTCATCTATTCGAAACTATGGATAAATCTCAGATTACAGGCCACTTTTGATTCAAACAAAAGTGTAGACTAAGACATCGAGCTTCTATGATTTGAAAAGTGCTCAAGTTTGTGTTATTTGAAGACCGCACGGGGCATATATTAGCGCTATGGCTATCGCTAATCCAAAACATCTCTGGAAGTGCGCCATATGACACCAAAGTGCTATGGGTGAGTAAAACAACTTGTTTTATTACCGAAATAAGGCTCAGATTGTAAAAAACGTTAATTCTCCTTTAATGTCTAAGAAAAAAACATCTGATTTTGCTCCTCTTTGGTTCTCTATTGAGCACATGAGCTAATGCTTGGGAAATGAGCCCACCACACAAGTGACACCTAAACACCATGTAAAAGAGTCAGCCGTCCTGCTCCAATGTCTGTCCCACTCTCACAGAGGAGCAGATGGTGTATTTAAGATGGATTTGAAGTTTGAATGTTGTCTCCACAGCAGAAGACTTCACACTTTCTTCTTTGAGATCCGCATTTTAGAGGAGTGAAAACATTTGAAATGTGAAAACAAATGTGAAAACATTTGGAGTGAAAATACAAGTAATTGCTCCAGACGAAACTTCATGAATTATACATGAAGAGATGCTACACTATAAAGGCCCGTGCATTTAGAGGCTCTGGATCTGATTTCTTCCATGTGAGTAAAATATGTCTTCTCCCAGTATATATATATACAGTGGTACCTCACCTTACGAAAGACCCAACAAACGAAAATTTCAAGTTACGAAACGCCTTCACGTTAAATTTGGTCTCTAGATACGAAAGAAAATTCAAGTTACGAAACGTGAAATCTCAAAAATTCAAATAATGCGCTCTCAGCCACACACATTATACGCTTTTCTCAGACTGAATTTAAACTTTTCTCACATTTGTCTCTCTCAAACTTTCATAGATTTTCAACAAAATTATTAATAGTGAAGTGTGGGGGGAAGGGGGAGGGGGGAGAAAACTGCACGCGGACACGTGTGATAGCGCAGCATGACCCGTCGCGGGGCTGCCAGCAGGTCTAGACCTGGACTAAACCAGGACTGGACCAGGACTAAACCTGGACTAAACCAGGACTAAACCTGAACTAAACCAGGACTAGACCAGGACTAAACCTGGACTAAACCAAGACTAAACCTGGACTAAACCAGGACTAGACCAGGTGGAATAAAGCACTGCACGCGGGTCCATTTCCTGGTTTTGTTTCGAGTCACGGCTGAGGTGAGCAGCGAGGGGGACCGCACGCAGTCTGAGCGCATGAACGAACGCATGTAAAGAGCCGCGGTGGTCTAGACCTGGTCTAGACCTGGTCTAGACCACTCTAACCTGGTCTAGACCAGGTCTAGAGGAGGCACGGTTTGAGCACGGGTCTCGTTCATGCACTCAGACTGCGTGCGGTCCCCCTCGCTGCTCGCCTCAGCCGTGACTCGAAACGAAACCAGGAAATAGACCCGCACGGCGCTTTAATCCACCTGGTCTAGTCCTGGTTTAGTCCAGGTTTAGTCCAGGTTTAGACCTTGGTCTAGACCTGGTATAGTCCACGTTTAGTCCTGGGTCTACAGTCTCTACACAGAACACAGTGTTACACTATAAAAAAAGTTACACTATAAAAAAAAACTTGGATCGGGGCCTTGGAACGAATCAGGCTTTTTCCATTGAAATAGCTACTCAACTTACAAAAAATTCACATTACGAAACCACTTCTGGAATGATTTAATTTCGTAAGGTGAGGTACCACTGTATTGTATAATCAGCTCTTTAGGCCAAAATAATCCTGCTGTGTGCCACCTGCATCAAATTAGAAAGAAATGTATTTTCTGATTTTCAGGAAGTGTGTGTTAGCATGATAGCTATGCTTAGCTTTATCAGCCCGGGTCTCTGAGAGATGTGAAAAGAGCTGTGAATAATGAGGATGCTCAGAGTGAATTTTCATGACATTTCAAGACGGTAAAAATTAGGCATAAGTACGATAAACTGTTAACTGGACCAGATATTTCACATTTTGTTCTTATTTACAAAAAACAACATAAAAGGCTGTGTTTTGAGTTGGTGCTCTTATCTCTTATGTCCCATTTCATGAATATTGAATGTGTCCTATTGTCTTAAACACCATACATAATACATGTACAGTATATTCATTATGCATACAAAGTTAATGCATGATTAAAAGCTTCCATATTGTCCCAGACGCAGTGTTAGATCTGTGCATATGGAGACAGCGCTGTGCTGCTTTCACTTGCTTACAAAGTGAACATTAAAAGGAGGAATCCATGTATTATAATATATTAAAATGTATTATTATTATTACATGTACAGTATTAGAATGTAGTATTGATCTTTAAAAGGAATGCTGGATTAGATGCATGGCTCTGCTGCAGGAGCATAGGGCCTTATTCACACCACAATATACATTATTTTATCATTATACCATTTTTTAAATTGGCTGGCACAATAATTATAATTGTGATGTACAGATATATTGTTCAAACAGCTCCAAACAGGCCAAAATAAGTCCGCTGTGTACGGTCTGATTATAAAGCATTTTATAGTTCCATAATCAGGGAATGCATACTTTACAATAAAAAAAATAAAAAATAAAATTATTTTTCTGCCAATCAGCTGTGAGCAAACCTCGTGGCTACTTAAGCTACGTAGCTGCATGTAATTTCATCAGTGAATGAAGATGGACCAAGCGTGTATTGCGGATGAGCTGTACGTGGCTGTTTTATCGGACGCCGATCTGTCGGAGCTGGATCGTAAGATATCAGATGCTATATCTACAGCAGTGCTTCTCAATTATTTTCTGTGACGCCCCCCCTAAGAAGAAGAAAAAAATTTCACGCCCCCCTCCCCGTGCGCGACTATAAATAGTAGGCTTATTATTTGTCTAGAAAATTGTTATTAGAACACCTCTGCATAACATTGTATCCTTTTATTAACATTAATAACAATAAAAGAAAGAAAGAAACTTCCAACAAAGACTGCACTGTCTTTTTGCACTGAGGACTCAAATATTGTGTTTTTAATGCAGCTTTGAGCACATTTGTTTACGTTACAGAAAATAAACTTAAAACCACCTCATTTGGATAAACTAAAAGCGCTGAAAAAAATGCGGATGGTGAGTCTGTGCGTATATCGCGTGTGAGAGCGCAACTGCCAACTACTGTTGTTGATGTGCAATTACACTTAGTTCTAGTACAGTATGGCAAAAAAGCATGTTTCCCAGGGTCACACGCCCCCCCTGGCATCACACCGCGCCCCCCCCCCCAGGGGGGCCTGCCCCACTATTTCAGAAGCACTGATCTACAGTAACATTTGAAGAGGATAAGGACAGTGAAATGGAGAAAATCTGTAACTTTGACTGTAAATGCTATATAAGAAGGAAGAAGAACTCTCTCCTCCGGACATGTTAATGTACAGAAAGCGGTTGGATCTTTTAGCTGCCGAAAGACAGTGGCAGAATACGCGAATAATTGGACAGACGTAATAGACGTACTGTATTTACGTCGGACAAGACCACATCCAGCAGAAAGCCCCCAACAAAAAGCAACCCCGAACTACATATTTCACTGGAGGCAATGATGTATGGAGGAACACATTTCTCTTTCTTATGGGGTCAGTAAAGTGCCTCTAAACTAAAAACACCTCGGGGACAACTTGTGACTGGTTTTGCCATGGTCCGTCACATATGTGACCAATCACAAAAAAAACAGTTACAAGTCGTCTCGGAGGCGTTTTGAGTTATTTACACATTCTGAAAGTGTAGATTCTAAGCTTTCCATTGATGCCTTATACATGGAAATCTGAGAACATTTGAAGAATTTATGGCCATTTGAAAGCAGCACTGAAAACAATGAGCTGAGAAAAGCCATGATAAAGATTCTCAAAGTCCAGGCCTTCAGAGCTCATTTGCATGGCATTAAGCTAAGCCTTCCCGCTGCAGATCATCTATCACTGTGGTGTGGTGTTTCAGGGCAGGTCAGAATTAGAAGGTGTCAGCTTTTCTCTGGAGGCGACCTCAACAAGAGTCCAGGAGACTTCAGTGCAGTTTCACAAAAGGTCTCTTTATTTGGCTCAAGCAGATACAGGTCTTGATTCTTTGATTCATTCCTATCCATCTCCTGACAATACAGCAGAAGCGAGTGGCCTTTTATACTCTGACATTCTAACAATGCTTTTATAACAAAAAGCCCATATAATCATTCAATAATTCAATAATACACAGGATAATATGTCAAGTCAAAATCACTCGTATTGTCAGTTTAATACAATACAAAATATAGTGTAGGACACTACACACACACACACACACACACATGTACACACATACGTACACACATGCACACACACACCCCCACACTCTGCACACACACGCACACATACACACAAGTACACACACGTACACACACTCTTCATGTTTTCTGTTCACATTAATCGCTTCACGTTCATGTTTCAGCTAAATATCTCCCTGTGATGCAGAAATAATAAAACCACACAAAAGTTGAAGTATTTAAACAGGGCTCTCAAGTTTTGAGCGGGGTCGTTTTTTGGGGCTTGAATTGCGTGAGAAATGCCGTGTGAGCGTGTGAGCGTCGAATTGCGTGTTGACAGCCCTGTTTGTCTAAAGAGCAAACTTAAACTACAAAGCAACTAATGAGAGTTATATAAATGAAGTTATTACCTGATGGTTCTCAGTTTGTTTTATCATCACTGCACTTTGTCAGTGCGCGCTGAGAGGGGCGGGGGGAAGCGGGGCGGGGGGGAGCGGGACATTTTTAACCGGTGCATTAACCAGAGTCTGGTTAATGCACCGGGCCCGCGGCTCACCGCGGCTCACCACGGGCAGTTCGGCTCTAGGCCGCGCGTATGCCGCGCGTATTCCGAACGTAAGCCGTTGGGGGGGGGCACGTATTCACACGCGTGTGAGCGTGTGAATACGTCGAATTGCGTGTGTCACACTCTCAATGCGTGAGCCTTGAGAGCCCTGATTTAAACATGTCTTAAAGTCTGTAGTGTCAAAGTTTAGAGGCACTTTACTCACTGCATAAGGTCATTTGCGTATCCACGGTCTTTCGACAACTTAAGTATCCAGTCGTATTCTGTACATGAGCTCCAGAGAAACGAACGTGTCCCGTGCGTGTCCCGAGCGTGTCCCGAGCGTGTCCCGTGTCTCGAGGAGAGACTCTCCTTCCTTCTCACGTAGCATTTACAGTCAAAGTTACGGATTTTCTCCATTTTCACTGTCCTCATCCTGTTGAAATGCAGCGTAAATATTCACAAGCTGCTCACAGCTGATAGGCGGAAAAAGAAAACAAAAGAGCGCTAATGCCACGTGATCGGTCGGCAATGGCAGTATGGTAATTTACACACGCCCCGTTTCTTTCCCAAAAATAAGCCAATTTTAAAGACAAAATGTATGCTTTTAAAGCAACCAATGTTGTTATCTGAAACATGGAGTGGCTTCTTCATGATCTGAACTAGCACATTCTGCAAAAAAATTAAAATCACAAATTTTGAAAAACAAAATGCTTCTAACTTAGACTTAGACTTAGACGATCTTTACTGATCCACAAGGGAAATTGTTTTGGGTACAGTAGCTCACTCATCAAATATAATATACAATATAAAACAGAGGGTAAAAGAACAAAAAGAAAAGTAGATGGAAAAGCAACCAAAGAGCAACAGACCTGCATCAGATGAGACACAATTATATACATAAGATAATGGTAATAAATATATCAATCAGTTTTAAATAGAAAAGTAGTCAAATACAAAATACAGTATCAAATATGATGTTCAGTACCAGCTGTATACAGTTGTAGGGAGTATTATCTGTTACATAAGGTGAGTTGTTGTACAGTTGTAGGGAGTATTATCTGTTACATAAGGTGAGTTGTTGTACAGTTGTAGGGAGTATTATCTGTTACATAAGGTGAGTTGTTGTACAGTTGTAGGGAGTATTATCTGTTACATAAGGTGAGTTGTTGTACAGTTGTAGGGAGTATTATCTGTTACATAAGGTGAGTTGTTGTACAGTTGTATGGAGTATGGTATGAATGTCGTCCTGTATCTCTCACTCTTTGAGTGGAGCTGTAGGAGCCTGTTGGAGAATGAGCTCCTCTGTCCCTCTCTGGTCTGGTGCAGTGGGTGAGCAGGAGTGTCCATGATGGAGAGCAGTTTGTCCAGTGTCCTCCTGTCCCTCACTGTGACAAATGTCTCCAGCTCACAGCCGATCACGTGACCAGCTTTGCGGATCAGTTTGTAAATCTGTCCAATGTCTCTTTTACTGGTGCTGCTGCCCCAGCAGACTACAGCAGAGTACAGGGTGCTGGCAACCTCAGACTAGTAGAAGATCTCCAGTAACTTACTGCACACATCAGGAAGTAGAGTCTGCTCATGCTCTTCTTGTACACAGCATTACAGTTGTCCCTCCAGTCCAGCCTGTTGTTCACATGAACGCCCAGGTACGCAGTCCACGATCTCCACCTCGTGACCCTTGATGTTAATGGGCTCCACAGGTGATCTCCTCCTCCTGAAGTCAATTACCAGTTCCTCGGTCTTGTCCAAGTTCAGGAGCAGATGGTTTGCCTGGGACCACTCCACAAAGTTTGCAATCAGTGTCCTGTACTCCATCTCCTGTCCATCCCTGATACACCCAACCACTGCAGAGTCATCAGAGAACTTCTGCAAATGGCAGGACTCTGAGCTGTACTGGAAATCAGAGGTGTACAGAGTGAACAGGAACGGAGACAGGACTGTACCCTGAGGGGCTCCTACATTATAGACCACAGTGTCAGACAGGGTGGTCCCCAGTCGCACATACTGAGGCCTGCCTGACAGGTAGTCAGTAATCCAGGAGACAGTGGAGGAGCTGACACCCATCCTGAGCAGTTTCTCACCCATCAGAGAGGGCTGGATTGTGTTAAAGGCGCTGGAGAAATCAAAGAACAATATCCTCACAAAGCCCTTAACACTATCCAGGTGTGAGTGAGCCCGCTGCAGAAGATAGATTATCGCGTACTCCACGCTCATGTGGGGCTGATATGCAAATTGGAGAGGGTCCAGGGATGGTGCCACCAGGGGTCTCTCAAACACTTTCATGACATGAGATGTCAGCGCAACTGGTCTGAAGTCATGTCTTCTTGGGCACTGGCACAATGCAGGAGGTCTTCCAAAGCACCGGTACCCTTTCAAGCTTCAGACTCAGTGCGAAAAGAAAGTGCAGGACCCCAGTGAGCTGTGCTGCACAAGTTCTAACACGATTTTCTCATTATCACGAATCCCGACATGTGGCGGGTTTCGTCATGGCGGGTCACATATGTGCAAGAATCACTTTTCAGTGGCCTACACAACGTGGTGTGTGTGACAGTACATATAAATGGGCATAGCTAAAGAGCTAGCCACCACGTTCCAGATAGGAAGTGGGCGTAAAGTGGTTCCGTCAAACTTTGGTTGCAATTGACTTCTGTTGAAAAATGGTCTCCCCCCTTAAGCTGCTGCTGTCAGACTCATCATTTTGGTGTTATAATGTTCGTATTAACCCACTCTTCTTGATCCTGGGGTTTTGATTTCACTATTTTGTCCCTAAATCAAAATATGAACATTAATAACAAACCAGTCCAGTGCCTGTTTCCCCTGAGTTTACAACAAGTTGACTGACAGCCCTGTTGCTAAGCACCCACCACCTGCCAAACCAGAGGTGCGGGTGGGAAGGGGAGTATACTTTCAGCAGTCTTGCTCCTGACTGGCTATTTCGTTTTGCACTCCAAATATAGTCTCTGGAGATTAGCTTCTATAACTGCTGGCCACGCTGAGCTTCATTTGATTGCAACTGAACACTATGGTCCACTTCTTTGTACAGTCTGTGGTGGCATCAGGAGCATGGGGAATGAGCTGTGATGGACTACAGACAGTTTATAGTCATGGGGGATGAATAGAAAACACTTTATGACGTCAAACTTTTTACAAGAAGGACTTCAGAAAGAAAAGAAAACCCGGCAGACACCAAAATATAAATAGTGAGTGGTCTGATTAATACAGACACCACAGTCACGGAGTGTTAGTACTGCAAAGCATCATCTCTTCCTCTTTTAGTAGTTTTAAAAAGTAAATCTGACCCACATGCAAGCGTCATACGAGCAGCTCTCATCTCATCTCTGGCATAAACTGACGCTTTTAACCATGTGAATAGCATCTTTCAAGTACGACAGACTGCTGACATATGGACCAAATATTTCAGGTATTTGTCAGAATTGACACAAATTGTGTGTTTGGGGTATTTAAAGAGAGATGTACAGCTAAGTGTCCATCACATTGTGGCATGTTGTGCCAAATGACCCTTGTTGTGTTGAGGTTCCACTGCAAGCCTTAGTGATGGATTGGGAACAGATGGTGAGCCTATATCTTTGAAATAGCTGATTTTCTTGCTCCATTCTCTCATCAGAGCACGGATCTTGCTGTGTTAAAGTATTCCGAGGACCATCTGGCTTGCTTTAGCGCTAACATCTGCTAACTGGCTCCTGCGCTGTCACTGCTGTAAATCCACAAAAAGACCAGCTCCACATAAGTGATACTAAACAGTGTCTTCTGAGGGGGAAGAATTCAACTACAAACCAAAGCTGCACAATACTTTGCTAAAATATTGAACATACAATATTCAGTTCAATACAGTCTGATGGAATCACTGATACAAGAAAATAAACACAGAAAATAAATACATCTACCTAGTCACAATACTAACATTTCAAACACGATTTTGATACAAAGGAAGAGACTCTTGATACTGATTACGATACCAAAATTATAATAACAAACACCCTTTCATTTCGGTCCTGTGAATGTTTTCTCAAGTATCGATATCTGCTCAAATCTAATCTAGTTCAGGGGTGTCAAACTCATTTTGGTCAGGGGGCCGTATCCAACCTACTTTGATCCCAAAGGGGCCGGATCAGAAAACTCATGCCAAATATACCCCAAAAATAGGAATAAGTCCAAATATTTGTCCAGAAAAACACAAGTCTATTACAGACTGCTGTTTCTTCAGTCCCAGCAATAATTCGTTTATCTTCTGTCTTCTCAATTCTCCGTTCAAGTTATTGTATTGTTCGAAATGCCGTGTCTCGTAGTTGGCGGCACGGTAGCAGAGTGGTTAGCGCTCTTGCTTCACAGCAAGAAGGTTCCGGGTTCGATCCCCGGGTCGCCCAGACCTTTCCGTGTGTGTTCTGTGTGGAGTTTGCATGCATGGTCTGGGTTCGATCCCCGGGTCGCCCGAGCCTTTCTGTGTGGAGTTTGCATGTTCTCCCCGTGTCTGGGTGGGTTTCCTCCGGGCACTCCGGTTTCCCCCACCAACCCAAAAAACATGCACCATAGGTACTCCAGCTTAGGTCCTGACCAAGCCGAAGCAAGAAGATCATGGAGATGGTCCCCGGGCGCAGTAATGTGTGCTGCCCACTGCTCCTAATATATGTATATATATATATAGGATGGGTTAAAATGCAGAGAAGAATTTCTCCAGTGTGAGATCAATAAAGTTCACTTCTTCTTAGTTGCGTTTAAGATTATATTCCTTGAGCACCGCCACTTGTTGCAAACACACCGAGCATACAGGTTTCCCATTCACCTCTGTGAACAAATAGGAATTGGTCCATTTTTCTTGTAAAATCCTGCACTCGGCGTCCACTTTTCTCATTTTTGACATTTTGCTGATGAGGGCGTCACGGTCAACAGTCAAAACGATGGTCCTTTAAGAGCGTTTGGAAAGAGGCGAGTCTTCATTTGTGCTGCTCTGGTGGGAGGGGCCACGCACAGAGGCGCTGGAGACGCTGCTATGCTAAGCTCTGCAGAAAAGAGGCAGAAAACTACCAATATTTTAACAGAAAATTAAAATATAATTAAAATATTTTAATAGAAACTCATCAGAGGGCCAGATTAAAGGTCTTGGAGGGATGGATCTGGATCTAGTTTCAATACCAGTTTTAGTAGAAGAAGAAGAAGAATGACTTTATTGATCTCACACAGGAGAAATTGTTCTCTGCATTTAACCCATCCTTATTATCAGGAGCAGTGGGCAGCACATGACTGCGCCCGGGGACCATCTCCATGATCTTGTTGCTTAGGCTTGGTCAGGACTTCAGCTGGAGGATTTTTACCTATGGTGCATGTTTTTGGGTTGATGGGGGAAACCGGAGTGCCCGGAGGAAACCCATCCAGACACGGGGAGAACATGCAAACTCCACACAGAAAGGACCAGGCGACCCAAATCTTACGTATGGATTAGTATCTCATTTTCAATTCTTTTGACAGCCTAACATGAAACTACAATTTTTTTGGTTTTATATGATTTTCAGTCAGTGCAAATCAGTTACACAATACAGGATGCATATCAGTAAAATACACACACACTTCTCCTATAATTTATAAAGATGTGCATCTGGTCACCAGTTAATTTCCCGGAGTTTAGATGGGTGTGATTGACAGGTGGGTTAGCCAATCATGGACAATCATGACCTGTCTGTATCAAAACAAATATGGCTGCTCACGAGGAAAAAGAAAGGTGTCTGAACGCCGACACTATTCCTTCTTAGGGCCTATTTAGTTGCACCGTTTTTAGTGGTGTCTGAATGTCCAATGAGTGAAATAGTAGTGCACTCAATATTTCCCACAATGCACCTTAAAAATAGTGTCCAGTGCTGGTCACTAGACAGTTTAATCCACAATGCACTAGAAGAAAAAAAAAAAAAACGAAAAAAAAAAACAGACAGACAGAGACAGGTCTTTTACTGGACACAACACTTGAAGTAGTGAAGCAGATAGAAGCGCTGGTTTATGACATTGTAGATTTTCTAATTCTGAATAAAACACTCTTAAATAGAGTGGTGTAAAGTGGTGTAAAGGTTACCTTATCTTGAGCAAAATAAGTCTGTTTACGTGAGATCCAGCTTGACAAAAACTTGTATGGTTATTATTAGTCCGTAAATACTTATGTGCCAGTCTGATTTCATTATTCACGACAAAAATCAAGATTTTTTTTCATTTCAGTTTTTTCACCTGACCACCAGAGTCATGTGACCTGAACATAGTGACCTGCATTTCCGAATATCACTGTGAATGAGTCCACTATAGAGTCTGATTGAGAGTGCAGGCCTGTGTAGTGAATGGGGGGATAGGGGCTGGGGGCGACATTTAGACACAGCCAAAAACTTAAACAGAAATGGTGGAGTCAGACATAATTTGTCTCCCATCTATAATTCCATTCTTAAACCTAAATCAAAACAAACAATAGAAACAATAGGGCTAGCCAGGGCAGGGCCAGAGGTGTGAAAAACAGTCGTGTAGGGATGAATAGGTATGCTAAACTAGACGCCAGAGAAACAAAAGACAGAAACAAATAGGCGAGATAGTTTTGGAAAAACTGCAGTATAGTTAGCTCCTCCCTGCAGCAAGATATAAGCAGTGTCTTACCAGCACTCTAACCAGAACTGACGAAGCCTCTCGGATGAGCGGCGAAACGTTTTCGACCAAACAAACTTTGTCCAGTTGACAAATTGAATTTCTTCTTTTATCATCCCTCTGCACATGTCACCTTAGCCGTTTCCCAATTCAGCGAGTGCACAGTTCGGAGTGTGGTCTCAGCCTGCAGTCGAGGCGTTGCATACTCGCTCAGCCCTGAGTGCAGTCTGTGGATCACATGGGCGTCTGCGAAATGGAACAAGTCCCGCCTCAGCTCAATGAGCCGGGTGGTCTGCTCCTTGTTCCCTAAAGACAAAAATATTATTCTATTGCGACTAGTAATACTTGGAATTGGGACATGGCGACACTGTAGAATATCCAGCATTACAACAGCAAAGGAAATATAGAAGTGTAAGGGGAAAAGCATGTGAACGGTAATACAGGTGCCGTGAACTATGCCGTTACGGCTACAGTCACACATGTTTACCGTAGTTTATGAAGAGTTTCATGTAGCATAGTTGTAGGTGAGGTGAACCAGTACACACATTTTATAGTGAAGTCGCTACTGTCACATGGCGATGTTGCTGGCGAGTCCATCTTTGTAGTCATATATCCTGCCGCGCTGTGCATACTGGGGCTTTTGAGTGTGCGAAGCGTGCATGTTTGCATGTTTGAAAACGACTGCGCTGTTTGGACCGCGTCTTAACTGTGCATGGGACAAAAACGAAATGGAACAGCAGTTGTCGCGCCGGATATGACGCACATCCCCCTCCAAGCACGCTCCGAACCGTGCACTCGCTGAATTGGGAAATGGCTCTTGACTCTTCAAACAGTCAGTCAGAGCAGGGGTCATGAGATGTTTCCTGTACAGACCCAGACTGCGGCGGGACCACAGACTGCGGCGGGATCACAGACTGCGGCGGGACCACAGACAAATGTGAGCGTTCCACAGTTCAGTGCTCCTCTGCTCCCCAGTCTAATGTAAACACGCCTCGTGGACTGAAGCCGCTAATGACTTTAATGAGCTTCTGTTTTGAATGGAGGTGCTGGTTCAATAGTTCACTGTGTTAGTGACTCCAAGGAAAAAGGATTTCCTGTAGAACTGACATCAGTTTTACTGCTGTGTTTCAGATGACGCACAAGTAAAACATGGCTTTATTTAAGATTTTTTTTTTTTTTTTTGGGCTAAAAAGTTTCATATCATGGCTTTAAACACAAAATCAGGAAAATTAAATAACAATAATCATCGAGAGATAAATAATAAAGATGAAAGTCTGATTTTCTGGTAGAGGGTCTGCCATCTGCTTGTCTCCATGGAGATGTTATTGCTTCACGTGAAATGTTCCACAGTACAGCTTTAATCATATCTATCTTGCATTTTTCCACTGACAGGTATTTAGAAGCCCAGACCCTCTGAGCCTCGTACTTGTGGACAGCCCTCACAGCAGCAGCTCATTACGCTCAACTTCATTCTCTCACGCCACCCGTCCCCCTCTCTCTCCCTTCCTCTGTATCCCCCACTCTCTCTCTCTCTATCTCATCCCCCTTCTGTCTTTAACTCTCTCTTTCCCTCAGTCTCTCACTCTCACGCTTCCTGCCCCTCTCTCTCTCTTTTCTGCTATCGTCCTCCAGGTTTACATCTCTCTGTAACTGTCTCTGCCTTTCCCCTTCTTTTTTTTTCTTCTACTTTTCTTCCTTTCCTTAAGCTATCCTCAGGTATAGCTTTGGTCTTCTGGATAATTACAGTGGTCTCCAAGCAAAATGCTTCCGGAACAAAAGTAGTGAAATTTTTCTTGGCTTAGGTCACTAATAAAGAAAAAGTAAGTCAGAAGTGCTGATTGTCTATAGTTTCCAAGATATAGTATTGGGTCAAAATAGGAAATTTATGCAAAATAAGGCAAAAACTGTTGTTTATCAGAAGGTACAGTGTGTCTACAAGCAACAGTTCTATCTGAAAGCGTCTGCACATTCACATACATTCAGTTTAATATGTCTACAGTTTTAACATATATCAATATATATAATACAGTGGTACCTCACCTTACGAATGACCCAACAAACAAAAATTTCAAGTTACGAAACGCCTTCATGGTAAATTTTGGTCTCTAGATACGAAAGAAAATTCAAGTTACGAAACGCGAAATCTCAAAAATTCAAATAATGCGCGCTCAGCCACACACATTATACGCTTTTCTCAGACTGAATTTAAACTTTTCTCACATTTGTCTCTCGTTTAAACACTCAAACTTTAATAGATTTTCAACTAAATTATTAATAGTGAAGTGTGGGGGGAAGGGGGGAGGGGGGAGAAGACTCTGACACGTGTGAGATAGCGCACATGACCCGGCGCGGAGCTGACAGCAGGTCTAGACCAAGGTCTAAACCTGGACTGGACCAGGACTAAACGAGGACTAAACCAGGACTAGACCAGGTGGATTAAAGCAGCGAGGAGGGGACTTCACGCAGTCTGAGCGCATGAACGAGACCCATGCAAGAGCCGCGGTGGTCTAGACCTCCTCTAGACCTGACCAGGTCTAGAGGAGGTCTAGAGGAGCCGCGGTGGTCTGGACTAAACCAGGACTAAACCAGGACTAAACCAGGAGGAGCCGCGGTGGTCTGGACTAAACCAGGACTAAACCTGGACTAAACCAGGAGGAGCATGGGTCTCGTTCATGCGTTCATGCGCTCAGACTGCGTGCAGTCCCCTCCTCGCTGCTTTAATCCACCTGGTCTAGTCCTGGTTTAGTCCTGGTTTAGTCCAGGTTTAGTCCTGGTCCAGTCCAGGTTTAGACCTTGGTTTAGACCTGCTGTCAGCTCCGTGCCGGGTCATGCTGCACTATCACACGTGTCAGAGCGCAGTCTTCTCCCCCCCCCACACTTCACTGTTAATACATTTTGTTGAAAATCTATGAAAGTTTGAGTGTTTAAACGAGAGACAAATGTGAAAAACACGCAGAACACAATGTTACACTATAAAAAAAGTTACACTATAAAAAAAAAAAAAACTTGGATCGGGGCCTTGGAACGAATCAGGCTTTTTCCATTGAAATAGCTACTCAACTTATGAATTTTTCACGTTACGAAACCACTTCTGGAACGAATTAATTTCGTAAGGTGAGGTACCACTGTATATATATTATTATTATATCATTACATATCTTGAATACATTAGCTAACCAGCACAGTTATCAATTAATTTTCAGTTCATCTTATCAATATAGCCACTTTTATCTCTGAAGCAGATCGAGTCCTCCCTTCTCTCCTCTTCTTCTCTTGCCCTCTTTCCTCTCTCTTTCAGCCCTATAGACCAGGGAGGTCCAAAGTATGACCATCTTGTTTTTTTTGTTTTGTTTGTTTTTTTAACTACAAATCCAAGTATTTCTATCACTGTAATCTCTATAACACCCAATGGGTTTGTGATACAAACTTACACTAAGTCTGGGATCAGTGGTACAGACTGTTTAAAGGTCCCATGGCATGAAATTTTCACTTTTTGAGATTTTTGAACGTTAATATGAGCTTCCCTAACCTGTTTAAGGGCCCCCTCATGGCAAAAAGTTGCGAAATGTGTAAACTGAGCAATCGCGGTCCTTTTCCACGTTTGAAAAAGAGACCGCCCAAACGGGCAAGTTTGAACAAGTTCCCTTATGAAAAATCACGCCCAGAAAATTTGAACCGGTCCTTGCACAAAAGAGCTACGAGCTACTATCTGCTGGAGAGGGCTCCGAAATGAATGAAGCACGGCATCTGCTCTGTCCCTGGATGTGATTATGAAGAAAAGAGTATGTTTTAGCTCCTTCATCTGAGCCTCTGAAACAGCAGTGGTTTCATTTTATTGTCTGTGGAAACATTGTATGTCTGCGCCAAACGCGGACGACTGTTTTTTTCATGGGACAATACAGGGCTGGACTTGCAAATCGACTGAAACTGAAGCCTGGGTCAATACCAACTCTCCACGCCGCATCAGCTACAGACTCCGAACGAGTAAGTCAACTATAAAACTACATGATATTGTGTCTGTGCTGTATACGGTCGCCTTTGGCTTGTTACTGATAGAATGTGTTACATTAGCTGTGCAGCTAACAGCTATCAGCTCGGTTAGCAGGCTAGTCTGCCGTACAAAGCCAAAAGCAATAACTGCATACTGTCAAACTGAGTTCAGACAGGAAATGGACTTTATAACACCACCTTTGCCTTGTGACTAAATCTCTTGCCTCTACATAAAAGCATCACCACTATTATAGTGTAGCAAGCCTGTTATCGGCAAAGTGCCTATTGTCACCCAAGTCTGTAGCTGTTACACTTAAAATGAGGCTTTACCCGGTGAAAATAGACAAATTCATCTTTTGTAAACCTTTGGTTTTATTACGTGAACTTATAACATTTTATTTTGAATATTATGCAGTAGAGCTGTTAGCAGGGGACTGCAGGGCTTGTTGCATTTGTAATGAGATTAATAATAAGAGTTTTTGAGGTGTGTAAAATATACAAAGTGTAACCAAATAAATCATGTAATTTCATAATGGGTATATTGAAGTATTAATGTTGTTCACTACTTATCTTTTATCTTGTTACGACTTGCACCTGGAGTATATACAAAGTAATAAATGGAGTACTAATTTGTCATTGTTGTCTCTATACAGGCCAGCACATCAACTCTGACCGGACGCGTAGGACCACACACGCTGGAATAACGACCCAGAAGCCCCAGCACCAGCTCACAAATGAGTAATGGGAGAGATGCCTGTAGCGGCTGGACAATCAAAATGATATTTATTTATTATGCAAAGATTATCATTGGTTTGTGTTGTTCTGCAAATATTCCTATGCTCCTATGGATCATTTTCAATGCTTATGTTCTAACAATTTTTTTCCTGTGATGTAAATAAATCTTTGCATTATCTTTAGACTGTCTACACCACTGAATGAAAAGGCACAAGGCTCTAGATGTGTGGGTAGAATTAACTGTCAACAGTTTATTTATTCTTTTATTAACTTCTGTAAAAAACGTTGAGGCAGACAGGCTCCAATCCAGGATGGTCCACCGGGGATTCGAAATGGTAAGTGTCATTTTTAGGCATAAGTAGTTGTCAAATGAAGATACAAAGTTGTTTTCAATTTAGAGTGATACCTGAGGTATCCAAGCAGTAAATGTTCTCAGCTTCTGAGCGCATGGTAGCACAATTTACACAGTGGCACCTATCCAAAATATAGATAGAACAGTGATAAATCTTCAGGTAAATATAAGGTAATACAGCCAGATGTGATGATGGTAAATCTTCAGAAGTCATCGGTTAACACAACGTCAATATACGTGAGGACAGATAACTTTATCATTAAATATGAGCCAAAATAATCATAGAATAGATTAGATTAGAATGCCTTCTATTATTACTGTACATATGTATAATGAGATTAAAAGCCCATTCTCCAGTGCAGACATGTATGTAGATTATTTACATACATTTATAACATAGTGTAAGAAAAGATAACAAAAAAGGAGGTAGGTGCACATTTCTGAGGTGCAACATACATAATATGTATAATATGTAAATATTATTACATGCACTTAAGTATCCTGGCTTTGTATTTGCGCACATGTTAGAACGTTCTTTGTTGTTGGTGCTTTACCAGGGCTAAACCAGGAAACAGTGACCCTATTTGGCGACACCTCCACCCGCCTACACTGGCCCATCTCCATCCTCCTCATTTGCATTCAAGCGACACGCCCAGAATGGAGTGTTCAAAGTTACATTTTCCATAGGGCTGCCTCCTAGAGGCTCTATCATGCACCAAGGCTTGATTTGGAGAAGAGGGCTTCACATACATTATTAGGGAACCACTAAGGCGCTAAAGGTGTTTAGTGGCTCTGTAAAATGCTGATTTGATCTCTCTTTTATCTCTGCTGTATTTTATCTCTAGTCCACAGCTGTCCTCTACAAACATGATGGCCCTCTGAGAAAAAAGTTTGGACCCTGCTATAGACTCCGGCTCTGGTCTTTGAGATTACCTGTCCTCCACTCCATGTTCATCTTTACCTCTTTCTTCCTCACTCTCTCTATTCCCCTCCTTCTCTCCACTTCCTCTCTCTCCTGAGCCCTATACAGGCATGAAAATCCCTCACCTTTCAGCGAAATTCGTCGTTTTGAAGTGAAAATAGATGACCTCCGATTAATTAAAGTCCGCGGATATACGCGACATGCGCATACACGTGGATACGTGAATTATCAGACAACACGGCAAACTGTTACAACGGAGCTGACGCGTTCTTATGGGGTGAGTCAAATTATCAGATTATTTCTGCATCAAAGGGAGATATTAGCTGACAGCAGGGGCCTTGTGTACAGGACTAAACCGGGACTAAACCAGGTCTAAGCCAGGACTAAACCAGGTCTAAACCGGGACTAAACCAGGTCTAAGCCAGGACTAAACCAGGACTAAACCAGGTCTAAACCAGGACTAAACCAGAGCTAAACCCGGTCTAAACCAGAACTAAACCAGGTCTAAACCAGGTCTAAACCAGGTCTAAGCCAGGTCTGAACCAGGACTAAGGTGTGTGTGCCCGTGTGTACGTGTGTGATAACATATTATCCTATGTATTATTGAATTCTTCAAATGTTCTCAGATTTCCATGTGTAAGGCATCGTTGGAAAGCTTGGAATCTACACTTTCAGAATCTGTGAATAACTCAAGGGGGGTGGGGGTTAGGGTTAGCGCACCCTTCTCACCTTTTTCACCCCTGACCCGTTTTCATGCCTGCCTATAGATTCAGGCACAGTTGGGGTAATTACCTGTCCATGCCCCCCCCTTCCCCCCGCTCACTTTCTCTCTCTATTTCTTCTCTTTCCCTCTCTTTCTCCTCTGTCCCCCTCTCTCTTTGAGCCCTATAGACTCAGGTACACTTAGGATAATTACCTGTCCTCCTCTCCATGAACCTACCCCTCTCTCTCCCTCTTCCTCCTCTCTTTCTCTCTCCCTCTTTCTTTGAGTCCTACAGTTGGGATAATTACCTGTCCTCCTCTCCATGTTCCTCTCTAAATCTTGCTTTCTGCCTCAGCCTCATTTGGAATCATTTAAACCTCCATCATTTAAAACCCCGGCTGGTATCATGTATTGGTTGGTGGTTGGTTTCACCACTTTTTAAAGCTTTGAAGAAGAAGACCACTTTCATTTGTATAGACTATATACAGTGGTATCTCACCTTACGAAAGACCCTACATACGAGTCCAAGTTACGAAACGCCTTCACGTTAAATTTTGGTCTCTAGATACGAAAGAAAATTCAAGTTACGAAATGCAACATCTCAAAAATTCGAATAATGCGCGCTCAGATGCACGCCCCGCTGTTATCCCCGCTCAAAGAGCACCTTTCTCCGCCTCTTAGCTCTGGTGCCAAACACGCAAGCGTGGGGGGAGACACGACTCCGGAAGCAGCGCAGAGACATGAACGCACCGCGCGAGGAGCACGGCACCGCGCGAGGAGCACGGCACCGCGCGAGGAGCACGGCACCGCGCGAGGAGCACGGCACCGCGCGAGGAGCACGGCACCGCGCGAGGAGCACGGCACCGCGCGAGGAGCACGGCACCCGGTGCGAGGAGCACCCCACCCGGTGCGAGGAGCACCCCTAGTCCTGGTCTGCATGACCGGCACCGGGGCTGCGAGCACGAGATAGAACCGCGGCGCCCGGACCGCGTCCTCTGGAGCCCGAGCCACAAACCAGCCGCACGAAACCAGCAAAGAGCGGCACGTGGTAGTTTAATCCTGGTTTAGTCCAGGTCTAGACCTGGTCCAGTCCTGGTTTAGTCCAGGTCCAGTCCAGGTTTAGACCTGGTCTAGACCTGGTTTAGTTCTGGTCTAGACCTGGTTTAGTTCTGGTCTAGACCTGCTTTAGTCCACGTTTAGTCCTGGTCTAGTCTCTTAGCCAATCAGGACGCAGAACCAATGTTACACTATAAAAAAAATGTTACACTATAAAAAAACAACCTTGGAACGAATCAGGCCTTTTCCATTGAAATAGCGACTCAACTTACGAAAAATTCATGTTACGAAACCACTTCTGGAACGAATTAATTTCGTAAGATGAGGTACCACTGCATATGAATGGGCATAGCTAACCTGCTAGCTGCCACGTTCCAAATAAGACGTGAGCATAGGAGCATTTCCAGCTCCATTGACTCTGGCTCCAATTCACTTTCTATTGAAAAATTGTGCAGCCTCCCTCTTAGACTCTTAGTTGCTATGATACTCGTGGTTAGAATTCCAAATATGGATCTTGGCTTCAAATTCGCAGCTATAACTGCAAACCACAATGAGCTTCATTTGACTGGAGCCGAACAATGAGTCACTTTCACTTGTGCTGATAGGAGATTGTGTGCCTGTTTTCACACCAGACTGATTTGTGTCACTCTGAATTATACTCTACCCATTTATCAATCTGGAACAGTTCTCACTGAAAGAGGTCGCGAAAAGGCCAAATGTGATGATGAATATTTAAATGTGATTGGTCGAAGCGTCACATCAGCTGAAGAAGCCAAAAAACTTTTGTCCAAAGCACAGAAAACCACAGACATATTTCCGGCACAAACTAAATTGTCGCCAAAATAATCTGAATTACGTCTGTTGGGGTCGTTTGACAAGGTGTGTACAGAATGCTGGTTTGTGATTGGTCCACTAGCTCCTGCGTGAATTAGAACCTCACAAATCTCTCAATAATCCATCTTGATGCAAGGTTTAGAGATAATACTATAAACCAATATGGTCATTTACAGTCAAATATAACCACAGAATACTTAGTCGTTTGTCAGTTTTGCACTTTGTGACTTTAACACATAATTGGAGCTGTGCTCATGATTTTCACAGTATTGTTTAGCTACAAAAAACACTGGATAGATACTTGATAAATGTGTTTAATGCCATATTGTGAAATATTAAGCAAAGCAAAAAAATCTCCATGAAGACGGGCCCCATACACCCTGTTGCTGCCCCCTGCTGTCTGCCTGTGCAGTGCGCTCCTGGATGTGCTTAGCGCACATTGGTTTTAATTGCATTTGAATGCTGTTAATTGCGCATCAGCTGCCTGCTCCCTCAGCTGCCGCTCTCAGGCTCTGGGCTAATTGTGCAGATGAGGACTTAGAGCAGTGCTAATCAACTTAAGGAGGTTTGTCATGAGGTAACGGAGCTAATCAAGTGTCAATACAGGCAGTTATGAGCTGAGTGGATGTGGGGATTTCACTCAACCTCAGTTTGTGATGTGGAAAAAAAAACCCAAACAAACACTGAGAGACTAGTTTGACAAGGTGCAAGGCTCTAGTTCTTCTAGTCAATACATATTGGTCCAATTACTGCAGAGGGAGACTGGGACAACACTATGGTCATACACCAGAGAGCAGCAAGTACCTTCAGCAAGTACCAGAGGGTTTATTCGAGTGTGAAAGAGGTGCAAACATAATAGGCTTCCATTAAGTGTCATTATTTGATGTGCCTGAAATGAGGGTGAAAACGCTTTAAACTGAAGTTGCACTGTACCCTTTTGCACCCCTGGACTGACTAAAAAACATTTGAGTTCATTTTGAACGGCTCATGACTATTAAACATATTAATTTAAAAACTTGAACAGGCAAAGTGTCTCTGCTCATTAAAACCAGCCTGTAGGCTACATTTTACATTTGGCCTATAATTATTACCATACACTGTTATAAAGGACGGATATAGAACCAAAAAGCAGACCAGAAACCAAAGTAAGGTTAACAGGTTTATTCTACAGACGGAAATGGAAATGGGCAAAAGGGTCCAGTGGAGGCAGGCAGGCACAAGGCAGGGGGGTCCGGAGGAACATGAACAGGGGAGCTGAAAGGGGAGATCCAGGAAGCACCGGGAGCAGAAACAACAAAAAATAACAAAAGGTCCGGGAACAACCACAAAACAGTCTCAAAAACAAGATCCAAAAAAGCGTGAGCCACGAGCTAGTTACCAACGTGGTAAACTGAGGAACTGGCAGGGAGTGGAGGAAGAACCGGGCTGATATGGGCAGTAGACTGGGGATGGATCTCAGGTGTGATGATTACCAGGAGGCTGCAGCTGGTGAAAGGCGACTCCTCCCAAGGCAGGTGACGAAGGAGGGGGAAAGGAAAGGGGAAAGGTCATGACATTATTCATTAATAAAGGAAGCAAAGCATGAAAACCAGTGTTTATGTCTAGGCTGCGTTTAGCCAACATGCAGGCTGATGTGTTGGAAGTCTATTGAGATTTCATGTAAGGCATGTATTCTCTGTTTCAATCGGGAGAGACTCAGACCCACACAAAGAGAAAGTATTAGATGTTTTCTTCAATAAGTTCTCTTTGGCGCTCAGACCCAGACAGAGAGAGAAAAGCTCATCTTGACACCACAAGAGATCTGCCCACCGCACTGTAAATTGGTATGAGGGGGCGTGCCTACTCTCTCACACCTGGGACATGGTTTTGGAGAAGTCAAACTGCAGGTGGCGCTGTCGTTCTACTGCCCCAAGTGACCGCACACGTCACTAGAACATAGATGTGACGAGCTCCCATTGGGCTCTGCATTTTAACCCTGAAATCACCAGAATTGTTTCTTTTAATGAGTCATTTTAGATCAATTAAAAATGTCCAAAATGTAACATAATGAAACATGAACATCCGCAGATGTTAACTATATATGTATAACTATATAGCAGACACAAGCACAAAACGTCTTTTATTGCTCCTCCATGCAGATATTATTTATAGTCGTCTCTTGTTTCACTGATCACAGACACAGAAATGTGCATTATCTGTGAATTTGACACTTGTGATGGGGTTCTGTGAAGAAGCAGCTTTGTCGGGTTTATTTGGCATCACGCCATTAGCGCTTCATGCTAGTTAACTTCATGTATGCTACGTTCAGATATGACAAAACAGTCTTCGTCTCTGAGGGTTTGGCTGTAGGAGTGTGAACAAAAGTCTGCTCCAGCAAGTAAGATTTAGCTCACATGATAAGATAAGAAATAAAAGAGAAGTCATAGAAAAGGACAAGATTTGAATGTAGAAAGGAGAGAGACAATTTCTAGTAACTACACTTAGGCAACAGTCTAAGCAGGGCCTCCCAGACTTCCCTCACCCCAGACACTTCCTCTAGCTAGCCGAGAGACATAGTCTTCTCGGTCTTCCCCAGGCCTCTTTCTGGAGAGACAGAAACCTCTGCAGGGAGTCATCCAGGAGAAATCCAGAACACATACCCTCCCCTTAGCTGCTCCTCTCTATGTGGAGGAGCAATGTCTCTACTCCGAGCTCCTCCTGTTTGAGTGAGCTCCTCACCCCATCTCTAAGGGAGAACCCAGCCACTCTGCAGAGGGAACTCATTTTGTGGGTAATGAACAAATTGTTTATGAAGAAGGATTCAGACTTAGTAACTTCGGTAACTGCCTGGGATTCAGAACACACACTCCAATACTTTACAAAGATGTGAGTCTGGGCACTGGTGAATCTCCTAGTTCAGATGGCTTCAGATGGGTCTGACTGACAGGTGGATTAGCCAATCAAGGACACAATATCAAAACAAAAAGGACAGGTTATGAGGAAGAAAGAAAGGCCCGAAGAGGTTTTATATATTGATGTTATTGTTATTATGTATTGTACCTCCTGAAATGAATTTTATTTGGCATAATAAAGCATGTTGGGATTAGGGATGTCAACAATTAATCGATTAACGATTAATTGTCGATTAAGACGCTGGTCGATCAAAATGCATTAATTGTAATTAATCGCGAATCGCGGACACGCGCACCCGCATGGCAGGGCTCTCAAGTCTCACGCATTGAGAGTGTGACACACTTTGACGTGTTCACACGCAACACATGGTATTTCTCACGCTGAAATTTAGTTATGCAATTCAAGCGCAGCGCTTCTGTGCCCAGAAATCGGTTCAGGCACCACGCGGTTTCAGCGCCATTCGTCCCCCACCCTCCCACCCCCCGCTCCTCGCAGAAAAAAAATAGTCACTCGCAACCCCTCCCCCCGGAAATTACGCAGTCACACGCACGACCCCGCTCGAAAGTTGAGAGCCCTGCGCATGGTCACGAAACAAGGCAACCACGCACCGCGCTGCGCCAAGCTCGACTCACAGCCGGCCGCAGGCGCCAACAGCACTGCTCAGCTGCCCCGGTGTAAGCGCGAGGCGAGATCGAACCGCGGCGCCTGGAATGCGTAGTCTCAGCCCGAGCCACAAACCAGCCGCACGAAACCAGCAGCGGCACGTGGTGGTTTAATCCTGGTTTAGTCCAGGTCTAGACCTGGTCGAGTCCTGGTTTAGTCCAGGCCCAGTCCAGGTTTAGACCTGGTCTAGACCTGGTTTAGTTCTGGTCTAGACCTGGTTTAGTTCAGGTTTAGTCCTGGTCTAGTCTCTTAGCCAATCAGGACAGAACACAATCTTACACTATAAAAAATGTTACACTATAAAAAAAATTTGAAAAAAAAAATAAAAAATCTGCGAACCGCGATAGAGAGAGGGATTACTGTATTTTGTTATTCAGCATCAATACATTTGTCTGCTTTTTACTAAGGAATAATTAATTGAGGAATGTATATTTTTGACTTGTGCTATGTATACTATAGCTTATATTCTTAAAGATCCTTTTGAAACACTAAAATTCAGGTGAAAAACGCCGCTTATCAGTTAATTGTTAATTGATCGATAAGGTCAATCAACTATCAATTAATGAATTAATCGATAATTTGCATCCCTAGTTGGGATATTTCTAAGCTCAACTAATTATGTCATTCATGCATGCACCATTTGAACTGGCCTTACATTTAACAGTATGATCCTGTCCAATATACAAAAGCAGGATACAAAATAGTGGTGATAGTGGTGTGATAGCACAGATGTGGATAGAGTCCACACAAAGGGATGGGGGACTCAGATGCATTGTTTTCGGTGAATATAGCATTTTCAAAACAATAAAAGGTAATACAGTGATCTACATATGTTATGTGTTAACTTTAAGAAATTCCTATAAGAATCCTATTGAGTGAATGGGATGCTGGTTTGTGTATTTACCATGTCTGCTGTGGAAATGACCAAGGACATTGCTGTAGCACTCTGGGCTGTATTGGATTTGGATACTATGGGAGATTTATCAGCCTTATCTCGTAACGCCTCTCATTTGTCAATATGAGGGTGTACGAGTCTGCCACTGTAACTAATGTGTCCACGCTCCTCCTATATAAATATATGGAGTTAAGTCGCATCAGCATTTATATTACACCAACTGTTCCCGTAAAGATAGACACACACACACACACACACACAGACATGTTCAGTCATTAAATCAAATCCATATTCCATTTAGGCCACAGAAATATTGGATGTGTTGGAGTTATGGCTGCTTATGTCAATACAAACTCATTTTAACTGCAGGAATAACACACAGAGCCCATATATGCAGCCATTTGGAACCATGAGCGATCATATAAATCGGTGGTCCCCAACCTTTTTTGTGCCACGGACCGGTGGGGGGTGGAGGGGGGGGCAGGGGGTGCGTGCAGATATCGGCGGATAAATACCACAAAATAAAAATATTCTTATGACTTGCCTGAAACTCCTCAGCCTCTCTTGGGCTGTTCACAGATGGTGTGGGACCTGTCTGTCTGTCTGTCTGTTTTCTAGATGTAAGACAAGACTTTAAATGACCAGTTGGAGGATTTAATATTTAGCGAGTGAATGAGACCTTCAATGGAGGTGCACACCTAACAACAATGCTCGAGCTGCGGAGATACTAGCTGACTATAGCTGACTTACCCGGCCCTGTAGATTTGTCCCGCGCTCCAGCCCCGAACCTTTGGACTATCTGCCGTTTTGCTCGCGTGGGTTTTGGACCGCGATCTTGTCCTTTCGGTCATTACCCAGAGCTCATGACCATGGGTGAGACAAGATCGCAGATACAAGCGGCCGAAATGAGTTTCCTCCGCAGGGTGGCTGGGTGCACCCGTAGAGATAGGGTGAGGAGCTCGGTCACACGGCAGGAGCTTGGAGTAGAGCCGCTGCTTCACCACGTTGAGAGGAGCCAGCTGAGGTGGCTCGGGCATCTGTTCCGGATGCCTCCTGGACGCCTCCTTCGGGAGGTGTTCCGGGCATGTCCCACCGGGAGGAGGCCACAGGGAAGACCCAGGACACGCTGGAGGGACTATGTTTCCCGGCTGGCCTGGGAACCCCTTGGGGTCCCCCCGGAGGAGCTGGAGGAAGTATCTGGGGTGAAGGAGGTCTGGGCGTCCCTGCTTCTGTTGCCCCCGTGACCCGGCCCCGGATAAGCGGAAGAAAATGGATGGATGGATGGGTTTTGGACCCCGGATTCTGCTCGGATGCCGCGGTCTTTGTGAATCTGCACTAATGATTCAGTCCAGCCACAGCCTCAGAGGAACATCACAGCTCCATGCCACCGGCCACAAGCTAGCCTCGGAGCTAACACCAGCAGCAGCGGGCCGTGAGCAGGCCTCGGCGCTACCACCAGCAACAGCGGGCCTGGCCTCGGAGCTGGCGCCAGCGGTGGCAGGTCAGAGCTTATTAAACGTAACCCATGGCAATTCACAACCATTAAGTTATTAAATAAACAACGGCAAACTACACTTTTACAGACAGCTAACCATGCGAAAATCCTTTGGGACCCCGAAGCTAAACCTAAGGGACATTTAGGCGGACACATTAATATCAGAAGCCTGCTTTCAAAAACTGAACAACTAGAAAAATTATTGCATGACTCCAATCTTGATTATTTAGGACTCTCGGAAACATGGCTAACTAAGAATACAGCAGCAGGTGCCTACACTATTCCAAACTACAATTTATTCAGAAGGGGTAGACCTAACAAAAAAAAGGAGGTGGTGTAATATTATATATCAAACTTAACTTAAAATGCAAACAGATTGATCTTCCTCAAAATGCCCTGGAGTGTGTAGGTGCCACAGTTTGTTTGTCTCTTGAAATGTCTCTTAATGTTATTGTAATATACAGACCACCTAATGAGAATGATGTATTCTTTGACATGTTGAAAGATGTACTCAAAGCTTGTAATGACAAGGAAACCATAGTAATGGGTGCGTGAAAATTCCCTCAGTCGTCCAGGTAGAATCCATGATAACAGGAGAAGTTCAATTTGTCAACTGGACAAACCCAAAGGACAAAACACCGAGCCACAAACAAAGCAATGTGGTCTACTCCATTCAGTGTAGTGAAGACTGCAGTGAGCGCTATATTGGGGAAACCAAGCAGCCACTTCACAAGAGGATGTACCAGCACAGACGGGCGTGCCAGAGTGGACCGTCTTCTGCCGTATATCTTCACCTAGAAGCCACGGGTCATTCATTTGAGGACAGTGAGGTTCAGATCTTAGCCAGGGAAAAGAATTGGTTTGAGAGGGGAGTTAAAGAGGCTATTTTTGTCAAAAAAGAGAATCCTTCTCTGAACAGAAATGGTGGAGTCAGGCATAATTTGCATCCCATCTACAATTCCATTCTTAAGCGTAGATCAAGCAAACAGGGAAACAATAGGGCTAGCCAGGTCAGGGCCAGAGGTGTGAAAAACAGGCGTGTAGGGATGAATAGAGATCGTTAGCTAGACGCCAGAGAAACAAAAGACGGAAACCAATTAGATAGTTCCGGAAAGTAGTTAGCTAGGTAGCTCCTCCCTACAGCAAGATATAAGCAAGTGTCTTACCAGTATTCTTATTAGAGCTGACGAAGCCTCTCGGATGAGCGGCGAAACGTTTTCAACCAAACAAACTTTGTCCAGTTGACAAATTGAACTTCTCCTGTTATCATAGTAATGGGTGATTTTAATCTCCGAAACTCAATGAGTTAAGAGTTACCATAGCGACCAGAGAGGATGTTGTGACTCTGCATTTCACCCATCCTTTATTCAGGAGCAGTGGGCAGCACATGACTGCGCCCGGGGACCCATCTCCATGATCTTGTTGCTTAGGCTTGGTCAGGACCACAGCTGGAGGATTTTTAAGTATGGTGCATGTTTTGGGTTGGTGGGGGAAACCAGAGTGCCCGGAGGAAACCCACCCAGACACGGGGAGAACATGCAAACTCGACACAGAAAGGCCCAGGCGACCCAGGGATCGAACCTGGAACCTTGCTGTGAGGCGTGAGTGCTAGCCACTCAGCCACCGTGCCGCCTTTAACAACATCATTCAATACGCTGTTAAGTTCCGGTGGCATTTTTCGGCTAGCCAGCATTTCTCTGTGAATGACACAATGTGTAGATTCACATTCAGGTGCAACCTCCTTAATCCGAGCAGTTAAACCATTCAGCGGTCCGGTCATGGCAGCAGCTCTATCTGTGCATACGTTTTTCTGATACATAATCATCCAGTGACTTGAATAGTTCTGCTGCTGTGGTTTTGGTTTTCAACAATAATGCACACAACATATCCTCATGCACATCCTCCTGATAAAGGTAACACACATAAACAAGTAGTATTGCCTTGTTGTCCACATCTGTAGACTCGTCAACCTGCAGTGCGTACCACGGTGATGTATTAATCCTCTCCAACAACTGTGTCTCAATGTCCTCTGCTATTTCCTCAATGCGACGGTGACGGTGCTAGCCGACAGAGGCACCTGTGCTATCTTTTTAACTGCAGCCTCTTCAAAAACTTCACAGCAAATGTCTTGCTGGAAAGATCAATAGGTAATATTAATCCCGTGCGAATGCGACCCTCGGTAAAGATGTATGTAATATTTCGTCACATCCGTTTAAAGAAAAAATGTACCGCAATTTTCAAACACGGAGGAGCTTGAAGCGCTTTGTTTTGCTGGCAAACAAAATGATCTACCGGTACTCTCAAACAAACGCACACGTCGACCAATGAAAAAGACCAAGAGATATAAATCAGTCGTCAGAGGCATGAAACTTCTGCTTGTTTTAGGTCATGTATGCTCTATTAGTCCTGATTATGGGCAATAATTTGCATAGTTCACTAATATTACACATAGGCTAATCATGACGTGCACCGCAACGAATACGTGACGGCAGAACGTAAACAAACTCCTCCCATGTCAAATAATTCCGGACATTTCTTGTCCTGTGTGAATGGGTCATTTATATTACAGAGGTCCTGTGATAAACCGACATTACTCTACATCCCCCTGTAAAACTAATCCCGTCCGAATAGGGCTATAGGCTCTTCTTCTGTCTCCTCACTGGGCCTTTTCCCCTTTGCAAAGAAACTTTCCAAAGACGTCTGTTTTTTATTCATTTTGCTGCTTGTAGGTTTAATATTAGCGTTAATGTATCATGTGCCTCATGCATCGTGTGCACATGGAAGATGACGTGTTCTTTTCGGGATGCGGCCCCGCCACCCAAAATGAAGGGGTGGGGGAATGAGCTGCCGCGGCCCGGTGCCAAATGGCCCACGGCCCGTTCTGGTGGTTGGGGACCACTGATATAAACAGTTAAGACCCAGGAACACTCAGAATATAAAAACGCCCTCTAAGCTGCTTGTTCGCCAAAGTCAAATGCATTAGAATTAAGTCAGTGCAATAAGTCAGTGACATGAGCGCTGACAACTGCTGAATTAAAAAAAAAAAAAAAAAACATATTACACTATTTTGTGATTTGTTATATTGTTGTTTTCTCATCACCAACAGACATGGTGTTGTGTTTAGTTTCATTGGTGTATAGAATCCCTCAGTCGTCCAGGTAGAATCCATGGCAAAAGGAGAAATTCAATGTTTCGCAGCTCATCCAAGCTGCTCCTTCAGTATCTGCCTGAAGGGAGGAGCTAACTACAATGAAATTGTTCTTTCTCTGGCTAAGATCTACTCCATTCAGTGTAGTGAAGACTGCAGTGAGCGCTAGACTGGAGAAACAAAACAGCCACTTCACAAGAGGATGTACCAACACAGACGAGAGCCAGAGCGGACCTCAGTCTGCCGTACATCTCCACCTAAAAACTACAGGCCACTCCTTTGAGGACAGTGAGGTACAGATCTTGGCCAGAGAAAAGAACTGGTTTGAGAGGGGAGTTAAAGAGGCGATTTTTGTCAAGAAAGAAAATCCGTCCTTGTACAGAAATGGAGGTCTCAGACATCATTTGCCTCCCATTTATAACTCTGTCTTCAAACCTAAATCAAAACAATAGGGTGAGCCAGGTCAGGTCCAGAGGTGTGAAAACACCCTGAATGGTTCTACTAACAAGACCCCACACTCCACTCTCACTGCATATTAAATAGGCCCACCTAACTAACAGAAACTTAAAACAAATAGGTGTGGTAGTCTCAGAGTCATTTCATTGTAGTTAGCTCCTCCCTACAGGCAGATATAAGGCAGTGTCCACCAGCGTCTGACCAGAACTGAAGATGAGCTGCGAAACATATTCGACCAAATAAATGTTTGTTTGTCCAGTTGAAAAAAAATAATTTCTCCTTTTGCCTTTTGTTTCATTGTATAACACAGAAATCCTGCATATTTAAGAAAACATTCGGTTCCACCTTGTGATGTCATTTGGTACAAGAGGAAGTGCTTCTGACTCCTGTTAAGTGCCATGTTAGAATGTTGTTACCGAGTGAAAAACATATGCAGTCATGTTCTGTTTCATTCACACATGTTTAAGTAACTGTTTATTACTGTGTCTACATCTCCAAAGCTCACAATGCTCTGCTCTACCTTGTGATGTCATGAAGTGGTAGTTTTCAAGGTTACAGCTCCATTTACCTTTAGTTCAGTGCTTCTCAAATAGTGGGGTGGGTCCCCCTGGGTGGGCGCGGTGTGATGCCAGGGGGGGGCGCATGTGACCCTGGGAAACATGCTTTTTTGCTGTACTGTACTAGAACTAAGTGTAATTGCACATCAACAACAGTAGTTGGCAGTAGTGCTCTCATTGTCGCTCTGGGGCAACCTTAAATACGCGATATACAGAACAGACTCACCATCAGCAGAACATCCTCTGTCACAGAAAAACACGTATATTCCACTGAGACGTGTCCTTTAGTCCGACAGAAGCTGACGCATCAGCGGCACGAGGACAGAGCTTTTTTTTTTTCAGAGCTTTTAGTTTATACAATGTAGTTTTAAGTTTCGTTTCTGTAAAACGTAAACAAATGTGTGCAAAGCTGCTAAAAACACATTAATATTTGAGTCCTCAGTGCAAAAAGACAGTGCAGTCTTTGTTGGAAGCTTCTTTCTTTTCTTTTTGTTTTTATTGTTAATAAAAGGATACAATGTTATGCAGAGGTGTACTAATAACAACAATTTTCTAGACAAATAATACTATTTATAGATGCGCGCAGGGAGGGGGGCGTGAAATTTTTTCTTCTTCCTTTCACAGAAAATAATTGAGAAGGACTGCTTTAGTTCAATAGGGATTGGCAATTCCAGTGCTGAAATTATTCAAATGATTCTGGTGAAGCTGTATGGAGCTTAAAAACACAGTGGAGCACTTCCTGTATAACCACATGACAAAATGACAAAACACAACTCCAGTTATGTTTGTGATGAGGAGACAAGATTATAAAAGAACTGAAAATAGTGTAATCTGGGCCTTTTAATACTTTTTGGAACAATAATCCTTTTCTCCTCCCAAAAAAACTGAAACAAGCAAAGTAAACTCTTCTGTTGTGATTTTTCTTGTTGGGTTGCCTTCTCTTCCATCGCTGTCATGTCATTCTCTGCTTTTGTTTTGATGGAAATTAAATTATTCCAAGGTTTTTTTTTAGCTTGAACTCAGTGAGACAAACATAGTGCTGCCATCAGTGCGCTGTTGCTAATGAGCTGATTGTACGGTGGTTAGCGCGAAGCCAATTGGAGATGGCAGGGCGCAGACAGATGCTAAAATAGGAAGCACCCGCCACAGTGTTGTCGGTGGCGGTTAGCTCCTGGTTCTTCGGCGTTTCCATCTGTCTGAGTGTATCGACGTGAGGAGGTCCAGCCTGTCTCCAGCAGTTATTGTTTTTAGCCGCATTTCATGGTGTGACACCGATGGTCTGCTCTGGTTAGCCTGATGCAGAGCGGAGGCGAGAGATACAAGACGGATCATTCAGAAAAACACTAACCCTGTAGTTTAGACCTGTACAAATGTGTTCTGGAATGCATGTTTTAGTTTAGCACTTCAGACTTAAAGGAGAATTCACGTTTTTTACAATCTGAGCCTTATTTCGGTAATAAAACAAGTTGTTTTACTCACCCATAGTACTTTGGTGTCATATGGAGCACTTCCGGAGATGTTTTAGTTTAGCGATCTCCATAACGTGAGTGGTCGGGGCACGACGCTGCAGTCACCAAAATAACACAAACTTTAGCACTTGATGTTTTAGATTAGCGATTAGCTCAATGTCTTAGTCTACACTTTCGTTTGAGTCAAAAGTGGCCTGCAATCCGAGATTTATCCATAATTTACAGCTTTACCTTTCATGTTTGGGTCCCGAGAGCTGAGAGCGAAATCAGCTGTGACTCCGCACATGCGCACTGGCGTCCTCATCTACTCGAAACTATGGATAAATCTCGGATTACAGGCCACTTTTGACTCAAACGAAAGTGTAGACTAAGACATTGAGCTTCTATGATTTGAAAAGTGCTAAAGTTTGTGTTATTTTGGTGACTGCAGCATTGTGCCCCAACCACTCACGTTATGGAGATCGCTAATCTAAAACATCTCCAGAAGTGCTCCATATGACACCAAAGTGCTATGGGTGAGTAAAACAACTTGTTTTATTACCGAAATAAGGCTCAGATTGTAAAAAACGTTAATTCTCTTTTAAGTTATGGTAAACTTTATTGTCACAATGGAGGAATTTGTCTTCTGCATTTCATCCAACTTTCAATGCCACTGGGACAACCTGTCAGGAGCACTATCCCACTCCTCAGACTGCATAAAGAAGTGAACTAAGGGACTGTGACCTCACCCATAGCGTTTGGCTCCAGTCAAATAAAGCTCACGGAGGCAAGCAGTTAGAGGGGTGAATTTGGAACTGAATTCCATATTTCAAATTATTGAATATTATTGAATATTGAATTAGTGAATATTTAAAAACAAAAATGAGGAGTCTGAAATAGAGTATATAGGAGCCACAATCAGTGGAGTCGGAAGCGCGCCCATGCTCACTTCCTTCCTGCAACATAGCGGCTAGCAGGTTAGAAGGTTAAATATACAGGTATATAAGGTTATATATACAAGTCTATGAGCGGGACCCATCTACGAGGGTCATTCAAAAAGTTCTAAGACAAATTAAAAAACAACTTTATTTTTGAAAGTAACAAAATTATTTTTCTACATAGCATCCACCATCCATCCAAGTCAATACACTTCTGCAAGCGATGTTTCCACCGAAAAATTCCTTCTTGATAGAATTCTGGAGCTTGTCTAGTCAACCAGGTCATAACCTTCCTCTTCGCTTCAAGTATGGACTGAAATTTTGTTCCTTTTAAATGTTCCTTCAACTTTGGAAATAGGAAAAAAAACATCCATAAACATTGTGCAAAGCTTCAATAATTTCTTTAGATTTCCAATGAAGTTTTGTTAAAAATTTAATGTTTGCTCGGACTTCAGATTTTGGAGGGTCAAAAAAGTGGGTTGTGCAATATGTAACGTAACTCTTTGAATAACAAATCTAGAATGCTGAAACTTGTCAAATGTGTTTATCAGTCATCAGTGGTACGAGTCAAGGTCATTTTGTTGAACTAGTTCGACTCATTTTGAATTTATGGCATTTGTCTTAGAACTTTTTAAATGGCCCTCGTATAGATCTTGAAACTAGAGCCTCTGGAGTAAACCCACCCAGACAAAGGGAGAACATTTAACCTTTACACAGAAAGGCCAGAGAATCGAACCCCAAATCCTTCTGTGAGGCGAGAGTGTTGGATGTGTTTAAAAAATTGCAATGTTTGATGGACTAGTGAGCATCCTATTTATTTCACAACTTTCAGAGACGGTAAAGCTAACAACACTTAGCGCTCTAACATGTACTTCCTGATTATCAAACAATAAAACTCTTTTTCATAATTAGATCCAGACAGGTCACGATGGACTCAATGACTGTTTGTACAGTATATCTGGACTGGGGCAAGACACATTTTCTCAAACACATGGGAAAATCAGATAGAGGGCCTTGAAGCATCTCCTTTAGTTATACTATGCTTTTCTTTCGTCTGCTCTGTAATGTTTGCTCCTTCGCCGTGGTTGCCAAGGAGATCAGAGCGTCTCATGGGTTATTCAGTCCCCTACGATCAGCCATAATATTGAAACTGCACGATTCTAAGATCCATTAGTGCTTATGGACCTCGACAAGGCCACTCCCTTCATTCAGTCCTATCTTCACATTCTATTTTTGTATTGAAGTGTTTTCACCTACTCATGGCTTTTTAAAATTTTGTATCTTGCTCTGTCTCCTCTTTCTGCTCTTCAGCATGTCTGCAAGGTTACACATGGAATCAAATGTGACTAGATGTAAATAGCACACCGCAAAGCCAAGTGTAGTCTAATGTCCCACTGTCGTCTTATTCTGTGTAAAAGCTGCTTACCCTGTAGTTTAAATGTCTACAAAAATACATTGGATTCTTGTATTATTTTCAGTCTTGTCTCAAACTCTTGGATATGTTTTAAAATCTGCTCTGTGAACTTGAAAATATGTTTAGTAAATACTTTGTATGAATTCAGTGTATGAGAGAGGGATGAGAGTTGCCTGGAAGAATCCATGACTCATCGCTGTACCAGCGGCGAGTCTGGTAACGCTTGGTCCAGAATGCGCTGCCGTTGCGCGTAGACAGACAGCTAAGTGAACCAATCAGAGAACAGTTAACAGACAGCGACGTGAACCAAGCCGGTAGGAAGCAATGCAAAAACATCTTTTTTGAAAAGAAAGGCCTCTAGAGCTGTCAGCTGCTGTGGTTTTAAGGAATCGATGTGTTTTAGGTCATTTAAGACCAATTTTACAGCTGAATGGAAGGGACGTTCAGTTCTCCGATGCGCCATCTTGATTCAAAACTGAGGAGGAACTTCCGCTGCCTAAGAGTGACGTTGCGGGCAAAGGCGGGTGCACTGACGTCACCATCTTTGAACGAATCAGAATCATTGTTAACCGGGGGAGCGAGGGTGGAGCGAGGGTGTCCAAATGGTATCTCGGTGTATAGCAAATACAGAGAGATATCATTTGGCTGGCCAGGTAAGGATGGGAGAGACTAATAGGGATGGGCGGATCGATACCAAAGTATCGATATTTCGATCCTGATGGGGTATTTAATATGGATCGATCCTGGTATTAAATTATCGATAGCAAGTCATGTTTCTTACTGACTTAACTTTCAGTTTATTTAATTCAAATTCATCTGTGTTTTGTTCATTATTCAACCATTGCCAGTTGTCAGGCACTACTTTTCCTTCCGCGTTCTCACCAAACGTGGGGTAGTACGTCATCCCGCGATAGACTCACTGCTGTGAGATTTCAGTCAAAGCGGCGCGGGGCTGCGGGAGCCATGGGAGACCACAAGAGAAGTGTGGTGTGGAGTTACTTCCACACCGTGGACGACAATGTTGTGAAGTGCAGTGTGTGCCAAAAAATGATCCGATATTGTGGCAATACCACAAATTTAAATTTAAGTTAATTTAAGTTTTGATGACTGCATTGCCATTTTCATCAAAGATTTTTTTTCAGATATCTGGTGTTAGAATGTGTGGAGCTAAGCCCCCTGGTGGAGCTTTGCGAAGCCAAGGTATCTAGTTAGAGCCAGGTTAGTGTTTTTCTGTAGTATTAAAAAATGAATGAAAGTATCGGCATCGATATCGGGATTCTCACCCTGGTATTACTTGGTATCATATCGAAACAAAAATAACTGGTATCGCCCATCCCTAGAGACTGAAGAGATGTGTTTGTTGTTCCCTGTTTACAATCACTTGAACCTGCAGCCCACCATTTTGTATTTGTTCATTAAAGGTACATTGTGTAACATTTTGGTTGAGCTTCTACTTCTTTCTATGGATATGTCATTGCCCTGCCTGGAATGTTCCACAGTATGACATTAAACATCTCTACCTTACATTTATTCAATTACAGGTGATTGTATAGCTCAAAAATATTTACAAAAATAGGCGTTCTGACTGAGCGGATCGCCTCTCCACACACCTGACCTGTGACTTGGTCTGGTTTGGTCTCTACATGAAGATAAAAAGGTTTAATACCATACTGTGAAACATTCCAGGGGTACCAGGGGTGTTCAACCTTTTTTTAACCAAGATCTGTTTTTGAGGTTGATGGTGTGCCGTCTGGGGGGCGAGGGGGTTTCCTGCATTCTAGTCCATTTTAGAATGGCCTGTTAGACATGGCAAATATGGGCTTTTGGAGTGAGATTCAATCCAATCTCACTCCGCCCCTGAATTATTCACACAGGGAGTTGAAACAGAGAGACCCAATAGCAGACCAAACTTAGTTGAGTTTTTTTTAATTGCTGAATAAATCCACACAAAAAGACATTTAGGTAAACAGAAGTTGCAGACAGACAGACAATAGGCAACATTTATTATGCCCCTACGATACCTTGATATGCACATAACAGACAGAGCAGCAATCTAAAATCCTAAATCATTTTAATTAAAGATAAAAAACAAAACAGTTCTCTATCTTAGTGGGACTTCTGGCACTGGGAGGAGGCAGCTAGCTTCTCGTAGTCCGGACAGTAGGAGCTGAGTGCCGGCCTTAAGCAGACTGCAAGGTGGCCATCAGTCAGTGTGGATCTGCACTTGGACCTAATTATTTTCATGTGTGAAAAGGCAGACTCACACAAGTATGTTGATCCAAAAAGGGCAGACAAATTCAGTACACATTGTCTGAGGTTTGGATACTTCTCTTCCAGCAGCAGATTCCAGAATTCGCCAGTCTTGCCAGGTGTTGCTCGGGATTTGATTTCAATGTCATTTTGCAGTGTGAGAATTTCATGCTCAACAGCACAACCACCCAGGTTGAAGAGTGACACTAGTTTGGATGTACTGCGATCCACATCGACATTTTCACCAAATGGAAAACAGAAAAAGCCGGCAACAGGCTGAATAGATGCAAAGTCGGTAAACCGCCTCTCAAATTCTGACAAGATGCACTGCACTTGTTGCTCATAACGAGCACTTTCCAGCTCCACACAGTCTTTCCCTGACGTTTGAGTTTTGCCTCCATGTGCGGGAAGTTCCTTAGATCCCACCGTTGCAGCCTGCTTGACAGCAGGTGTAACGTGCTCTTAAACGTGTTCACAGAACTTATCATGTTCATGATGTGCTTTTCTCTCCCCTGCAGCTCTAATTTCAAGTCATTTAGCTTGTTGGTGACATCGGTGAGGAACGCTAAGTCAATAAGCCACTGACTGTCCTCAAACTGTGCATAATCAGCATGGTTAGACTGTGCAAGGAATTCTTTTATTTCTGGCAAAAGATCAGAGAAACTTTCAAGAAACTTTCCTCTGCTCAACCACCTTACGTCTGTGTACAGAAGCAGGTTGGTGTGTTCTGCACCTGCCTCTTCCAGCTGGGAACGGAACAAGCGCCTCTGTAAAGCCCTGGCCCGAACAGAGCACGCAATTTTCGTGGCAACCTCCATGACGTGCTTCATGTTCAAAATTTTGCCACACAGCCCTTGTTGGTGGATTATGCAGTGGTAGCTCACAAGATCCGGGAAAGACTCCGACTGTTTGCATGAAACGAATCCAGCAGTACGTCAGTTGTGATGGAGACGAGTTTGGAGAGGGGGAAATGGCTCTTTCTGACGAACTCCATAAAAATGGCTAACATATCCGACCCTCTCGTGTGCCCTTTCAGAGGCAAAATGGAGAGCAGCTCTTCCTCTGCACTCAGGTCTTCAAAAAACACACAACTGAGCTACATCCACAGCATCAGTCGATTCGTCAAACTGTGAAGAAAAAGACTGACATGTTGAGGTCATGTCTCCAGCTCACACCCGATCATACGACCAGCTTTACGAATCAGTTTGTTAAGCCGTCTAATTTCCCTTTTACTGGTGCTGCTCCCCCAGCAGACCACAGAGAAGTACAGGGCGCTGGCCACCACAGACTGGTAGAAGATCTCCAGTAACTTGTTGCATACTGGACAGTCTGGACTGCTGAACCACACAGCAAAGAACATAGAGGCCTGCAAAAATCAAGAAAAATCAACAAAAATGCCCAGAAAACATGGAGTAACTTGTAGTTGTTTTCAGGAAAAACCTCAGGACCTATTGTACCCAACTGCCACTCTCTCAGGCGCTCAGGGTGTGAATGTAATTTGAATTGTAATAATTATTTTTTGAGAAGTAAAATTATATATATATAAAAAAAAAAAATATATGTTTAAAGTATCAATATATATATATATATATATATATATATATATATATATATATATATATATATATATATATATATATATATGTTTCTTGCGTGTAAACCGTGCTGTACGTTTGGAAAGAATTCTGTAGTCTGTTGTCATCAATGAAGAATTTTCTTCACAAATTGCTCCTTGATTTGTGTGAAATTATAGTTTATATTTAAAGCAGGTATTATCCCACCAAATTAAGTCATCAAAGAATCATGAAAACCTGACCTTTCATATGCTATTTAAAGGTTTTGGACATGGCCAGGAGAAGAGGTTTAAAAATATGGTGAAAAATAAACTTGGTGGTGTAACAATTAAACCCTTGCAGTAAAATAAAAGTAGAATGTATTACAATAAAACCAAAGTTAAAACAATAAGATTCAAACGATGAAAACGTGTCTTGGTCCTTTAAAGGAGAAGTAACGTTTTTTACAATTTGAGCCTTATTTCGGTAATAAAACAAGTTGTTTTACTCACCCATAGCACTTTGGTGTCATATGGAGCACTTCCAGAGCTGTTTTAGATTTGCGTTAGCCTAGCGCGACTTCTAGCCTTAGCTTGGGGCATATAATATATTCCCCGAGCATGTAATATGCCCCGTGCGGTCTCCAAATAACACAAACTTCAGCACTTTTCAAATCATAGAAGTTCAATGTCTTAGTCTACGATTTCGTTTGAGTCAAAAGTGGCCTGTAATCCGAGATTTAGCCATAGTTTACAGCTTTGCGTTTCATGTTTGGGTCCCGAGAGCTGAGAGCAAAATAAACAATGACTCCGCACATGCGCACTGGCGTCCTTATCTACTCGAAACTATGGATAAATCTCAGATTACAGGCCGCTTTTGACCAAACGAAATCGTAGACTAAGACATTCTATGATTTGAAAAGTGCTAAAGTTTGTGTTATTTGGAGACCACAAACATATGCCCAGAGAACTCACATTATGGAGATCGCAAATCTCAAACATCTCCGGAAGTGCTCCATATGACACCAAAGTGCTATGGGTGAGTAAAACTACAATGGTACCTCACCTTACGAAATTAATTCGTTCCAGAAGTGGTTTCGTAACGTGAAAAATTCGTAAGTTGAGTAGCTATTTCAATGGATTCGTTCCAAGGCCCCGATCCAAGTTTTTTTTTTTAATAGTGTAACTTTTTTTATAGTGTAACATTGTGTTCTGCGTGTTTCTCACATTTGTCTCTCGTTTAAACACTCAAACTTTCATAGATTTTCAACAAAATGTATTAACAGTGAAGTGTGGGGGGGGGAGGGGGGAGAAGACTGCGCTCTGACACGTGTGATAGCGCAGCATGACCCGGCGCGGAGCTGACAGCAGGTCTAGACCAAGGTCTAAACCTGGACTGGACCAGGACTAAACCTGGACCAAACCAGGACTAAACCTGGACTAAACCAGGACTAAACCAGGACTAGACCAGGTGGATTAAATCAGCGAGGAGGGGACTGAGCGCATGAACGCATGAACGAGACCCATGCAAGAGCCTGCTCCTCCTGGTTTAGTCCAGGTTTACTCCTGGTTTAGTCCAGACCACCGCGGCTCCTCCTGATTTAGTCCAGGTTTAGTTCTGGTTTAGTCCAGACCACCGCGGCTCCTCCTGATTTAGTCCAGGTTTAGTCCTGGTTTAGTCCAGACCACCGCGGCTCCTCTAGACCTCCTCTAGACCTGGTCAGGTCTAGAGGAGGTCTAGACCTCATGCGCTCAGACTGTGTGCAGTCCCCTCCTCGCTGCTTTAATCCACCTGGTCTAGTCCTGGTTTAATCCTGGTTTAGTCCTGGTCCAGTCCAGGTTTAGACCTTGGTCTAGACCTGCTGTCAGCTCCGCGCCGGGTCATGCTGCGCTATCACACACGTGTCCGCGCGCAGTCTTCTCCCCCCTCCCCTTTCCCCCCACACTTCACTATTAATAATTTTGTTGAAAATCTATGAAAGTTTGAGTGTTTAAACGAGAGATAAATGTGAGAAAAGTTTAAATCCAGTCTGAGAAAAGCGTATAATGTGTGTGGCTGAGCATGCATTATTTGAATTTTTGAGATTTCGCGTTTCGTAACTTGAATTTTCTTTCGTATCTAGAGACCAAAATTTACCGTGAAGGCGTTTCGTAACTTGAAATTTTCGTTTGTTGGGTCATTCGTAAGGTGAGGTACCACTGTACTTGTTTTATTACCGAAATAAGGCTCAGATTGTAAAAAAACGTTACTTCTCCTTTAAAACCTGAGAATAAATCTGGACTAGACCCAAACTAAACCAGGATTATAGAACGAAATGAAGCCTACACCAGGACTAACCCATAACAAGTGTGAATGCAGTATAATATAATAAGATATATTTTTATAGTCAAAAAGACCGCAAGGCTAATGTATGTAGTAGTGTTTGAGTACATGTGCACCAGCCGCACTGTGAAGCCTCCAAAGAGAATGTATTCAAGTGAATGAAACAAAGATGGAGACCCCAGAGAGGAGCAGTGGACTCACATCTGAGGGAACAACAGAACAGCACAAACACTGGTCTCATTCAAATCAGTGTGGGGCTAACACAAGGACAACAAACTGGTTAAATGGTCACAAATTGGAGGTAATTTTTTGTAGAGATGGTGTTCACAACGTTCTAATTTCAGATGGAGGGAGGGGTTAGGGTTATTCAGACACAGGGTCATGCACGCACAGTTCAATCAGGTCACATTTTTCAACAGTAAAACCATGTAAATGAAAATGCATTTCCTGTTAACAGTGAAAAGCCACTAGAAGAGGCCAGGCTAACAGAAACAATCAGCTCTACTGTTTTGAACAATAAGTCAATGGACATGTTTGCGTTATTAAAGGGATATGCCACCCCCAGGTCAAACTTGGGCATCTCCCCACAGTCCAGAGACTAAAATAAGTGGTGGAAAGCGTTTTTCTGGTGACACAGCCATTGTCCAGGTCTGTCAGCACTGACCGCCGCGGTATCTGCAGCTCCTCCGCCTTAGACTGGAGTCTAACGTCGCCAGAGAAAGATTTCGGCCAAAAGGAATTAATTTGCTCGATGCCTCGTTTCCCAATTACTTTCTGTGTAGTGCGCATTCATATCAAGTGCAAATAAATGTGCAAATCAACACGGAGAGCTTGACTTGGTCATTTTGGATGGGAACTATTTTTCAGTGCGGAAAAAGAAAGCCGAAGCATACACCACGCTGACAGGGGAATCCCTGTTACGCACCAGGAAGGGAGTTCCCCTGTTACGCAGCATGGTCTGTGCTTCGTCTGTCTTTTTCCGCACTGAAAAATAGTTCCCACCCAAAATGACTAAGTCAAGCTCTCCGTGTTGATTTGCACATTTATTTGCACTCGATATGAATGCGCACTACACAGAAAGTAGAAACGCATCAAGCAAATTAATTCCTTTTGGCTGAAATCTTTCTCTGGCGACGTTAGACTCCAGTTTAACGCGGAGTAGCTGCAGATACCGCGGCGGTCAGTGCTGACAGACCTGGACAATGGCTGGGTGACCAGAAAAACGCTTTCCACCACTTATTTTAGTCTCTGGACTGTGGGGAGATGCCCAAGTTTGACCTGGGGGTGGCATATCCCTTTAAGTAGTTTTAGCTTAGTATTGTTATGTTATACCTTGGGCAAAACATGCAGTACTGATCTACGCACACTACCTTCTCATTCATTGTTTGTTACCTTCTCTCAATAAGCTTCATGAAGTCTTCTGAAATGCTTTTGACTTCACAGGTGTGCTTTTTAATCTGAAACACGTTTGGAGTTATTTGTATTTTTTGTTTGCTACATTCTGTATGTGTCATTCATAGTTTTGAAGTCCTCAGTGAGAATCTACAATTGGAATAATCATAGAAATAAAGAAGAAACATACGAAAACGTTTTGTCTGGTACTGTATTTTATCGTTTAATTTTAGGCTACGTTTATACGGCGACGATCAAAACAGAAGACGCAAAAGTGGCGTCTCGTCTTCTATTTTTTTAGATGAGCGTTCTCAACAGGAAATGTTTGTTTATACGAAGACGCAAAAGTGGGCAAATTCGATTGAATATGCATGCCAGGGCGCTAATATAATGTCAGAGCTACTTTTTTCAGGACACCGACAGGGGCTCTCATCACGGTTGTTTCGCCCTCGATGTAGGGTCGGAGCTCTTCGCTTAATGCAACAAGAGCTTGTTTAGTCATTCTGAAGTTTTCCACCCAAGCACTGTCGTCAACTAATCCATTCTCAGAATTGTCCCACCACTGACTGGTTCTGCCCGGTCTTGTCCAAACTCGCCTCTGTTGCCTGCAACGTATTGTTATTGTTTTTACCGGCTTGGTGCATCAGGTCAGCTGTATGCGGCGTGAACATGTTTTGCGCTTCTTGCCGTTTAGATGGAGACACGACCCGCGCCGTCTTCAGAACTCCACACTCTAGAAGGAGTCTTCAGATTTTTGCGGTTTCAGAGCCCGACGGCGCAGTTGCCGTGTAAACGAAAGACACTTCCGATTGTCGTTTTCAGTCGCAATCGTCCTCATCCAAACGGCCCCTTAAATACCCCCAAATGTGTCCTGATCCTTCTGGGATCCCCTCCCTCCTGTGTCTCCTCACCGGGGAGGAGTCATGTACTCCACACCTGCAGCAGTCAACTACTCACTCACCTGTGGTCCATCTACAATCAAGTCCTGCTATAAGAACCGGTTCATCCAACACTCCCTGCCCGTTTGTCAGTTTACACACAGGGTAACCTGGCTCTCAACTAGTGATGGTGAGATGAAGCCTCATGAGGCATTGAACCACTTGAGCCAATTGGTTTGAGAAAGGGTTCTTTTCTCGAAGCTTCATGTGCGCACGGAACCACCTACTGGCCAAGTGTGTAATCACAAGCAGCTGTATCTGAACCACATGATGTGTGATGCATTGAGTCTTTGTGACTGTTATGTATGACCAAATAATTTCTGTACATATACTATCACATATGTGTATAATAAATAGGGGTATGTATTACATGTTGTAAGTCTGTGTCTGTGTGTAAATTTTCCCAAAATGGTAATATCATAATATGGCAGGTTAGGATGTTTTTCTGAAAATGGCAAGGGCATAATCGGGCAGAGGACAGTGAAAGTGCTCGTGGAACTAGGAAAAGGGCACAGATTATGCTTGTGTAAGTTGGACAGTGATGTACAGGAACAGAAAATTGTATTTTTATTCAGAAACAAGAGTTTCTCAACAGTTTTTGGTTTTCAGATCAAAAGTGTTCCCACACAGGGGAAATCTTCCTCGCAGGCTCCATCCTACTCTCCTAAATCTCTCTGCCTCATCTCGCCAAACTCTCTCCAAAATATCTCCAAACTATATAAATGCTATCCAAATTCTCAGCTGAGAGAATCCCCACATTTTGAATGGAGCCTGAGGGTCTATACAGCTGGAAAAGCTAACGGCAAAATCTGGAACACTTCCCAAAGCTATCAGCCGGGTAGCGAGGCTTCGGACGTCATCATTTTTGGCTCTTCCCCCAAATGAAGCGAGCCTCGATAAACGCTTCACGGAAACACCCCCTTCATTCAATCAAATCAAACTTTATTTATAAAGCGCTTTTCATACAAAAAACGTAACACAAAGCGCCTTACCGTGATTAAGGACTGGAAGATTGACTTTTTATTGATCTCACACAGGAGAAGTCGTTTTCTGCATTTGACCCGGAGACCATCCCCATGATTTTGTTACTCGACACGCTTCGAAACCTTGGCACATCTCGTAACATCACTACTTTCAACCTTTCTGATAATCTTCTCTGCTTGCTCTGTGGATTTTTTGTGAACTTCATTGAATTTTTCCCTGTTTCCAGTTTACCTGCTTCCGTTCTGCTCCTCATCTGGGAACCACATCGCCACTCTGCACCTCCTGGCCCCCCAGCCTGATACCAACCTGCTCCCCGGCCCAATACCTACCTTTTTCCTCCTAGCCCCCCAGCCCGTGACCTACCAGCTCCTTCTGAACCCCCAGCCCGTGACCTACCAGCTCCTTCTGAACCCCCAGCCTGTGACCTACCAGCTCATCCTCTTTGAAAATAGTTTAAACCTTTCTTGGTGTGTTCTGCTTTTGGGTCCGACTAGCCCCCGTGACAGTACAAACTGGATCAACTCAAGGTCAATAATGCAATGAAATACTTAAAGGAAAAGTAACGTTTTTTACAATCTGAGCCTTATTTCGATAATAAAACAAGTTGTTTTACTCACCCATAGCATTTTGGTGTCATATGGAGCACTTCCAGAGATGTTTTAGATTTGCGATCTCCGTAATGTGAGTTCTCGGGGCACATGTTTGCGGTCTCCAAATAACACAAACTTTAGCACTTTTCAAATCATAGAAGCTCAATGTCTTGGTCTACGATTACGTTTGGTCAAAAGTGGCCTGTAATCCGACATTTAGCCATAGTTTCGAGTAGATGAGGACGCCAGTGCGCATGTGCGGACTGTGCTCTCAGCTCCCGGGACCCAAACATGAAAGGCAAAGCTGTAAACTATGGCTAAATCTCGGATTACAGGCCACTTTTGACTCAAACGAAATTGTAGACTAAGACATCGAGCTTCTATGATTTAAAAAGTGCTAAAGTTTGTGTTATTTGGAGACCGCACGGGGCATATTACATGCTCGGGGAATATATTATATGCCCCGAGCTATGGCTAGAAGTCGTGCTAGGCTAACGCAAATCTAAAACATCTCCGGAAGTGCTCCATATGACACCAAAGTGCTATGAGTGAGTAAAACAACTTGTTTTATTACCGAAATAAGGCTCAGATGGTAAAAAAAAAAGTTACTTTTCCTTTTTAAGATCAAGAAGAACGGTTGACTCGACAAGATAGTCAGGAAGTACTAATAGCATAGCAAAGTAACCAGTATAATTAAATATGTAATAAAATACCAAATACCATGTATTTCACAGGAGGTAATACTGCTCATATGAATTTCGTATTGCACATAATATAGGTGTGTGTGTATATAGCGCGTCAATTTCGTACTGCACGTATTAAACAATGTATTATACAATGTTAAATAAAAAAAATAAAGATAAAAGTAAAAAATTATATACACACACACACACAATATGGTGCAAAAAGGCAGTGGGTTCTGCACTGTGCATTGGTTAGAGGGTGTGAAAGTGCATTTAGTACAGTCACATCTGCATCCTCTTCTGTGGTGTCTTCTGTGCTGTGACTCGTGGCACTAGGCATGTGATCTCTTTTGCCTCGTCAGCACAGAAAGGCCTGATTTTATTTTTATTTTTTTTTCATAAAGATAGGTCTGCCTGTCAATGTTCAGTCCAGGTGGGGCCAGGACAGGAAGAGCATCAATAGGGGGCAGAACCGATGAATTGTGCAGTAGTTGATAACTGAAAGGCTCTGCATCACAGTGAGTTCTTGCGTGCACCACACCTGGTCTCTTGGCATCAAAGCTGTGACAGAATAAGCACATAACAAGACATTTTTAATATGGCCAACTATTTTCACATAAAACACTAGCATGTTCATGGAATTGTGTTTTTATATGTACACAATGTGACAATTTAAATGTACCTGAAGTGCTGACAACTCTTGATCTGTGGGAACCTTCGGAAATAGGGACTCAGATGCTTCTGCCAGTCAAAGGTCTCCACTAACACTCTGCCATCTACCATTCCAACAAGCTGTGGGATATTATAGACTCTCAGGAGAGCTGTTTTCCACTACCTGATGACAAAAAAAGAGAACAGGAAGAAAAAATAAGTAGTTAAATGTTTTATTGCAACAGAACATTCATGTTAGTGCAGAGAAGCAGAATGTTAAAGTACCTTAGCGATGTCTGCCAAAGTGTTGGCTCTGGTCTTCATGTATGCTTCTTTGTTTAATCCAAAAAATTTGGTGTGGCCAGCAATAAGGAAGTGGATGTCTATAGTGTTGTGAAGCTTGTGTCCAACCCGCCAGGCAGCGTACCAGAGCATGAAGTTGTTTTTGTTTTGCCCACTGCAGTTGTCACAATGAAGATCCACATCTGTTTCTCCAACTCGGAAGTTGCTGAAAAAATGATGCATGTAACTGATGACTTCATTGCTCCCCTTACCTGACGACATGCCTTCATCGATCAGGAAATTCACCTGTTTTTGCAGTCCCAAACAGGCCACATTTCCGTGGAGTCAGGAAGTACACTGGCCCAGGCTGAAGAGGGTTTGAGGGAAAGTGTAACTAAACAAGGGTGAGGCAGAAAGGGGATTGGATTAAATGAAATATGTCTGTGTCTATCCAGAACTGTCTAATTTTGATATACATTTTATAAAGTAAAGTCAAATTAATTAATGTGTGTTAATAGTACCTGTAATGCATCCTGATCTTCTTGCTTGATGGCCGGGAGGGTCCAAAAGACACCTTAGCGTCAGCACATACTTTTTTGCAAGCAGCAGTCATCTCTTTGTACACAGCCCTCTCTTTCTGCACAAGGGCAAGATGATTTTGTTGCTTCTTGACCGCTTCAGACTTTGTCATCTGGGAGGTTTGCGGTTCGTATCAGCTGCTCGTTATTGCTTTGGCACTGCCAGCAGAGATCAGTGCGTGGCCTGCAACTTCTGATGTGTGGGAGAAGTTGTTTCCACAGTGCTTTGAAGCTTGATTTACAAACTGCACGTTCACCTAAAAAAACAGACATTGTTTATGGTCAAGTATACTTTAACAGCTAATAGTGCTTCACATTACAAGTTCTTGAATCAAAATCAATTGTTTCACATACCAAGGTCCTTGGCAGACTTCACGTAGAGATGCCACACTGAGGCCTTGGACACATGGGTTGGCAACAACTTCACATGCCACTCCTTATGCCCAGGATAGCGGACAGGCAGCATAATAGCATTGTCCTCTGCATAGTTTTTTATAAATTCCACAACTCTTTTGATATGTTCGTGGCTGATTAACCTCGCTGGTGGCTGTGCCTGTGAGTTCTTCCTCTTTCTTAGCCGTGGTCTTGCCCCATTCTCCTCAAAGCAAGGTGTTTTTGCCAATTCTGAAAAAGACGCACACAAAATGAGTCACCTGACTCTGGATGTATTATGTTCCAAAATAATGAGTCCCTGCTTAGACTGTTGCCCACGCGACCCGGCCCCGAATAAGCGGAAGAAAATGGATGGATGGATGGATGGATAATGCATTACACAGTACAATGCAGCAACTACTCAAGGTGCTTTTGAATTAACAGTGATGCTAATGACTTAGCATTAACTACAGCAATCTGCAGTCATTACTTAGTCACTAGCACTTAACACTAGCTATTCAAGCATTAAATTGCCCATCGCAAATCAAAAGTTGTAATGGGCGGTTTTTGACTTGTAATATGATGCTAATGTTGACAATTACACAAGCCCCCTGCTTTCAGCAAAACATCTGCCTTTCATGCAGAAATAATATGACCACACAAAAGCTGAATTGGCATTTAAACATGTCCTAAAATATATAGTGTTTAGAAGCACTTTACTGACCCCATAAGAAAGAGAAACGTGCAAACATCATTGCCTCCAATGAAATAAGTAGTTCGGGGACACTTTCTTCTTGTCGGGGGCTTTTTACCAGTGTTGTATAAAGTACTGGAAAATCAAACTCAAGTAAAAGTATAGGTACCCCTCCCAAAAATGACTTTGGTAAAAGTCGAAGTCACTGACTGAAATGTTACTTGAGTAAAAGTCTTAAAGTATCTGGAACTTCTTGTACTTAAGTATGACAAGTAATGTAAAAATAAATGTACTCAAGTAATGTAATTAAAAGTACAAGTAAAAGTATCAAGCAAAGGCAGTCTGAAGCAAACCCTCGCTTTGTTACTTAGAGAGCACAAACACACAGCACTTGTTTACATTTTTAAAAGTAGGCACATGTTAATGCTATTTTTTTGTCCTTTTGAATTTGTGTGCCCTTTCTCATTCGTTACACTTCGCCTACAGCTATGCCTTCCCTTGAGCCGAAAAAGCTAGGTAGCCTGTTAGCTCCAACATCGTCAAATACGCTTTGTGTAACCGAAACAATGTCACACAAAGTTAATTTCTACATGTTATGCTCAAGGTTTCACAACGGTGTCTAGAATGTCCATGCTATGGTTACTGAAATTGGAATATAGACGCTAACAATTTCATGAATCTAGAACTTACCTCGATGTGTTTCTTGAGGTTGGACGGGGAGTTTCTGTAAGATAGGATTTCCACGTTTCTTGGAAGGCACAAGAGGCACTTCATTCGATAGGATGAATCCTTCATATCAGCGTAAGAGAACATTGTGTTTAAGTACGGCCAGGGATGCTCATCATCAGGTCCCCCTTCATTTGTAGCCGACGTGGATGCCGTCTCCTCTTCCATCAGGGATGTTGATTGATTGATTAAACTAGCTGTATGAAACCAACAGGTGTAGGCTGATTGGCAAACTGTCAGATTCACCAACAGTTTCTTTCCCACTGCCATCCGGACTCTAAATCAATCCCGCTTATAACTGGTCATTTATCTGTTGTTGTATGTCGTATTGTGTAAGTGTGTTGTATATTTGGTTTGTCCTGTAATAGACACAGAAGAGATGTGAGCATTCTTGCTGTACCGGAAACAAATTCCACCAACTTGTTGTGTGGCCATTAATAAATGATTCTGATTCTGATTCTGATTGTCATGCGCAAGAAGCGAACAAGCCCAGGCACGTCCTGACTTCCTTGCAGTCAGTAGAGGTTTTTTTTGTAACAAGTAACTAAACGGCACATTGAAAATGTATTGGAGTAAAAGTATGCAATTAAATTCGGAAATGTAGTGAAGTAAAAGTAAAAGTAATCATTTTTTTTTAAACTCAAGTAAAGTACAAAGTCTCCCAAAATGTACTTAAAGGCAAAGTAACGTTATTTTACAATCTGAGCCTTCTTTCGGTAATAAAACAAGTCGTTTGACTCACCCATATCACGTTCGTGTCATTTGGAGCTGTTTGAAGAAAGTTATGTTGTAGCGTAACCATTAGCATTTGTTTTCGGGGCATTACTTTGCGGTGTCCAAATAACACAAACTTTAGCACTTTTCAAATCATAGAAGTCCGATGTCTTAATGTAAGAAATCGTTTGAAGCAAAAGTGGCCTGTAATCCGAGATTTATCCATAGTTTTCAGCTTTGCGTTTCATGTTTGGGGCCTAGCAGCACTCCGCGCATGCGCACTGGCGTCCTCATCTACTCGAAACTATGGCTAAATCTCGGATTACAGGCCACTTTTGCTTCAAACGATTTCTTACATTAAGACATCGGGCTTCTATGATTTGAAAAGTGCTAAAGTTTGTGTTATTTGGACACCGCAAAGTAATGCCCCGAGCAAATGATACAGCACCATGTTAAAAGATACGGGATCATTAGTAGAACAGAACGGCTCAACATAAGTTCTGCGATACTGCTCCAATTGACAGAAAAATGCTATGGGTGAGTAAAACTACTTGTTTTATTGCCGAAAGAAGGCTCAGATTGTAAAAAAACGTTAATTTGCCTTTAAGTACAGTAGTGAAGTATTATTACTTCGTTACTATACAACACTGCTTTTTACTCGATGTGGTCATCTCAGACGTAAATACCGTACGTCTGTTTGCCTCGAGATGTCCAATTCTCATATCCTGCCACTCTTTTTCGGCAGAAAAAGAATCCAAACGCATTCTGTACATAAGCTCCGGCGACAGTTTGTGGCTACACGAACGTGTCCTGAGCGCAGAGTTCATCTTCCTTCTTACGTAGCATTTACAGTCAAAGTTTTGGATTTTCTCCATTTTACTGTCTTTATCCACTTCAAATGTTACTGTAGATATAGCATCTGATATCTTACGATCCATCTCCTCTGCTGCGGCGCCCACTTCTTCTTCCTCATCTTCATCTTCGGCTACGGTTAGCTGTAGATTTGGTATATTCTCCAATGTAATAAAGTCGCCTTCATCGTCGCTGCAGTCATTTTCAGAATCAGAGGAGAGATCGCCGTCCGGTTTGTCGCAGAAGTTGTCAGTTTTAAAAAATGGGTCAGAAGGAGGTCTGAAGGAAGGCATAGTCGAAATTGAGGTTATTCAGCATTTTAATGTAAAAATAGCAGAATACAAACAAAATGGTAACATCGGGCATCTTCAGCATCCATGTTGCAGCTTAGCAGAGAGACGTCGGCCATGAAGAGGGACATGGAGAGAACCCCCCAGTGGGGTTCAGGTCACACACACACCCCCACACACACAAACACCACAAGGGGCTGTCTTTAAATACAGTACACTGTTGAATATTTATGACATCACCAACCGGCACCCTATAGGAGAATAGTTTAACTATGCAGTGTCCAATAGTGAGGTCAGCCAATCAGACAACAACTGTCACAACACAACCCCACAGTAAATGTAGCATTAGCTGTTTACAGCACCCTGTGTATATAACCCACAGGAAAGGGTCACACCTCAAATTAGTTTACAGCCTTTTATAACCTATAGCCACACTTGATGTATACACAAATGGTGAGGTGAGACGGTTCCCACAGATATGAAGAACATTAAAAGAAATAAAAGAATAGATCTCACAAAGTGCTGCCATACTTCTGCACTGAAACAGCCACGATTCAGCTCATCCGTAATACATTTAGCTTGGTCCATCTTCATTCAGTAGTGAAATAACATGCAGCTACATATGTACGAGTTTGCGTCTAGGTCACAGCTGGTAGGCGGAAGAAGGAAAACAAGAACGCTACTTGCACACGTGATCGGCCAATAGTAATTATGGTAATTTACACACATTCTTCCCGATAAACAAGGCACTTTCAAAACCAAAATCTATGTTTTTAACGTCATTAATGGTGTTATCTGAAACATGGAGAGGCTTCTTCATGATCTCAACTAGCACATTCTGCAAAAAAAAAAAACAAATCACAAATTTTGAAAAAAAAACCACAAACTGCATTTTCTGAGAATCTGTAATGCCGACATGAGGACTGAGTCTGTGGTGCGTCACATATGTTTGAGTAACACTCCAAAGCTCAAAATGCTTTGTTCCACTTGAGATGTCATGAAGCAATAGTTTTCAAGTTAACAGCTACCTTTTACTTTTTGTTCTGTAGAAATTGACAATTCCAGGGCTGAAATTATCCAAATGGTTCTAACATAGATCAGATCAGGTTGTGTTTATATTGGTTATTTTTGTGTAAATGTTACAGTTTTCGAGCATGAGCATCACCTTTTTGTATCATTTTCCATGTCTTACATCTCCGTGTTATCTCCACAGATGTAACTTGCTTATCTCTAAGAGTCCATCTTGTGCAGTGTGGTGCAGTCTTCAGTGGAGCAATGAAGAATGAGCCCACAGGTTATCTTCTCTGTATCAGACCAGTCTCCAGCCCTCTGCTCTCACTTGAGTTATGGACCCCCCACGGCTCCCTCTGTGTGTGCGAGTATGTATCACACTGTGGGGACTGAGATCTGTATACACCAAAGACTGTATGTAGAAATGGACCGAGGCAGTGTTACGTCACAGTTATAGCGGCAAATCTGGGGCCAACAACCGTATTTGGAAATCCAAGCACATGTATCATAACATAAGAGTCAATCAGGAGCATGGTACACACCCGCTAACCCGTTTTGTCATTACGGTCAGGCTAACAACTGTACAGACAGCAGGTTGTATGGTTGGGCGCGACCACATCATCTGCCCTCACTATAAACACCGGTTCACCACAGGGATGTGTACTTAGCCCATTTCTTTATACTCTCTACACAAATGAGAGTATTGGTCCTTCCGCAAATATAACATACCTCAAATACTCAGACACGGCTATCCTTGCCTTGCTCAAAGACAATAATTCAGTTATGGACTATTATAACACAATCATGAAATTCACCAAGTGGTGCAGTGACAACCATCTCCACCTCAATGTCAGTAAAACAAAGGAACTCATTTTCAACCTCCCCTCACCACAGCCGCCTATCATCATTAGCAGCCAAACTGAGACAGTGGGCACTTTCAAATATCTCTGTCACAATAGACAATGCACTTACATTTGATCAGAATATCATGGGCATTTACAAAAGAAGCAATTAACGAATGTCAGTAATCAGAAAACTCAAAGGACTCCACATCTGTTATTACTGTTGTACCAATCCATCATGTTGCATTGTTCCACCTGCTTTTTCAATATGCTCACTGTTAAAAAACGATCTAAACTCACAAAGGAAACTCACACAGCTGCTAAAATCACAGGACTCCCCACACCCAACCTTGCAGATCTTAACAACAGGGCACATTGCACATTGCACTCTCCACAGAACAGGACCCCACTCACCCCTCTGCCCTCAGGAGCACCTCACCCCTCTGCCCTCAGGACGGAGGTACACCTCACCCCTCTGCCCTCAGGAACACCTCACCCCTCTGCCCTCAGGACGGAGGTACACCTCACCCCTCTGCCCTCAGGAGCACCTCACCCCTCTGCCCTCAGGACGGAGGTACACCTCACCCCTCTGCCCTCAGGACGGAGGTACCCCTCTGCCCTCAGGACGGAGGTACCCCTCTGCCCTCAGGACGGAGGTACACCTCACCCCTCTGCCCTCAGGAGCACCTCACCCCTCTGCCCTCAGGACGGAGGTACACCTCACCCCTCTGCCCTCAGGAACACCTCACCCCTCTGCCCCCAGGAACACCTCCTCACCCCTCTGCCCTCAGGAGCACCTCACCCCTCTGCCTTCAGGACGGCGGTAAAGGGCGATCAGGTGAAGAAGGACCCGCTTTGGCAGAAGCCTGATCCCCTCGGCCATCACATTGTTGAACACCAGGCCCCGCTGAGTGTGCTGTAATGTCTGTTGCTGTGTATGTTTGTTGTGCTGTGTTTATCACTGTGTATGTCAAAGAAGCTCTGTGTGCATGAAAATTAATTTCCCTTTGGGGACAATAAAAGTCTAAAGTCTAAACAACAACTAGCATGCTAATGCACATACTGATAAGCAATATAACACTAATAAATACACTATATTGCCAAAAGTACTTACCCATCCAAATAATCATCTTCAAATCAGGTGTTCCAATCACTTCCATGACCACAGGTGTATAAAATCAAGCACCTCGGCATGCAGACTGTTTGTTTAAACATTTGTAAGGGGCCGTTTAGACGAGGACGATTGCGACTGAATCCGACAAAATATTCTATCGGAAGTGTCTTTCGTTTACACGGCGGCGGCGCCGTCGGGCTCTGAAACCGCAAAAATCTGAAGACTCCTTCCAGAGTGTGGAGTTTTGAAGACGGCCCGGGTCGTCTCTCCGTCTAAACGGCCAGAGGCGCAAAACTTGTTCACGTCGCATGACGTCATGACGTCACACTGGATGCGCCAAGCCGGTGAAAACATTAGCAAACATGTCTGACCACATTGATACCGCGGATGTTCAAGTTGTACTAGCAGCTCTAGTCAACATACAAGAGTCATTTCACCAACTCTATAAAATGTATACGGATACCATAGGTGAACAGAGACGGGTAAGCAATTACCTGTGTCAAATTTTGGATTTACCAATACGTCGCAGGCGACGGAGGCGACTTTGGACAAGACCGGGCCGAACCAGTCAGTGGTGGGACAATTTTGTTAATGGATTAGTTGATGACAGTGCTTGGGTGGAGAACTTTAGAATGAGTAAACAGGCTCTTGTGGCATTAAGCGAAGAGCTCCGACCCTACATCGAGGGTGAAACAACTGTGATGAGAGCCCCTGTCGGTGTCCTGAAAAAGGTAGCTCTCACATTATATTACCTGGCCGACGAGGGCCGACTGAGGAAAACTGCGAATGCCTTCGGGTTGTCAAGGGCAACGGTGTCCATTGTCATCAGGCAGACATGCAGGGCAATAACATCCCACCTGGGCCCAAAATATATTCATCTGCCATTTGACATCCCAGAAACACAGCAGCTCGTTGCCGGATTCTTAAAGGACCATGGAATGCCGCAGTGTTTAGGAGCAGTGGATGGCACCCACATTGAAATCAAACAGCCAGCAGTCAATGCCACGGACTTCATAAATAGAAAAGGAAAATATTCCCTCAATGTACAGGCTGTCTGCGACCACAAATACAGGTAAGCTAACGATTTCACATTATGTTGACTGCACTTCACTGTCCTTGTGGTCGTGTTTTGCCTTGATTCATAAACAATTCAGTATTGTATATTTATTTCCCTTACTGATAATAAACCAATAACAATATTTGTTGTCTTACAGGTTCATGGATGTGGTGATAAAATGGCCTGGAAGCGTGCATGATGCCCGTGTGTTTGCCAATTCTAAGGTGAACACCTACCTCAGGACTGGAAAGATCCCGCCACTGGAGAAGCAGATTGTGGATGACGAAGACCCCATCCCAATCTTTCTGTTAGGGGACCCAGCTTACCCTCTTTTACCCTACCTCATGAAGGAATATTCAGGTGGAGGCTCTAACCCATCTGAGCAGTATTTTGGCCTCTGTCTGTGCAGAGCCCGCATGGTAATTGAGTGTGCCTTTGGGCGGCTGAAAGCCAGGTTTGCAGCTCTCAAACGGCCCATGGACATAAATCTGACAGACCTGCCTAATGTAATCTACGCCTGCTTCATCCTGCACAACTACTGTGAGGCATGGAAGAACCCTGTGGATCCTCATCTGGAACAGGAGGCCATAAGTCAGGATAGGGATTTGCAGCCCCCCACACAAACCAACAATTATCTGACAGACTGCAATGAGGGGAGTGGAAAGAGAGTGAGGAGGGTACTCACCAAATACCTGGACCCCTAATGGCCTTTGATAAAGACTCCACAAGTGGACTGTGTGCTAGGTCCTTGTTAGTTAGTTAGTTAGTTAGTTAGTTAGTTAGTTGATTCATCATCCTCAGTTAAGTGTTCAAGATCAATCTTTTTTCCAATATGAATAATAAAGTGCCATATTAACCAAAGCATGGGAGTGTCACATCTTTTTTCCTAACTCCAGGACATACTGACAGAATAGTCAAACACAGACCAGAGCCTGGGAAATACAACAGAAAACAGACTCTCAAACTCTTGAGAAATAAGTCATTTATTGTCATTGTCATTCATATGAACCATACATGTACAGCTGTATGCTGTTTTTCAATACTGAAAAAAAATCTACGAATACTATATAATAAAGTATAAATACATATACATGAATAGTATATAACAAAGTAACCTTAAACATTTTATTTTTAATCATACCAAGTGGCACTGAAATAATAATACTGTCAGAAATATTGTGCAACTAGGTGTAAACAATCATTCTGTCATAACAAGAGGCCTATAGGCGTAAACAGTGCTACTGCACAGGCAGGCACTTAACAAAAAGAGCAATAGTATATACGTATATATACGTCAAGTATAGAAAGAAAAGTGCAAGACATTTTGTTTTTGACCTCGGTCACAAAGAGTACATCAGGAGACGGCACACCATCCTCTTCCTCATCTAACAATCGTCTGTACGATTGTGGAGCAGGGCCCATTTGCTGACCTCTGTGGGAATGTGTGTGTGCATGTGCGTGAGCCATAGGTGGTGGTGTGTATGAATGTGCGTGAGCCATAGGTGGTGGTGTGTATGAATGTGCGTGAGCCATAGGTGGTGGTGTGTATGAATGTGCGTGAGCCATAGGTGGTGGTGTGTGTGCATGTGCGTGAGCCATAGGTGGTGGTTTGTATGAATGTGCGTGAGCCATGGGTGTTGTGTGTGCATGTGCGTGAGCCATGGGTGGTGGTGTGTATGAATGTGCGTGAGCCATAGGTGGTGGTGGTGTGTATGAATGTGCGTGAGCCATAGGTGGTGGTGGTGTGTATGAATGTGCGTGAGCCATGGGTGGTGGTGTGTGTGCATGTGCGTGAGCCATAGGTGGTGGTGGTGTGCAAGACATTTTGTTTTTGACCTCGGTCACAAAGAGGGTACATCAGGAGACGGCACACCATCCTCTTCCTCATCTAACAATCGTCTGTACGATTGTGGAGCAGGGCCCATTTGCTGACCTCTGTGGGAATGTGTGTGTGCATGTGCGTGAGCCATAGGTGGTGGTGTGTATGAATGTGCGTGAGCCATAGGTGGTGGTGTGTATGAATGTGCGTGAGCCATAGGTGGTGGTGTGTGTGCATGTGCGTGAGCCATAGGTGGTGGTGTGTATGAATGTGCGTGAGCCATAGGTGGTGGTGGTGTGTATGAATGTGCGTGAGCCATAGGTGGTGGTGTGTATGAATGTGCGTGAGCCATAGGTGGTGGTGGTGTGTATGAATGTGCGTGAGCCATAGGTGGTGGTGGTGTGTATGAATGTGCGTGAGCCATAGGTGGTGGTGTGTATGAATGTGCGTGAGCCATAGGTGGTGGTGGTGTGTATGAATGTGCGTGAGCCATGGGTGGTGGTGTGTGTGCATGTGCGTGAGCCATAGGTGGTGGTGGTGTGCAAGACATTTTGTTTTTGACCTCGGTCACAAAGAGGGTACATCAGGAGACGGCACACCATCCTCTTCCTCATCTAACAATCGTCTGTACGATTGTGGAGCAGGGCCCATTTGCTGACCTCTGTGGGAATGTGTGTGTGCATGTGCGTGAGCCATAGGTGGTGGTGTGTATGAATGTGCGTGAGCCATGGGTGTTGGTGTGTGTGCATGTGCTTGAGCCATGGGTGTTGGTGTGTGTGCCTGTGTGTGAGCCATGGGTGGTGGTGTGTGTGCATCTGCGTGAGCCATGGGTGGTGGTGTGTGTGCATGTGCGTGAGCCATGGGTGGTGGTGTGTATGAATGTGCGTGAGCCATGGGTGGTGGTGTATATGAATGTGCGTGAGCCATGGGTGGTGGTGTATATGAATGTGCGTGAGCCATGGGTGGTGGTGTATATGGAAGTGCTGGGCCTACGTTGTATTGAATAGGTGCTCGTGGTTGACACAAGTGTTTGACTAGAACATCAAAACTGTTGCTTAACCTCACGTGAGCCTCAGCAATTGTGTCCAGCCGCTGTCTGTTGCTTTCTTCTGACTTCTCCAAAATGTCCACAATCTTCCTCTTGATGTCCAGGTCAGCCTGCACTGGGTCCACACGCACCCTTTTCTGCAGCCTTTCCCCTCTATAATTATTCAGCTTGGCCTGAAAAAGAGCAGGGAAACATTAATTCGCAGGAGAAATGATTGGTAATGGTAATGTGGAATACTCCATTAAAAGTTGTAGTCCCACTGTCCCACTATATCCACTTATGATAATACAAAAGCAGGTCCAATCGCTCCGCAATGGCCCAGGCACATTTGGTATACACCACCACCCATGGCCCAAACACATGCATACTAACAATCATACTAATCATACTAACAATTGCAACCCGATGAGGAAGAGGATGGTCTACTGTCCTTGTGATTGAGGTCATAAACAAAATTTCTTGAACCTTTCTTTTGGCTATACTTAATATTTAACCAGTTAATGTTTAATTGTTTGTTCAATATGGGCCACTTAATGATTAGGAAAAATCTTTTGTTTACTGGCTGTGTAGTGCTACTGCTACAACAGATGGCACTTGGCATGATTAAAACAAAAACAAAACAGCAATTTTTGACTTTTCAGTATCTGCCTATTACTATTGTTAAGAAAGATAATCATTTACTGCTGCCTTAAATTTCATTACATCTCCAGAGAAATGGGTCTTTGTCCTTGAGTCACTGCAAAGAAAATTTAAATGGAATGACTTGTAGCGAAAGTAGTAATATATTGTTAGAGAAGAGTACACAACGTGACATGTGTATTCCACCTGACAGATGGACTCATGCCAGGTGAGATACACACTATTAATACTTTACGACTACAAACGCATTCACCATATACGTTACATTATCTCTACAATGACTCAAGAACCACAGACTAACATTTCTGGACATGTCAGTGATATTACAGCGGGACGTAACTTAATAAAAACGTACCTGCAGCAATCCTCTTCGTCTTTGAAGTGGGTTCTCGGTGTCCTGGGTGTCAGTGTTTGTTTGTTCCATGTTGTCACTCTCTTCCGTACCAAATAAGTCACTCGAGTTTGACTCCTCGTTGAAGGAATGTAGTTCGTCGCCGTTCACATCAGCTGTCTCAATACCGACGTCTAAACTTGTGGTGGATGTTGAGCCGCTCCATATAGTGTTACACAAATCAAAATAAAGCCATATAACACGACCATGACCACTGCGTCTTTTTGTGTCAACGGCCTCTCTGTACTTGCTACGGATGGCTTTCAGCTTGGACGCAATTTGGGGTTTGGAGATGTCGTCGGGTTCGTGGGGGTGAGTAGATGCCCTCTCCTCTCCGTCTTTAGGAGCCGGATACTGCTCTAGGAACAGTGTTCTAATGTCTGAATATTTTGACTGGCACGACTCCCAATCAATACCGGATTGTAATTTGTTAGTTTTGTAATTTAGGGTTGATTGTAGCAGTAATTCCACCTCTTCGTCGGTCCACACAAAGTTCTTCTTACCCGCCATCATTGTTATTTTGACAATTGTGCGCATGCTCGCAGACATGCCGCCGCTTTAACACTGTTCCACCTAGCGGCCTGGCATGCATATTCAGTCGAACTCGCCCACTTTTGCGTCTTCGTATAAACAAATGAGGACGCTCGTCTAAACGGGGCTGAAAAGTTGAAGACGAGACGCCACTTTTGCGTCTTCTGTTTTGATCGTCGCCGTATAAACGTAGCCTAAGAGAATGGGTCGCTCTCATGAGCTCAGTGAATTCCAGTGTGGTACTGCATTTGGATGCCACCTGTGCAACAAGTCCAGCCGTGAAATTTCCTCACTTATAAATATTCCACAGTCAACTGTCAGTAGTGTTATAACAAAGTGGAAGCAACTGGGAACAACAGCAACTCAGCTATGAAGTGGTAGGCCACATAAACTGATGGGGTGGGGGCAGTAGATGCTGAAGCACATAGTGCACAGAGGTCGCCAGCTTTCTGCAGTCAATCGGGACAGACCTCCAATCTTCATGTGGCCTACAGATTAACTCAAGAAAAATGCGTAGAGAGCTTCATGGAAAGGGATTCCATGACCGAGCAGCTGCATCCAAGCCATACATCACCAAGTGCAATGCAAATCAACAGATGCAGTGGTGTAAAGCATGCCTCCACTGGACTCTCGAGCAGTGGAGATGTGTTCTCTGGAGTGACGGATCGTGCTTCTCCATCTGGCAATCTCATGGACGTGTCTGGGTTTGGCAGTTGCCAGGAGAACGGTACTTGTCTGACTGTGTATGATTTGTGTTGGTCCACACAACGATAGACCAAAAGCCTAAAGCTAAACTCCATCAGATTGGGCTCAAGAGGTCACATGATCCTGCTTCACTGTATCAGATATGAGCCTGTGTTCTCCCACAGCATGCATTTTGTATGAGTTAGTTTCCACACTGATTCTGTGCCTTATGTGGCTGCTTTTAAGGTTTATTTTCAGGTTTTATTGAGTTAAAAAAAAAAAATAGGGCACATGTTGCTTTTAAACTGTTATTTACCATGTTGTAATGATCCTTCATCAGAAACAAGAGTGCCATAATGACTGTACTACACTGCTGAATCCTATGTGTATCACCGATTAAGAAAATAAAATTAGAGAAGGAAGCACAAAGAAGTACAGAGAGTGACTGATATGTTTTTTTTTTCATGCCCAATCCAAATTGTTTAAAATCCAGAGTGCCCAATGGCTGATAAACTCTGATTTTTATTTTATTTTATTATTATTATTATTTTTTTTTTTACAAATAATACTTACTACAAACTGGATAAGAGGGTTTGTGCACCATCCTCTTCATAGCAAAAGGAGAAATTCAATTCAATTGTCAACTGGACAAAAGTTTTTTTAACCGAATGTTCAGGATCTCTGCATTTCCAAAAGTTCCCTAACCGTAACCGAGCTGGAATTACACAAGATTTTTTATGGCAGCTACATCTCGGAAACCCTGAACTGCTTTCAGAGGGTGTGTGGCTCTTACTCAAGTGTGACCAGACCAGAGGCATAAGCAGGGACTACATTTCCCATGAGGCCGAGGGAGTGGCTGAATCTGCTGCACCGGTGGTTTTGTCCCTGTTAAAAGGCAGGATAATGTGGAGAGGACAAGTACGGCAGATCACAGCTCAGTGCTCGTCTTTAGTCAAGTACTTTGTCTCAGACGAGCTGGAGAGAAACAGTAGGGGCTTAGAAATTCAAAGTTACATTAATTGGGTTGTTTTAACAGTGCAGACTCCAGTTCTTCAAATATGAAGTTCTAAAATTAGTGAAACTGAGGCTATGAAGGAACATACATTGTAATTGAAGGTCCTATATTATGCAAAATTAACTGAGATTTAAGACATGTTATGACGTTACCTCAAAAACATACCTGGAGTTGTGTGTAATCCTATTGTTTTTAGTCTGTCTACAGCTGCAAAGCTCAAAGGGCTTTTTTTTTTTTTTCAAAGCAATTTTTTTTTGTTTTTTTTTAAGTTAACAGCTCCTTTTACTATGGTAAGTCATAATTATGAGATAGAAAGTCAAAATTATGAGATAAAAAGTCAAAATTATGAGATAAAAAGCCAAAATTATGAGATTAAAAGTCAAAATTTTGGGATAAAAAGTCAAAATTATGAGATAAAAAGTCAAAATTATGAGATAAAAAGTCAAAATTATGAGATAAAAAGTCAAAATTTTGGGATAAAAAGTCAAAATTTTGGGATAAAAAGTCAAAATTTTGGGATAAAAAGTCAAAATTATTAGATAAAAATTCAAAATTATGAGGTAAAAAGTCGAAATTATGAGGTAAAAAGTCGAAATTATGAGATACGCAGTGCGCATGTCTCAAGCCAGACACGAGCATGCGCACTGCACATGAACAAGTAGACCCAGTAACACAGCTACCGAAGAAGCATCCTCCAGCCATGTGAAGTCCTATCTAGTAAGTACGGATTGTATTTGATTATATTTTGTATCTAGTTAAACATTTTATTTTGACTTTTTATCTCATAATTCTGACTTTTTCTCATAATTTTGACTTTTTATCTCATAATTTTGACTTTTTTTTATCTAAAAATTTTGACTTTCTTATCTCATAATTTTGACTTTTTATCTCATAATTATGACTTAGTGCGACCAACTTTTTTTTTGTTTTTTTACTTGCAGAAATGGGCTTCCATATTTTACCTTTAGTTCAGTAGAGATTGGAAATGCCAGAGCTGAAACCATGATTCTAGTGAAGATGGATGGAGTTTATAAACACCTGTTCATATTGTGCGTCCTGTGTACACTTTTGTCCTTTGTGTCTTTGTGTTATAGACTGTGGAAAGAGAGTGCAGTATTTATGTACACAGAGTGTGAGCATGAGTAGACAGAGTAGTACAGTTGTAATATGTATTTGGTCCTTGAGGGGCAAGTTTTGAAATTTGTGCCGAGATTTAGATTTTAGAGTCAGAGATTGAGGAAAAAAGCTAGTAACAAGACATGTACACATCTGTTAAAAGGACAAGAACGCGTCTGAACCATGTCAGAAGAGGGACTAAACTTAAACTTAAACTTAAAGTACTGTACATGTCATTAAAAAGTGAAAATCAGAACTAGCGCATTTTAAACAGTTTGATGTGGTCCAAAGTTATTCCTTATTTACTTTATGTATTCTGACCATCCTAATCATTGAGCACTTTTCACAACTTTTAGAGACCAGAGCAGAGTTTTGCCATGACTGCAAAGCTAACAACTAGCATGCTAATGCACACTTCCTGATTATCGGACAATAAAATGCTTTCTAATTAGAGCTTTATATCGCTTATTCCAGGGGTCGGCAGCCCGCGGCTCTTTGATCCCTCTGATGCGGCTCAGTACAGCGGTCCCTGGTTAATCACGGGGGTTACGTTCTAAAAATAACCCACGACAGGTGAATTCTGTGAAATCCAGCTTTATATTTTACAATTATTCTCCATGTTTTAAGGTTGTAAACGCCTCACCACACACATTCTACACTTTTCTCACACTGGAATTAACGTTTTCTCACATTTCTCTCTTGTTTAAACACTCAAATTTTCATAGATTTTCAACAAAAAAGCACAGTATTATAGAACGAAACCAAAGTGTATTTGGTGTGTATTTCACAGTTCTTCTGACCGAGCCTCTTTATCCTGGCGCCGCTTCGCTGTGGCGTGTTTTGTCGGGGAGAAACAAACATACAGCACTTCAGAGTCACACTGCGATCCAACGTTTATATAAATCTGACACTGAACGCATTCTGTACAGGAGACACGGAGGAGAATGACTGACGAATCAGCAAAGGTCTACAGTCCCTTAGCCAATCAGGACGCAGAAATGTGCGTTAATACACTATTAAAAAATTGGAATAAAAAAAAAAACACGAAACAGCGAGGCCACGAAAAGTGAACCACGATATAGCGAGGGACCACTGTATTTAATTAAAATGTATTTTATTTTAGTTCATTCATTTTCAAAATGTAATTCTATGGCACAAAGGGAAAAAAAGCCGTTATATGCAGTGTTATTTCATTTTAAATTTCAAAAGGGTTTTGTGGCTCCCAGTGTTTTCTTTACTGTGTGAAACGGCTCTTTGAATGGTAAAGGTTGCCGACCCCTGGCTTATACAATAGATTTCTATAACTAATTTTGCCAAAATACATGGGGAAAAATCAGGTACAGCGCTTTAAATGTATGCTATCTCCACACCCAGTTTTATTTTTAGTTTAATGTATACTAGTTCCTCTAATTAGTCCGGCTTTGCATATCTGGAGATCCAGTGTTATTTTGCGGTGATGCCTGCAGCAGGATTTCTATAAACTCTTATTTGTGTGTTTAACATGCTGCTGCCTGATGTGTTCCAACAGAAATATGAATCAGAACCAATAGTGCGTGTGACGCTGTGAAAGGGCAGGGCAGTTTAGGGAGCACATTCTGGAGGAGGTGCTATGCTTAAAGGTGCACAGTGGAACTTTTCTGATTGAGGGCCCCATCTGCTTGTCTCTGGAGATTGTGTTGCTTTACCTTGCCTCAAATGTCCCACTGTATGGCATTAAGTACAGTGGTACCTCACCTTACGAAATTAATTCGTTCCAGAAGTGGTTTCGTAACATGAATTTTTCGTAAGTTGAGTAGCTATTTCAATGGAAAAAGCCTGATCCGTTCCAAGGTGTTTTTTTTATAGTGTAACGTTGTGTTCTGCGTCCTGATTGGCTAAGAGACTAGACCAGGACTAAGCGTGGAATAAACCAGGTCTAGACCTGGACTAAACCAGGACCGGACCAGGTCCAGACCCGGACCAAACCGGGACCAAACCGGGACCAGACCAGGATTAAATCACCCCGTGCGGGTTTCCGCTGGCCTCGCCCGCACGTCCTCGGCCCCGAGGGGGAGGCACAGCCCGGGCGCCGCAGCTCCATCCCGCGCCCGCGGCCTTGCGCTGTGTCGACGTTGCTTTTTGATCCTTCGATGTCGGCTCTTCCTATCATTGTGAAGCAGAATTCACCAAGCGTTGGATTGTTCACTCACTAAGGGAACGTGAGCTGGGTTTAGACCGTCGTGAGACAGGTGAGTTTTACCATACTGATGATGTGTTGTTGATAGTAATCCTGTGTCTCCGCTCCCCTCGCACGTTCGGCGCTATATTGAGCCTTGCCCCCCCCCCCACGCTTCACTATCAACACATTCCGTTGAAAATCTATGAAAGTTGGAGTGTTCAAACGAGAGAGAAATGCGAGAAAAGCCCAACTCCAGTCTGAGAAAAGCGTAGAATGTGTGTGGTGAGGCATTTACAGCCCTAAAACATGTAGAACAATTGCAAAATACAAAGTTGTCCTACCTCGTGGACCTCTCCCACCACGGGCCACCTCTGGAACCTAACCCCGTGTGTGTTGATAAAGTGTATTTACGTTTCGGGGCGTGCATCTGAGTGCGCATTAATTGAATTTTTGAGATTTTGCGTTTCGTAACTTGAATTTTCTTTCGTATCTAGAGACCAAAATTTAACGTGAAGGCGTTTCGTAACTTTTCGTTTGTTGGGTCTTTTGTAAGGTGAGGTACCACTGTACTTAAAGGGTGCATATTCTGATCTATGTTATAATGTTGTGCACTTTGGTTCATTCAGACAAACCCAAATAGTTCTTCTCTCAAACAGAAAACACACTGTTCCACCTTGTGATGTCATGAGGTAATACTGGAGGTGCTTCACTGTTTTTAAACTCCAGGGATTTTCAATCACTAGTAAATAAAACATAAAAGGTAGCTGTTAACTTGACTACCACTTCGCTAACTTAACTGTGAACTACCATTACATGACATCACAAGGTGGAGCAGAGCATTTTGAGCTTTGGAGATGTAGAAAAAGTAATAATAATGTTACTCAAACATGTGTGAATGAAACAAAACAGAACTCCAGGTCTGTTTTTGAGGAGGTAAAACAACATGGCTAAAAGCTACAAGAGTCACTTTTGTGTAATATATCATAAATTAGATGTAGTTTGTCCGTGTATTGCCGTGGTAAATGACCTGAGTTTGTGCAGATTGAATTTTCAGATTGACACAAATTGGTTTCAGACTCAAATGGGGGAATCGCAGCCCCAAGTGGAGCCTCACTGAACAAAGTGTGAGATGAAGTTCACAATGAAAGCTCCAGTCAAACTAAACCTCAGATTCAAACATGGAGGAGACGGCACGTGCGTAGTGTTAATAATCAGGGACAATTCAGAGAGCGACACAGCAGGGGAAGCGGCGGGGGAGAAGGGAAGACATGCCCAGCACCAGGGGGCAGAAATAATTAGCTAACACAGAGATGCAGCGAGGCACAGTGCACAGAGGAACTTGTCATAACACATGTTTTTACTGAGAGCATGGGGAGCGCGGGGTCCTGCTAATAGATGTTTAAGCTAACACAGAGCATTTAAGCAAACACAGAGCAGCAGACTGTTCAAGTCCCAGATCAGCAATTAATACATGTTTAGAAACAGGGAAAGTAAATAGCAGAAGAAAAGGCTCTCAACATATTTATATATGTTGAGAGCCTCATTGTAGTGAGACTAGAGCCAGTTTTGTCTATAACTGTAACCATGCATTATTTAATCTATCCAGCTGCGAGTTGTGAAGAACTCAGTTGCCATGGCACTTACCAATTAAATATTCTCTTTTGAATGATCTAAAGTCTTTGACGAAAGTATAAGACCTTGCTTTTCCGTGCCCTGAACAGGAAGCTGAAATCAGTGTTCAGTTTTATTGCTTCAAACTAGGGGTGGGCGATATCTCTATATTTGCAATACAGTGGTCCCTCGCTCTAATAGTGTAACATTTTTTATAGTGTAACGTTGTGTTCTGCGTCCTGATTGGCTAAGAGACTAGACCAGGACTAAACGTGGACTAAACCAGTTCTAGACCAGATCTAAACCAGGTCTAAACCAGGATTAAACCACTACGTGTCGCTCTTTGCTAGTTTCGTGCGGCTGGTTTGTGGCTCGGGCTGAGAGGACGCGATCCGGGCGCCGCGGTTCGATCTCGTGCTCGCAGCCCCGGTGTACGCGCGGCCTCGCGCCGGTCGTGCTGCTCTGTCACGGATTTGACCACGATGAGGGGTGCACGTGTCGTGCACTTCTCCAAGGGGTTGGTGCGCGTCTCGTCCCGGGACGTGGCAATGCTCCTGGCGGGGCTTCCGGAGCCGTGTCTCCCTCCACGCGTCACTATAATACAATTTGTTGAAAATCTATGAAAGTTTGAGTGTTTAAACGAGAGAGAAATGTGAGAAAATGTTAATTCCAGTCTGAGAAAAGTGTATAATGTGTGTGGTGAGGCATTTACAGCCTTAAAACATGTAGAATAATTGTAAACTATAAAGTTGTCCTAGGGATTACTGTATATCGATATTTTTTATGGATTTTGACATATAGTATATATCAATATAATGCTCATATTTAATTCTGATTTCACCTCTTCACTTGTTCGCCTTCTCTTTTCGGTGCATGCCCCTGCTCGTCCCCGCCTTCTTGTTTTTGTGAACGCACATATTCCGCTGGGTCACATCTCTTAGTCCGACAGAAGCTGACCGCATCAGTGGCACAAGGACAGAGATTTTTTTTTTTTTTACATTTATAGTTCAAGTTTTGTTTCTATAAAACGTAAACAAATGTAAACACATTATAATCTCAGATGGGCTGAAGTGGCTCTATTGTAGTTATGGTTTACTGTATATGTTGTAAAAATAAGACCTTGTAGAATTTGGCATATTTGTTTTTGCAGTAGTTGCTGGGGGTTATTTTTCCTGTACAGATATCGAGATATATATTGATATATTTTTTGCTCCATATCGCCCAGCCCTTCTTCAAAATATGGATATATTTTATCTGGATACTGAATTTCTGTATAGCTTTTTTGGTGGTGGGTCTGTTTTCTCCATCTCCACCCAAATGGCTAGCGACGGCCTTGTCCTGGAATATCTTGGTATGGCATTAAGCATATCTATCTTGCACTTGTTCCATAATGTGGGTTTTTATGGACCTAAAAACTTGTATTCTTACTTTGAGTGGACTCTTGTCTCCACAGATCTAACATGGCCTCGGGTCTTGTCCTGGGAACGGACTGGGCCCCGAGCTAGACTTCAGGTCAGAACTGAACAAGTCCAAGATTAGTCTTGGTTCAGTCCTGGCTTAGTCCTAGTTCAGTCCTAGGTATAGTCCTGGTTCAGTCTGTATGCGGTGCAAAAGTATATTGTGAAAAAGCGTGGTCAGATGACATTCAGTGACTACGCATGCCAAGATAAGATAAGATAAGACTTTATTGATCTCACATAGGAGAAATTTACTTGCCACAGTAGCTCCAGGACAGTTTGAACAAGAAAAGCAAGAATAAAATAAGAAATAATAATAAAAAACAGTAACTAGGAGAGTATGGAAAAAAATATTGCACGTCTGGCCTATATAGTAGAATTATACAGTCTGATGGCGGTGGGGATGAAGGATCTGTGGTAGCGCTCCTTCTTGCACTGGGGGTGCCTCAGTCGGCTGCTGAAGGAGCTGCTCAGCTCCTCTACAGTCCGGTGCAGAGGGTGAGAGGTGTTGTCCATGATGGACGTGAATTTGTCCAGCACCCTCCTCTCAGCCACTTCCTCTGGCGGCACGGTATCTGAGTGGGTAGCGCTCATGCTTCACAGCAAGAAGGTTCCGGGTTCGATCCCCGGGTCCCCCAGACCTTTCTGTGTGTGTTCTGTGTGGAGTTTGCATGCATGGTCTGGGTTCGATCCCCGGGTCGCCTGGGCCTTTCTGTGTGGAGTTTGCATGTTCTCCCCGTGTCTGGGTGGGTTTCCTCCGGGCACTCCGGTTTCCCCCACCCAAAACATGCACCATAGGTAAATCCTCCAGCTGAGGTCCTGACCAAACCGAAGCAAGAAGATCATGGAGATGGTCCCCGGGCGCAGTAATGTGCTGCTCACTGCTCCTAATAACAGGATGGGTTAAATGCAGAAATGGAATTTCCCCACTGTGGGACTAATAAAGGCATAGCTTTCTTTCTTTCTTTCTTTCTCTACAGAGTCCAGAGGACAGCCCAGGACAGAGCTGGCCCTCCTGACCAGCTTATTAAGTCTTTTTCTGTCCCGTTCTGTGCTGCTCGGGGCCCAGCAGATGACAGCATAGAGGAGAGCAGAGGCCACCACAGAGTCATAAAAAGTCTTGAGCAGAGGCCTGCACACTCCAAAAGACCTTGGTCTCCTCAGGAGCCCTTCTTGTACAGGGCGTTGGTGTTGTGGAACCAGTCCAGTTTATTGTTGAGGTGAACACCCAGGTACTTGAAACTGTCCACAGTCTCTATGTCCTGCCCCTGGATGTTCACTGGTGAGTGAGGTAGCACACACAGACACAGCCCACAATGGCCGAGTCATCAGAGAACTTCTGGAGATGGCAGCTGTCTGTGTTGTATGTGAAGTCCGAGGTGTAGATGGTGAAGAGGAAGGGTGAGAGGACAGTTCCCTGGGGGCCCCAGTGCTGCAGACTACCACCTCTGACTCACAGCTGCACGTACTGTGGATGGTCAGTGAGGTAGTCGATGGTCCAGGCAGCGAGATGTCCATCAACTCCCGCGTCCTCCAGCTTCCCCCACAGCAGAGGCTGTACCCTACCCTCACTATGAATCCTCAGAGCGGCAACATGGTATGTGAGACCACTCTCCGGCTGGTTAGCTCAACTGGTAAGTCACTGACTTTCCCCCGGGGGACCTGGGTTCAAATCCCCCCCGGCAATGAGCAAACCAGTGTGGGCAAGACCCTTCACGGTACTGCCCCCCAGGCGCCAAAAGATTGCTGCTCACTGCTCCTGAAAAGGATGGGTCAAATGCAGAAGTCAAATTTCTCCTGTGTGTCATTGTGTGTGAGACCAAATAAAGGCTTAATCTTAAAATTAATCTCCAAGTCATTGAGGCTAATGTCATGCTACACATCTCTGACCTCAATCCATTCGCCTAAAGAGTGGCCATGTTCAATGTGCTCTTCACACCTGGAAACAGAATCAGACAAAAAACCTCAAACTCTACTAGAGACTTGTAGGCTTCATCTCTGTCCCTCTTTAAATCCCTGAACAGTGGTACAGAGGAGCAGAGACAGTGTGGTGGGGTGGATGTGAGCACATTAATAAAGAATCAGACTCATAGAGGAGCACAGGTCTGGTTCTGAGGCCCTGAGGTGGCTCAGTTAATTTCACTGACATGTAAATGAAACCAGCCCAGTATTAAACACATGAGTAACCACATAAGCCACGTCCCACATTTGAATGGAGACATTACCATAGTGTTTGGTGCTTTTGTGATATAACCTGAGGGAGAGTGCACAAACATAATGGGAAATTACGGACATTAACTATTGCTTTAGAATTTTGTTTTATTAAAGGTGCACTGTGTAACATTCCTTGTGGAGGGTATTCCACCTGCTTGTCTCTATGGAGATGTCATTTTTTTGCTTAGAATGTTTCACAGCATGGCATTAAACTCGCATTAAGCATGCCACCCGTTATTTATGTGAGGTTGGAACTAGCAATTGTGTGGTCAGTGGGCAAACTCTTATTTGAGGTGTTTACATTTGTGCAAACAGCAAAATAAGTTTTAAGATAAACAAAAAATAAACACACACACACACACACACAATGGATTTAAAGAGCACATTTTCAGGAGCCTGTGATCAGTCCGAGCATGCAAGGTCCTGTTTAGGAGTTTGACTTTTAAAGGTCCCATGGCATGAAATTTTCACTTTCTGAGGTTTTTGAACATTAATGTGAGCTCCCCTACCCTGTTTAGGGCCCCCCCATGGCTAAAAGTTGCGAAATGTGTAAACTGAGCATTTGCGATCCTTTTCTGCGTTTGAAAAAAAGACAGCCCAAACGGGCGATTCTGAACAAGGGAAGTTTCTGACGTCACGTTCAAGAAAAAATGCAAATGCAGTTCCACCCCCCGTCTGTATGTTTACCCAGCGTCTATGGAACTCACGGCCAGAGAGTTTGGACCGCAAACGAGCAACACAATGCGAGATGCGTTTTTTTATTTGCCTGGAGGCACGTGAGAGTGTTTCCAGGCTCGGATGTGCTTTATCCGAGCCTCCGAACCTCTGAAACAGCAGTGGTTTAATTTTATTTTCTGTGGAAATGTGTTTATTTTTCAATGGAAATCGTCTCATATCTTCCTCTGTGCTTAAACGTGGAAGTGGGGCCAGCGCACATCGCACCGCTAAAGAGGAAAGAGCGAAGAGTTTGGCCACACCCCCAACGCTGCACTGGCCTGTCTCTGTCCTCCTCATTTGCGTTCAAGCAACAACGCCCATAATGATGTGTTCACGAGGTTTTCTCATGCACTGAGTCTTGATTTTGAAGAGGGATTTGTTTGCAGTGTTGGGGAGCCATTAATGCGCCATATAAAAGCTTCAAGAAGTACCATGTCATGGGATCTTTAACAAAAAGGTGTGAGTGACTCACTGAAAAACTGTTGGCTAATGCTAGCTAGCTTAAGCCTGTAATGTTATTTGACAGGGACTTGTTCAACAGCACAAATCAGCTCACCTGTTGTAGTTACGTCAGTTCTTTAAGGTCAGACTGTGTTAAAACAAAACTCAGATTAAAGACTAAAAAAGCCAGAGCAGTGCCTACTGCTCTAGGCACTAGGGAAAGTTGACGACATTAGCTGCAAAAATTAGTGAAAAAACCCCCAGCAAAGTTGAAAATAAGGCAGAACATTCCTTATGCTTTAACATGTTACCAAAACAACAGTGGCAAACAGATGAGCTCTTTTCTTGTGATCGTTACGGTGTGTATTTTTAGCCGCTCCAGCGCTAACACACGTAGCAGAGTAGCATATGCGTATGTTAATGCTGGTGTGTGGGCGTCTCCCTGCCTTTGCCATGATCAGCCCTTTTAAAGCTCTGTATCCCCCTATGGCTCCACTACATCTATAACAAGTGTGAGTGTTTCTGCGTTTGAAGACAAGAGAAAGAGTTATAATAGGGGGAGGTGATCTTATAAGACCTTTATTTTTTTGTTTCTACCTATTTGAAATGTTGTCTTTACTATATGTGCAAATAAAATTAAAATCTATAAGCCGCTACAGGAGATCTATTCTGCCAAATCATCTTTTCAGAGCTTTTAACCATGTTATACTTGTTTTCTTTCTCATACCCAACCCTAACCCTAACCCATACCACAAAGAAGTTGTATTTAGAGTGAATCATGCACTTAAAATCATACTTGGCTCCTCACCTTTTTCAATTCAGATAACAATATCGATACATAATTAAAGTATTTGCCGATATGCAATATTAACTGATACCAGTGTAGGGATTGAAAATGGCATTTTTTTTCTTAATTTATTACAAAACTGATCTGATTTTGTTTCTGTTATATCCTGCAAGTAACTACTGAACAGCTTTGTATGAATTCAAGTTCAAACATCATGAGACGTCCTGGGCATACATCAGTCAGTAAAGAGTCCAACCAGGATATTGGCTGAACTGATATCATGAAACTGATACCCAATCCAGCATATTTTCTTGGATTAACACTGATATTCGATACCAGTATCGGTAATGATGCTTGTATTGGAGGTTTCTTTTGTGACTAATCTCTGGTGTCTTTGGAGCAGAACCTGTTTCCTTACGTGGCTTGAATGGCATTAGATAAAATGGTTTGTAGTTTGATCCATCAGGGACAGGACCTTCATGACTGCACTGAATCATTCTGCCCATAAGCCTGATGGGAAATGGAGTTTTTATGAGCTTGCTGCGCTCATTCATTAGCACAGGAAGCACCATTGGCTTTTATTGATGATGTTCACATGTGCTCAGTGAAAAACAGAGGGAACGCCGAAACAGGTGAAAGAGGAACTTATGTCTGACTCCAGACTTTTAATGAGGAGCTAATGTGCAGTGTTTGTGAACCAGCCTAGAACCATCACATTAACAAGATCTGCCAATGTCCTTTAGTCAGGCTCTTCACAAGGAGGATTTTTATTTGGACATCTGCTACCTCACTGTTCTAGCTCACTATGTACTGTGTTCTGCATCACTGTGTTCCAGATACGTAAACATGTTCAAATTGAAGAGAGCGTTTACTGATTCTAATGCTGATTTATTTAATTACAGAAACACTGGACACGATTGTTTATGTCATATTTTTGTGTTTTGGTTGTCAAGAAGATAAGGAAGCAGAATGAGCCTCACATGAGTCTCTCAACTGGTAGCCAGTTTCAATGCTGAAATCCAGTTGGTTTAAAGGAAAAGTAATGTTTTTTTACAATCTGAGCCTTTTTTCGGCAATAAAACAAGTAGTTTTACTCACCCATAGCAGTTTGGTGTCAACTGGAGTGGTATCACAGAAGTTATGTTGGAGCCGTTCTGTTCTACTAATGATCCCGTATCTGTTAACATGGTGCTCGTATCATATGCTCGGGGCATTACTTTGCACTCTCCAAATAACACAAACTTTAGCACTTTTCAAATCACAGAAGATCGCTGTGTCAGGGTAGACTTTTAGTGGATTCCAAAACGGCCTGAAACCCGATATCCAGCTATAGTTTCATTTGATGACGTCATCAGAGAGGACAGTGCGCATGCGTGAACTCAGCTGTTTTGTAAACACCGCTAGTCCGAAAGAAGCTAACACCGCTCTGAACTTTACTTTTCTGTTGCGATATCGGGTTTCAGGCCGTTTTGGAATCTGCTAAAAGTCTACCCTGACACAGCGATCTTCTGTGATTTGAAAAGTGCTAAAGTTTGTGTTATTTGGACACCGCAAATCAGTGCCCCGAGCACTCACGCTAACGGATACGGGATCATTAGTAGAACAGAACGGCTCGACATAAGTTCTGCGATACTGCTCCAATTGACACCAAAGTGCTATGGGTGAGTATACTCAAAAAGTGAAACATGGATATTGTTGGCATTAAATAACTCTTATCATTTAAAAATACTTAATGTGTCTAATTTTGACGATGAAATCAAGAGAGTTTCTTTGTATTTACCCAACAACATCAATTGCTGTAATTACGAAAACTTGTTGAATTGAATCTATGTAATACAGCTGATTAAATTGCCTGAAGGCTGTCCCAGTCCGCTTTCTGTACTTTCTCGCACATGCTCAGTAAGGCAAAAGGACAACCGCTTTTTGCTGACCTCATTTTGCGAACAAGGCGTTGTTCTGGAGTGGAGAATGTTTGTCCTGTAAAATCCACCATCATCCGTCGATTTTGTGGTAAGTTCAATAATTGTTTTACAATATTCAACAAAACAGTACATGTACTACAATAGACAATTTGTATATCTGTTTTTTTGTATATGTGGTCGCTGGCGGCTATGAAACTAGCCTAGCTTTTCAGCACAGTAATCTCTGGTTTATCGCGGGGGTTCCAGAAATAACCCGCAATAAGAGAAATCCGCCAAGTAGGACAACTTTATATTTTACAATTATTCTACATGTTTTAAGGCGATAGTGAAACGTGGGGGGAGGGGGTGCGCGCGCGGGGCGCTGGCATGTGCACCTGGGGTGCGCGCGGCATGTGCACCCGGGGCTCGCGCGGCATGTGCACCCGGGGCGCGCGCGGCATGTGCACCCGTGGTCATGAAACAAGGCAAAGAGCGCAATTCTGGTTTAGTCCTGGTTTAGACCAGGTTTAGACGTGGACTTCCTACGGGTCCAGTGACTCATGTCTCCAGTCCTCGTGTATCCGGCCCCGGAGCTCGGTGCGGCTCGGACTGCTTCTCATTCAAACAACTCTGTGCTCACAGAGGGACGAGCACTAGGAGTGTAAAGATTAAAGGGATATTCCAGGATTTTTGACATGGGGGCTCATTTCCGAGTTAGCCAGAGTGCTGCAGAGATGTGGAGACACTTTTTAGCGAATTTCATGCAGTCCTTCCAGCTGCAGATTTTTCTGTTGCTAGGCTAGTGCAAGTCAATGGTAAATGGTAGCCGGATTTTAATCAGGCTTACCCACTCCATAGTGCACCCAAAACAAGTCAATTATAACGCCAGACTGTCGATGTAAATGTCTGTGTTGATGGAACAATTTTAGAAATATAATCAACCTTGTACTTAAAAGGATTTATGTCCTTATGCAACACCGCGTTTTTTCCCGATCTAGCTAGGCATGGGCGGAGTGATATCACCTTGCAGTTAGGTTTCCAGCTGATCTTTGTTTACCTTCAGCTGTCGTCGTTAGCCGTAGAGTACAGTACAGTAGCAGGGCAGTAGCCTGCCCTGTTCTACAATCCAGACACGGCCACGTTTGGAGGTCTCCCCGATGCTTGGAATATACAGACGAAGAGTTGAGAGAGATGGATGTTGAAAGGGCAGAACGCGAGAGAGTATCGGTGAGTTAGCCCCCGCTACAGCTACAGAAAACCGGGTTGTTGCATTGTTCGTTGGAATGAACGATCAATGCGGGGCTGTCTTTTCAGTTCCGTGTTCAACAGTGTAAACATCTCTTCTGCAAATCGCGTCACTGTGAAACGACAAATAAATTAGCATAGCATTGCATGCGCATGTGAGCTTGTGAGCTATTATTACACTCTGCCAAGCTATAACACATAGCGTTACCTTTACATGAATGTTCACGGGCTAGCAACAACTTAATGAGCGTGCATGCTTTTTCTGTAACTTTTGTTGATGTTTCACTGAGCTCAGTAGTTTCCATGGCATCTATAGACCATATGATATGATATGATATTAGCATTTTTATTGTCATGGTTAGTGGATTGGGTGATTTATTTAGACAACATTCATGTATTGGCAATGTATATTTGATTTGGGCTAAAAAGTGATTTGGAAAACTACGTTGCTTGACAGACTAATAAGTATTACAGGCTTTACACAGTGACAGAGCTTGAAAGAGATTGGTTGTTTTCTAGGAGAGCTGTTGAACATTGTAGAGGCAGTGGGTTTTTTGGAATGTTGCTTGCAAAGTAGGACAACTGTGGACAAACACTGGAGCGGTGTTTGCTGAGCGGTAACCAATGACATCGTTTCAAATTACTTTTCATTTGGAAGTCGGCACGTGGACAGATAAACATTTGGACGTACATAAACATTTAAACCGTGCCATTGATTAACATTATCGCCATGCCAGAAGCAAAAAACATTAGTATTCAGAATTCTTTAGCCTTTTAAACTTCATATCTCTTCAACTGACGTTCGGTACACGCCCACTCAAGCGGAGAGAAAGTGGTACATTTTGCTTGCATGTATTTTGGGCGTTAATGTGGCTTGCCCCAGCATACTGACGGCGCACTTTATGCAGCAAACATAGCATAGTAGCCTGTGAATTTAGCAATGAATTTTAACGTGGGGCATCAGTTTGTGTTGTTGATAATGAGTTTTAGAATGCAGTTGAGTGCAAATGTCGGTTCGTTTCCTGTCTGTTCTTTAAACATGTTTTAGAGTTAAGTTCAATTGCTAATTTAGTTCAAATCATGAAACCTGTTGTATAGACATTTTTTAGATCCTTGAATTGTGAGTGCTTTTGTTATTGTAACCTCTTTCTTATTTATCTCTTCCACAGACTTGTATGTGGCAGTGCAAGGATTGTCAGACCACAGTGTCATCGAGGTCACTGCTGTTAAAACATTACAGGTTGGCTCATGGTCACTTTGGCCGTAGACACCCATACCCATGTGCACATACTCATTGCCCTTGTGTTTTTAAATCCTGGAATGCTCTCAACAGTCATCTAAGCAGATCCCATGCTAATAAAACTGTGCAGAACTTACCTGTGTAAAATGTGGCCGCGCATTAATTCTGCTCGCGTGTAAAAAATAACTAAAAAATCGATTTTCATAAAAACACATCGTCCTGAACTGTAAAGTCGAATTAATCGATTTAATCGATAAATCTTGCAGGTCTAAAATCAACAAAGTAGACAAGAATTTTGGTGTGTGGGATTTCATGCATACTTGCACTTAAGTATGTGATGTTTGTTTGCACAGTAAAATATGTGTGATTTGTATTTTGCGGGCTAAATCTATGTATTGTATGTTTTTGTAGAGTAAGAGTTGGAGTGGGCAAGAAATGACTCTGTCAAGCTTCAAATTATCTTGGGAGAAAACAATTCTGAAAAATTGATCCTACCATCTGGAATACCAGAAGCTGTGGAAGACCTGAAACTTAAGATTAAACGACAGTGTGCGGTTGATGAGGACTTCAGATTGCAGTACATGGACGTTGATTTTAACGAGTATCTAAATCTGACCTCAACAGCAGATCTGAAACACTCGAGTACAATTAAAGTGATCAAATGTACACAGGAAGTACCCTCTGAAGATGCTCTTTCAAGACCTGAGGGATGTGCTCTTGAGATGCTTAGAACTGTCTCTGATGACTCTGTGTCCCTTGCTTCTGCTGATACTGATGTACTGTCATCCCCTGGGTCTGCCTCGCCAACTTCGTCACTGAGAACTCGAGCCTGGCCAGCAAGCTTCTCGATACCGGAGTTTACTTATGAAGCAGAGCTGCAGTTGAAGAAGGCCAATGATGAATTTCTCAAGAATGGCACCTACCTTAATCCAAGCCCCAAACTCAAATCTGCCATTTTGGAAGCCTTGTCTACAGAAATGCTGAAGTTCAAAGCATATCCTACAAGTGCTGAATTCAAATCAGTTGCAGAGGCATTGATTAAAAGACATCCTTGTCTCAAGGAGCAAGGTTCTGTCTGCGGGTTTTATGGCTGGAAGATTAGTTTAAAATATAAAATGGCAAATTGTCGTACAAGTCTGAGAAATATGAGCCCTGAATTGATTGTCAATTCATTGAAGCGTAGAGAAGGACATGCGTGCCCAGGTCCAAACCAAGTTAAGAAGCCACGGAAAGCTGAAGTAAATTTCCTACCTGATTACCCTGCTGGCAAAAACAAAGAAAGTCTTGAGAAAGAGGCTGGAGCTACTGACTGAGGTCATGAAGAGGAGGAGCAACCAACAGGTCATCAGACACAAAATGGATAAGACCTTTGCCCTCAGAAGAGAAGAAGTGGTTCGAGACCTGCCCTTTATCGTGGATTTCAAAGACAGATGGCCAGCTTTGTTCTCCGAAAGTGAGGTAAATGTCTTTTAGTTTTAACATGATTCATTGTAAATAATCAATGTCTATGTACATTTCATTTTGTTTTTAAATCAATTCATCAAGGCTCAACAAGAATTTCAGGTGTAATGTGTTTGCCATCAAGGCTAGTTTTATTATTATCTGAATGTTGTATTTGCCCCCCCCCCCCCAACCCTCGTGTCCAGATCTGTGCAGAATTCACTCGCATTACAACCATCCCACTGGTTTCGAAGTTCATGGTGAAGCTGGACACCTTTTGCCCCAAGCTTGGCACAGTATACCGCATGAAGGGAGGAGCAACAGGCAAGAAGCTCAAGGAAATCATGGCTGCCGCTGACCAGGTTTGTGATTAGAGTTGTCCGCCTGTGCTATGCATAGGCATGTGTGTGTTGGGGGTGGGGGGTGGGGTTGTAGCGAAGGGGAGTAGAAAGCAAGCTATGCCTTTATTAGTCCCACAGTGGGGAAATTATTTCTGCATTTAACCCATCCTGTTATTAGGAGCAGTGAGCAGCACATTACTGTGCCTGTGGACCATCTCCATGATCTTCTTGCTTCAGCTTGGTCAGGACCTAAGCTGGAGGATTTTACTTATGGAAACCGGAGTGCCCGGAGGAAACCCACCCAGACATGGGGAAAACATGCAACTCCACACAGAAAGGCCCAGGCGACCTGGGGATCGAACCCAGACCATGCATGCAAACTCCACACAGAACACACACAGAAAGGTCTGGGCGACCCGGGGATCGAACCTGGAACCTTCTTGATGTGAAGCATGAGCGCTACCCACTCAGCCACCATGCCGCCAGTAGAGTTGCCCGATGGGACTTGAACTCAGACCATGCCTTTCTGGAGTACCAAACTGGGGCTCTGACCATTACACCAAAGAGTCAGGCTCATTGGCGTGTCAGAACTCACCCACAACCCTATTGATGGTCACTCAATCACAGAGGTTCTTAAAGGGCCATCTTTTCAGTAGCTAGCACAGACATGCAGGCACTACCTTGACTACAGAATTCCGCTGTAATTTCAGATTACCCTCTCGCAATGTCTCATGGGAATGGAGTCTGGTGGAGTCTGTTGTCAAGATAGCAGGCTACCTGTGTGTTGTGATGTAGTAATAACTATGGCAATGTTTAGTTCGGTCCGCAAGTGTTGTTATTGGTGAACAAAAAGTAAATGTTGGATTACTGGATTGTATGACTTCGATGGTCGATTTGTGCCGACTTCATGAAGTGAAGTGGCTAAAACAGGGATGAAAGAGTTCCGTTTTTTAGCGGATCTCCGCTTTTTTTTCAGCCGCGGGGTATTTTTTATTTTTATTTTTTTTACATCTGTGCAAATTCTTTGAGAAAGATTTTGGGTGTATATATATGTATAGTTGTGTTTAGGGTCGCCAACCGTCCCTTGAAAAACAGAATTGTCCCGTATTCAGAACAAAAGTACGTGTATCTCGTATTAAACTCTGTATTATACCGCGGGCCACGTGAGCCCGTGTCTGGAGCCGCGGACCGAGCGAGTGAGCGCAGCTCTCGCAACAGCTTGTACCATTGCGTGTACACAGGTTAAACTTTATAAAACATTCTATACCTCATCCTACCTGCCCGTGCCTCACTTAACGCGTCGCTCCTCGCTTTTTCACCTGTGCGTTTTAGCGCGCATAAGCTCCTCCTAAATGCGCTCTGATTAGACAAAGTGCAAAGCAAAAACAAATCCAATATATACTACTAGTAGGCCTACCTGTTAATAAAATGGTTTTTTTTTTGGACTTTTATGTACAGTTTTACTTTATTATATAGCATATAGAAATCCAAATTTCAGAAATTGAAAATTTTCCAGCGGGGGGGGGGGCGGTGTGTGCCGTGACTTTCCTCTTTTTTCATGATTGGCCACTTTCATCCCTGCTAAAAGGATGTTAAAAGGCTGCCCTGTATCAACTGCTTTTGTGGAAATCTGTGCATCAGCCTAACTAAGTGGAACGTGTATGAAATTTTCTTGCATTTTTCGCTACTGACAACTTCCCTTGAACACAAACAGCTGAGATACATTTAGAAAACTGCCGGAATTCTTCTTTAACTCAAATTCTTTAATGATACAGTATGTATAGGTGCAAGGTCAGACATCCATATCTAGTCAAGAGTTTAGTTGTAGGCAACTTGTAGTGTTTTTCTAGGATGTCTTTGAAGGTGGCAGGACCAGGTCTCACCCCTCTTCACATGACGGGTCACATGTCAAGGTGTGAATTGGCCTGACAGTCATTTAGGGGGTAACACATTCCAAGTCCAGGGAATGGATGAGGAAATGGCTCCCTCTCTAGAGATAAAGAATATCTGATTCCCACATCAGAATTAGAACTGAAGAAATCTTTGTGAAGAGACAAAATGCTCCGAAAAGTTCCAAATAGAAGGCCAGTTGCCTAGAACTAAACTCTTTTGACTAAGATGACATGGATGAATGAGAATCTTCAGACATTCATATCTCTACGACAAACATTTGTGTGGTGATCTTATTTTGCTATATTATGTTGGGTGCTTATCATGCACATGCAAATGAATTACTATAACATTTTCCCTCTTGCAGAATCCCAGTGTCGCCACACGGAGGGCATGCAACATAAAAGCCCTGCTTGTGTACTTGAATGAAGACCCAGACAAGCTCATAAAAGAATACCTGGTAAGTAAAAGTCTATGATGTAAAAAATGAGGCAAACATTGTACAATCTTAACCCATTCATACTGGATGCTGCGTAGCGCAACATTGCTCTACCTGCCGGTTGCAGCTTTGAGCCTCCTACCAGCTGCTATGTAGCGTAGCATTGTTGATTTGTTGCCGAAGGAGTATGTTGTAATATAAGCTGAGAGCCTTACCTTTTCAATACAATTTATTTCATGTTTCTATGTGTTTCATAGCCTTAGATATTAAAGGTCCACTGTGTAATTGTAGTAGTTTATTTCCAAAATGTATGCCCATTCACCAATTTTAACTTTTTAATGAATATTTACTAAGTAAATAAACTAATATTTGCCTTGGTCTTGCCAGAGTAGGTGAAGCAGCCAAAGATGTGAAGGTTATTCAAAATGGCAGATTTACATTGAGAGTTTCCACCTATTCATGTATGCAAAATTTCCAAGCCATAATGAATCCTTAGAACAGGGATGGGCAACTAGCGGCCCACATTCAGCATTTTTCAGGAAATCCTGAGGAGATGAGGACGTTTTCCTAAGTCTAGCATAGGTTTTTATAAGCTTTTTTTTCTTTTTTTTTTTTAGGTATGAATGGGGTTAAATGGGAGTCTAACTAATGGTCCAAACCGTTGACTTAAAAGATCAGAGGCACACATCACCTCATGCATGCACCATCTCTTTCCTACAAACATTCTCTCTCTTTCTCTTTTCTTTCTTTCTGTGTCTCTCTCTCTCCTTTAAACACCATTAAATATGTTTCATACATCCATTGTTTCTCTGATTTTGAAATATAGGATGTGGATTTTGCTGAAGCTGAAGCTGCTATGGGAAAGACCACCATTGGGATTTACACAATCAAACATGAGGGGGGCGACAACACTGATCCACCGGAGGATGTGGGCATCATTGTTGAAGGAGTCACGGTCCTCAACAACATTGACAACATTGCCTGCGCCACCGCTCTCCTCTTTGTTGTCATTTACGTGTTGAACCTCAGCTACCCTTCTGACCTCAGGTACACGTTTGAATTTTTTCAGAAGGTGCTGATGAAAATCGGTGACCACTGCCTTTCGGACAAGGTTCAGGTTCTCAAAAACAAACTTTGTGGGTAAACAGTCCTGTTGTTGAGGATTCTTTTGGATTTTTGGGATTTCAATCTTTCAAACTCAAAGAAGTTTACATTGCATTATTCATCCACTTCAGACTCAGGCATGTTCATTGCATACAGTTTATGTATGTGTTGTTTTCTTACATCGCTGTGAGTCTTAAGTGTTGTTATTCAGGTCTGTGTCACTTTTAGCACTTGCTAAAATGTTCAACTATGTATTTTTTAAAGGTCCCATGGCATGAAATTTTCACTTTCTGAGGTTTTTGAACGTTAATGTGAGCTCCCCTACCCTGTTTAGCGCCCCCCCCATGGTTAAAAGTTGCGAAATGTCTAAACTGAGCATTTGCGATCCTTTTCTGCGTTACAAAAAATCGGAGCTCAAACGGGCGATTTTGAACAAGGAAACTTATTGACGTCAGATCGAAAAAAGAAATGCAAATGCAGTTCCACCCCGTCTGTCTGTACTCAGCGTCTCTGTAAATCACGCCCAGAGAGTTTGGACTGCGAATGCGCTAGGCAATGCGAAATGCGTTTTTTTATTTGCCTGGAGGCACGTCCGAGTGTTTCTAGGCTCGGAAGTCCTTTATCTGAGCCTCTGGACCTTTGAACAGCAGTGGTTTAATTTTATTTTCTGTGGAAATGTGTTTATTTTTCAATGGAACGCTTCAAATCTCTCCCCCCGTGCAAAAACATGGAAATGGATCAGCTGAGAGCTGACAGCGGAGAGTTTGGTCATGCCCCCACCCTCTACTACAGGCCAGCTCTTTTCTCCTCATTTGCATTCAAGCAACAACGCCCAGAATAAAGTGTTTGAGAGAAATATTTATGACTCTTTCTCATCTTATCGGTTTCTCATGCACTGAGTGTTGATTTTGAAGAAGGATTCATTTACAGTATTAGGGAACCATTAACTCATTCAATGCCGGAGACGTCTATTGACGTCCCCTCGAATCCAACCGTTGAGTGCCGTGACGTCTATAGACGTCAATTGCTTTTTTCAGCGGGGGTTGCTAGGTTACGGCCTGGAGCAACTTTTGAGGTGTAATTTACATCTCTCAACCTGTAGATGGCGATGTTGTATCATTATTAGCCGATCAGAGCCGGGGAAGAAAGGAGGAGTGCAGCGTGTGTATGGTGTATTGGCCAGAGTAGTAAGATGGCGAGGCCAGGGAACCCGGAAAAGCAGACAACTGTTGATCAGCGCCTATGGAGCGATCAGATTGCTCTTGGGACCCAGGATCCTGGATCAGAGGATCGCAGAGACAAGCCGGATCAAGCAGCGAGGTCTGAGCAGAGATCTGCTGTGCCCGAGGAGGGGGGGCGTGTCCTGTGTGCGCTGTGCGGACCAGGGAGTCTCCTCAGAACTACGACAGCTCCAAAGAAGAAGTTTACTGACTTGGAGCAGTGAGCAGTGTATGGTAATTGTAATGAATGAAGTTGTGTGTGTGTGTGTGTGTGTGTGTGTGCGTGTGTGCGTGCGTGCGTGCGTGTGTGCGTGTGTGCGTGCGTGCGCGCGTGTGCGTGCGCGTGTGTAGCTGTGTGTGTGTAAAGGTTTATGCATGGGCTTGTGTGTATGTACATATATATATATGTGTGTGTGTGTGTATTAGTTTTTATTATGGGTCTGTACTCTGGGCCTCAGACAAAGCCTCAACAAAGTTCTATTTTATAGGAAAAGATATTATATCCTGTAAACATCTCTTGGCACTATTGATTTGAACGAATTTTCAATTCACAGAGCCTTATATTCTTATATTTGTAAATAAAAAATGTACTTTGTCATCAAAAATCTCTTTCTCTGTTATTTTAGATGTTTGAGGTGTCACTAAATCAATAAATATTGATGTCAAAGTCACTGATCTGCTCGAAATCCTTCCCTGAACTAAACGGTCGTTTTCTCCATTTCTTGCTCAAAAACCAGTGTTTTTGCTGAAACTTCCCTATGTTCTACTATCAGTTATTTGAGAACCGAAAAGGTTAGAAACATAATTTTTTTTCCAGGTGAAAGAAGAGAGTCGACACTTTATTTTGATGTGTCCCATGTTTATATAGTCAAAGAACTCAGTATTCTGTGGGTCTTGGAAAATCAGTGAAATTCTACTGAAACCTGTGGCACTCTGGGGGATAGAATTCTGAAAACAGGCCGGCAGTGAATGAGTTAAGGAGCCATATAACAGCATCAAGAGGTACCATGTCATGGGATCTTTAAAAGAGTGTGTTAAAATGCCTCAGCACTTATATTTTCTTGTGTTCACCAGTAACTTCAAATTTGAATAAATGCAGTTATAGTTTCTGACAATGGTGTGTGGTTTCCTTCTACAGCTTAATCACTGATTTTACACAACAGTGCTGTGTTTGTATTAATTAACAATTTTGCGTCGTATGGTTCCACACAACTGTGTTGCATGAAAGTAGACTAATTTGACAGTGTATTTCTAAACCAGGCAGCTTTAATTGATTCAACATAACTGTGTCAGTTTGGTTGAACCCATCAGTGTCAATTTGATTGAATCTAACATCAGCAATTAGGTTGAATCTAACATTGTCGATTTGATTGAATCTAACATCAACAATTTGATTGAACCTAACGGTGTCAAATTTGATGAACCTAACCTTGTCAATTTGGTTGAACCTAACAGTGTCATTTTGACTTAATATCAGAACACTAAACACAAGTGATTTAACCAAGTTACTTTGAATCTTCTCAATTCAGTTTTGTAGGATGTACTACATTGTATTGAGCCCATTTTAAAGAACATAATATCATAGAAGCTATGTAACACAGTTTCGTGGAACCGTACGACGCAACTTTTTAAATTAAATCCAAGGAAATATTTTTTTGAGTGTAAAACTACTTGTTTTATTGCCGAAAGAAGGCTCAGATTGTAAAAAAACGTTAATTTTCCTTTAAACCTAACCTCTGGAGTGGCTCAAGCTGAAAGTTATGTGCAAAACATGGAATGTCAAGACGGTTACTTGACTGATTGTTTGAAGCGTCATAACAGTGGAACAGTCCAGTTAAGAAAAGTGCATTCAGTGGGACCAAAACGTATTTAGTTAACCACCAATTGTGCAAGTTGTGCAAGTTGTGCAAGTTCTCCCACTTTAAAAGATGAGAGAGGCCTGTAATTTTCATCATAGGTACACTTCAACTATGAGAGACAGAATGGGGGAAAGAATCCAGGAAATCTCATTGAAGGATTTTTAATGAATTGATTGGGAAATTCCTCTGTAAAATAAGTATTTGGTCACCTACAAACAAACACGATTTGTGGCTCTCACAGATCTGTAACTTCTTTTTGAGGGGCCGTTTAGACGAGGACGATTGCGACTGAAAACGACAAAATATTCTATCGGAAGTGTTTTTCGTTTACACGGCGGCGGCGCCGTCGGGCTCTGAAACCGCAAAAATCTGAAGACTCCTTCCAGAGTGTGGAGTTCTGAAGACGGCCCGGGGTCGCGTCTCTGTCTAAACGGCAAGAAGCGCAAAACATGTTCACGCCGCATACAGCTGACTGGTTGCGCCAAGCCGATAAAAACAATAACAATACGTCGCAGGTGACAGAGGCGAGTTTAGACAAGACCGGGGAGAACCAGTCAGCGGTGGGATAATTTTGAGAATGGATTAGTTGATGACAGTGCTCGGGTGGAAAACTTCAGAATAACTAAACAAGCTCTTGTTGGCACTTCTGGGTTGTTCTGCGCACTTCTGTGCTGGCATATTGTGAACTAAAGTCATAACTGATGCTGGGTTAGCGTTGGCTCTTTGGGAATTATTCTGCGCAGTTATCTGGCATATTGTGGAAACACACACGCGCGCAACACACACACAGCTCTGATAAAACTGCAGGCATATTCCCATACTTTCCTCTGTCCGAGCACCACCAAGTGCACTTGTCTGTGTTCTGTGTTTCTCATAGTGCTTTAGCACTTTAGCAGTTTAAGTTGCGTTACCACTGAGGTGCTCTTCTTGTGCATTTTATGCTGTGTGGCTCTGTGCTGGTTGACATGATATGTAGCCTATAGGCTATGCATTATGTTCGACCAAACATTTCGGTGACACCCTCTTGCGATTGTGGCCCCCCCTAGTTCAAATGCGTTTTGCGGTCTATGCTCTTGCTGTATTAAGCGAAGAGCTCCGACCCTACATCGAGGGCGAAACAACCGTGATGAGAACCCCTGTGGTGTCCTGAAAAAGGTAGCTCTGACATTATATTAGCGGCCTGGCATGCATATTCAGTCGAATTCGCCCACTTTTGCATCTTTGTATAAACAAACATTTCCTGTTGAGAACGCTCGTCTAAACGGGGCTCAAAAATTGAAGACGAGACGCCACTTTTGCGTCTTCTGTTTTGATCGTCGCCGTATAAACGTAGCCTAAGAGGCTCCTCTGTCCTTCACTTGTTACCTGTATTAATGGCACCTGTTTGAACTGGTTATCAGTATAAAAGACACCTGTCCACAACCTCAAACAGTCACACTCCAAACTCCACTCCACAGACCAAAGAGCTGTCAAAGAACACCAGAAACAACATTGTGGACCTGCACCAGACTGGGGAGACTGAATCTGCAATAGGTAAACAGTTTGGTGTGAAGAAATCAACTGTGGGAGCAATTATTAGAAAATGGAAGACATACTGATAATCTCCCTCGATCTGGGGCTCCACAGAAGATCTCACCCCATGGAGTCAAAATGATCACAAGAACGATGAGCAAAGATCCCAGAACCACATGGGGGGACCAAGTGAATGACCTGTAGAGAGCTGGGACCAAAGTAACAAAGGCTACCATCAGTAACACACTACGCCGCCAGGGACTCAGATCATGTAGTGCCAGACGTGTTCCCCTGCTTAACCCTAAAGCACTATCGCCAGGTGATTTTCACCCAAGCAAAAGTATTTGCATGATTTTCAATATATTGTATTTTTCTGAGTGTCATGGTCCCTGGGGAGCTTCACCATAGTTTTTGACATCTTTGAAGATGTAGGTGTTTCCCTACCCCAAAGCCCACTTTTTCCTTCAGGCTTTCGGGTGATTTTCAACCAGCAATGGTGAAAGAGGAATGTAATGGATGTAAGGAATAGGTAAGTAAGAGATTCAAGATTCAAAGCTTTTATTTGTCATATGCACAGTAAAGAAAAACATTTCCCTGTACAATGAAATTCTTACTTTGCTGCCCACCCTGGATGCCAAGAGCATGCAAAATTAAAATGGATAAATAAGATGAAGAGAACCATTAAAAAATATATATAATCAAAAAGAAACAATCTTACAGAATATACACTATGAAAAATATAGGCTAGGTGCTATGTACATTTTTACAGATAATGTGCAACATTAGTTTTATGTGCAACTGTCAGTAGTAAGACGGTGTGCAAACATGGTTGATATCGTGCAAACAGGAAGTGTAAACATGGTTGATATCGTGCAAACAGGAAGTGTAAACATTCGAGCAGTTACATTAACTTAACAGCTGGTTAATAATAGTGCAAATTACTCATGTGCAAAGTATAGGTCAATCAATGTCCAGGAGAGGGGGCTTGCTCGGCAGTTCAAGAGTCTGATAGCAGTTGGGAAGAAAGAGTTCTTAAGTCTGGTAGTCCTACTTTTCACACTTCTGTACCTCCAGCCTGAAGGTAGGAGTGTGAATAGCCCATGTTGGGGGTGGGTGGGGTCTTTGATGATGGATGCAGCTCTCTTGCGGACTTTGCGGCGGTAGATGCTCTGCAGAGACGGTTGAGGAGTCCTGGTGATCTTTGTGGCTGTCTTTACCACTCTCTGCAGGCGTTTGCGGTCCTTCACAGTAGTGCTGCCGACTGGACTCGATGATGCACCTGTAGAAGTTGCTGAGGATTTTGGGCGACATGATGTTCTCAGGGTGGGATGCGATGCAGTCATGGGTGAACAGGGTGTAGAGGATGGGGCTGAGGACGCAGCCCTGAAGGGTCCCGATGTTAGTGGTGATGCTGGCTGAAGTTCTGTTTCCAATCCTGACAGACTGGGGCCTGCCAGTCAGGAAGTCCAGGAGCCAGTCACAGAGGGCAGGGTGTAGTTCAAGTGATGACAGTTTGTGGGTGAGTCTGTGGGGGATGACTGTGTTGAAGGTGGAGCTGTAATCAATAAAGAGTATCCTGACATAGGAGTCTTTATTTTCCAGGTAGGAGAGCGAGACATGGAGGACAGAAGTGGACCTGTTGGGCCTGTAGACATATTGTAAGGGGTCAATAGAGTCCGGTATATTGCTCTGAATGTGGTGCAGTAATACACTCTCGAAATGAGTGCTAGTGGCCTGTAGTCATTCAGGCAGGATGCGGGGTTCTTCTTGGGGAGGGGGACGATGGTGGTGGTTTTGTAGCAGGTGGGGAAGGTGCGTTGGCTGAGGGAGAGGTTGAAAATGGAGGTGAAGATGTCAGCCAGCTCATTAGCACATGCTCTGAGGGCCCTCCCAGGAATACTGTCTGGACCTGGGGCTTTGCGGGGGTTGGTCCTCCTCAGGGGTTTGTGTACCTGGGCTGATGTGATGAAAAGCGGGGGTGGATTGAATGGTCCTGGAACGTTTATGCTAAACCTTATTTAGTGCAGTGGTTATGAATAAATATCACAAAGTGGTGATTTCAAAGGGAATTATTATAGTGAAAACAATATTTTAGTCAACTGGTCATTTTTACCCACTGAAAAAATATTATTTTTGTTCCTCTCCTGCAACTGTTCCGTGTCAAGGAGTCTGTGCCTTCACCAGGGAAGTCTCACATGTCCCTGGAATGGGTGGACCAAAGACCAAGATTCCAGTATCATTATTATTATTAGCCTATATATATATTTTAGAATTTATTTATTTATTTATTTTTTGGTTCTCAAATTCCTAATTTTTCAGTAATTTTGGAGCATGTTTTTTCCATTTTGTTACACATACAACAGTTAAATAAAAGAAAATCAGTCTAATTTATCATGTGTTGTCATATTTTGATCTATTTTTTTTATGACAAGTACTTTTTGTTGGGTATATTATATCAAGTGTTACTTTTTATAGTGAAAGTGTACTAGGGTTAAGCCAGTACATGTCCAGGCCCGTCTGAAGTTTGCTAGAGAGCATTTGGATGATCCTGAAGAGTATTGGGCGAATGTCATATGGTCACATGAAACCACAATAGAACTTTTTAGTAAAAACTCAACTTGTCATGTTTGGAGGAGAAAGAATGCTGAGTTGCTTCCAAAGAACACCATTCCTACTGTGAAGCATGGAAGTGGAAACATCATGCTTTGGGGCTGTTTCTCTGCAATGGGACCAGGACGACTGATCCGTGTAAAGCAGGGGTGTCAAAGTCAAATGGACAGGGGGCCAAATGAAAAAATCAGCTACAAGCCGAGGGCCGGACTGATCGAATTCATTGAAAAAAATTAAAATGACCGCACATAGTCTAGTGAACCTAAATGAACCTACTGAAAACCTAATAAATATATTACTATATGATCGGCTCGGATAAAATAAAGCAATATTTTCTTATGGCTCTGTCAGTCATTTTTAATTTTCAACAGGTACAAAAGACAAACTTCCTTTAAAATAAAAATCCTCATAACATGCACATTAAATGAATGAAGCGGTATTATTCAAGGCACCATCAGTATATTTTCTCAGAGAAATTACAAAAGTAGGCTAAATATACTTCAAATAAATCTATCTAATAAATATCAGCAATTTTTTATCAGTCACTCAACTGGAATATTTTTAAAACACAATTGAATTGAATTGAAATACAATAAAATAAAGTGCAAAAGTCTATGGATAAGAGAAAAACAACATTTTCTTCAAAGTAAAGTCACATGTGCTGTGAAAACAAATATTTAACTTTACTCAGTTAAAGTTAAAAACTAAATATGTTATTGCACAGTAATGTTCACTTCACACAGGCTGAGGCTGATACTTGGTGGTGTCTCATCTTTTGTACAAGTTCATTAGTGTTTGGGGTCAGGCTCTGAGCTGAGGAAATCCTCAGGATTCAACAGTAAGTCAACTTCTGTGTGATGTTTTGTTCAGCTTCAAAGAAAACAGTTGTTAACACAGGAATGTGCTGTTGAACATAGAGAGCGTTTGAGCAGCTTGGATGACGTTTGAGCAGCTGGGGCATTGTGTCGGGGAGGAAACGGGCAAACTCCGCAGCACCCACTGCAGCATATTTTGCCTTCAGTGTGTCACTGCATTGGAGGTCAGTCAACTCCATTTGGAGGTTTGGTAGTTAGCTTTCCACGTCAACTGCAAATGGATTACTGAGCAGTTCAAACCTGCTTTTTTGTGCTTCAAAGTCAGCAAATTGGCGTCGGAAGTCAGCGGCAAGTACACTAATTTTATCAGTAAACTCTTTGCTCGGGAACACACTGGTAGAGAGCTTCTCTTTCATGGTGTGGCAGCTAGGAAAGTGGCTCAAGTTTTCTTTCCACATCTGTGCCTCCCACAGAGTCAGTTTGGTTTTAAAAGCCTTCACTGTACTGTACATAAGAGATGACACGACCCCGACCCTGAAGCTGCAGGTTCATTACATTCAGATGACTCGTGATATCACACAGATATTTCACACAAAAACGTTTCGTCTCGAAACATATTTGCAGCACCTTTCCCTGGCTTAGCCATCGCACCTCAGTGTGATAGGGCAAATCACCATGCTCCGTTTCTAACTCGCTCAGAAATGCTTTGAACTGGCGGTGATTTAAACCTTTGGCTCTGATAAAGTTAACTGCTCATTACATGTTCCATTTTCAAGGCGTTACCACACAGCGACTCCTGGTGTACGATACAATAAGCTGTCAGCTCACCTGTGACGTTTTTCTCCTGCATCTTCTCCCATATCCTTGCCACCAGTCCACTCTCATGTCCACACATTGCAGGTGCTGTTGTCAAACCCACGAGTTTTTCCCAAGGCAGCTCCATCTCATTTACACATCTTGACACCTCTTCATACAGATCATGTCCTGTAGTTGTGCCATGCGTAGGACGTAACGTAACAGGCTGGAGTCCACTCCGCGGATGAAAATTGACAACTGGGCAATGCCAGAAATGTCGGTGCTCTCATCCACAGCCGGGAAATATGCGATGAAATCTTTTCTCTTTTTCACAAGCTGCTCTTTTAGATTGATGGACAACTGATCTACACGCTCAGCAACGGTGTTTCTGCTCAGGCTCACGTTTAAAAAGAGTTGCCTTTTATCTGGGCAAACTGCGTCACAAACTTTAAGCGTACAGTTTTTGATAAAAATCCCCCTCTGTAAATGGCCGGGCTGATTTAGCAATCTCTATACAATAAAACTAACCACAATAAAACTGGCCTTGACAGCAGCCTCGCTTTGTGATTTGGCTTTTCTGAACAAAGCCTGCCGAGATTTAAGACCTCGTTTTAATTCTTCCACCTTCTGTAGCCTTTGTTCCATGTCCATATTCTTGTCTTTGTCCACGTGTTTTGTTTTATGATGCCGTCTCAGATTATACTCTTTCATTACCGCCACACTTTCTCCACACAGAAGACACAGGTTTTCCAGCTACCTCCGTGAACATGTAATCGGACCTTGTTTGAAACCCCCGGTTCTCAGTGTCCACCTTCCGTTTTGCCATTTTTGATGGGTATCTAAAAGTTGACTTTTGCTGTTATGATAATGACCGCTGATGAATAATGAAATGAAGCCGCCTCCCACTCTCCATGCTCCTGCTCGGTACGCCACCGTTGCATTATGGGAAATGTAGTATTGGTGCGTGTAAAACGCCTGCGGGCCGGTTCTAATAATAAATCAATATCATCCTGGGGGCCATAGAAAACCCTCTCGGGGGCCGGATCTGGCCCACGGGCCTTGACATTGACATGGTGTGTAAAGGAAAGAATGAATGGGGCCATGTATCATGAGATTTTGAGTGAAAACATCGTTCCATCAGCGAGGGCACTGAAGATGAAACCTGGCTGAGTCTTTCAGCATTTCAAGGTCCCGGAGTGGCCTAGCCAGTCTCCAGATCTCAACCCCATAGAAAATCTTTGGAGGGAGTTGAAAGTCCATGTTGCCCAGCGACAGCCCCAAAACATCAATGCTCTTGAGGAGCTATGCAGGGAGAAATGGGCCCAAATACCAGCAACAATGTGTGAAAACCTTGTGAAGCCCTGTTTACACATTTCCCTTCATTTGTGCCTTTTGTTCACACACGAACAGAGATTTTTCCTCTGAAAATTATTATTTCTAAAAACTCCGGCAAAAGTGGAGATTTTGGGAAACTATCTTTTCGCGTTTGTGTGTAAACTGAGGAAAACGGAGGAATCAGATTTTTTAGGCGATCTACGCGCCAAAAGTGCAACCATTTTACATTTGGAAATTGATTATGGATGCATTCCAGGTAGCATTTCTGTTGTTAAAACCCATTTTCGCATGTTTGCTGTTGCCAATACAGCTCCTACATTATGTAGAGCAGCAGACACGCATTAGGGCTTGGAAGGCAGCAATCGCAGAACTTCTTGTGACAGCCAGAGCCAGACCGCACCACCGCCAGCATCGCTGGTTTTGGGTCTGACCTGGGCGGACTGCTGCCTGGTGGGAGAACTTCAAGAATGAAGTGATTGTCCCAGAGGAATGGCGTGAGAACTTCCCAATGTCGCGATCTTCTCTGCTGTCACTTGCTGAATTTCTACGTCCATACATCAGGGGTGAGAGGACTCACATGCGGTCTCCTGTCAGTGTGATTTAAAAAAAAAGTTGCCTGTACACTGTATTATCTGTCTGACGAGGGTAGACTGCGCAAGACAGCCAATGCCTTCGGTCTTGCTCGGTCGACAGTGTCTATTATAGTTAGGAAAGTTTGTGAAGCAATACCAATCCAACTTGGCCCTATGTACATAAAGCTGCCCACATCTGAGGATTCTGTGCAGCAACTAGTCCAGAAATTTGAGGAAATGCCTAGGTGCTGTGGATGGACTGCATGTGGAAATAAAGCAGCCATCTATGCATACCGCAGATTACCTAAATAGAAAAGGGAGGTTCAGTTTCAATGTTCAGGCTACCTGTGACTATAAATATTCATTCTTTGATGTGGTAGCTAAGTGGCCTAGGAGCGTCCACGATGCACACATTTTTGCCAGTTACACACTCAACGACCGTCTGAAAAACAGAAAAATCCCACCATGTCCTAAGCAAATAGTAGAGGATGAAGAGGCCATACCAGGCTACTTACTCGGAGATCTTGCATACTCTCTTCTCCCATACCTAATGAAAGAGTATGTGAATGGGGAGGAGCAATGCTCAGGAGCAGTATTTTGGACTGTCTTTGTGCCGTGCATGGATAGTCAAAGAGTGTGCGTTTGGGAGACTGAAGGGTCGGTTTGGAATCCTATGAAGAGCGATGGTCATTAACCTTAATGACCTCCCTATTGTCATATATGCATGGTTTGTCCTGCATAATTACTGCGAGGCTGCTATGGACACAGTGGATGATGCCAGGGTTGCAGAAGCTATGCAATATGACCAACCAGCCTGATCATCCACCAACTGTCAGAGAGGGAATGACAGCTGAAGGGAAGAGGGTAAGGAGAGTCCTGACGAAGTTTCTCAAGTGTTCAAGTCGCCTACACTGTTTATAGAGGGTGTCCCAAAAATGTATACGCACTTTAAATTGTTGTAAAGTAGGTGTTTATTAAAATTTACTTAATTTTCAATGTGTAATGGTATTTACACATCATTTTGCTGTTTTGTCACCACTTGTTGTCAAACTGATATCTAAAGTCCACGCTATGAGACCTGCATCAGTCACTGAAACTGAATGCAGCAATTGAAAGTGACACAGAAATACCAAGAGAATTGTGTGTGATTCACTCAGCAGCGCCTGGACCAGAGTGAATGTCAGTTTGAGAACAGGTGGTGACAAAACAATAAAATTATGTCTGTAAATGATATTACACATTGAAAATGAAATCAATTTTAATAAACACCTTTGTTACAATGATTTGTTTTGGAACACTCTATTTATACTTTTTCGTTGAAAAGAATTCTTGTGTACACTTTTGTTCTTTTTCTCACTCAACTGTTTTGTGCGCCATGATTACAGTGACGTGATCAATGTGTGTGTGTGTTTTTTATGTGAGACACAATAACTGACAGGTCTGAATGCATTTCACCCATAGTTCTGATTAGACACAATAAGTGTTTATCACTAGGGCATTCAAGAGAATAAACAATGCCCAACAGTTTTCCGTTCTTTACATTGTATGTTCAATGTTCAAGACAGTTGGATGTAATTGCAAAGTGTAATGTTAATTGTTTGTTATAATGTCATTAAAGAATGAGAAATTCTGAGAATGAAAATGGACATATGTAAATGTTTTCTGAAATTGGCTGAATATACAGGGGGTCCTCGGGTTACGACGGTCTCGGGTTACGACGTTTCGTGGTTACGAACGCGCCCCCATTAAAAAATATATATATATTACGCGTCATTCCGTCTTACGCGATTTAGCGTGGTAAGAGATGTAAGCGAACGGCGCACGGCGCACGGCGGAAGAATACGCTTTGTTGTGGTTGTAGGGAGAAGAAGACGGCCTCGTGTGCGTGCCCAATGTGGGCGGAAGTACCTGATGTGGGCTCTGATCTGCTCCTATGAAAGCGGCAGTGATAACCAAGCAGTGTAGTGGTCTAATTATTGAGATGGAAAGGTTATTGGTGCTTTGGTTGGAAGATCAAAGGCAAAATCCGACTTACGACGAAATTCGGGTTACGACGCGTCTTAAGAACAGATCAACGTCGTAACCCGAGGACCCCCTGTAATAATTATTAGTAATTATTAAAGAATCTCAGACACATCTCTGCATGGTGTCCCTGCAGTTTAGCCTGTACAGAGTAGCCAGAGTAGAAACAATAGGGCTAGCCAGGGCAGGGCCAGAGGTGTGAAAAACAGTCGTGTAGGGATGAATAGGTATGCTAAACTGGACGCCAGAGAAACAAAAGACGGAACCAAATAGGCAAGATAGTTTCGGAAAAACTGCAGTATAGTTAGCTCCTCCCTGCAGCGAGATATAAGCAGTGTCTTACCAGCACTCTAACCAGAACTGACGAAGCCTCTCGGATGAGCGGCGAAACGTTTTCGACCAAACAAACTTTGTCCTGTTGACAAATTGAATTTCTTCTTTTATCATGGATTCTACCTGGACGACTGAGGGACTCTTCACGCAAATGAAATGTATTAAAGCATGCAACAACACATGGGAGGTAGTGGGAACAAATAGTGCACTATTTTGCTGCTGGCTTACTGCTGCTGGATTGCCCCCCTTCTGATTTTAATATCTCCACTTCCTTTGCATGATTTTAATGTTGGTTTAATATAGCTGAATTGAATCTGTTTTTTCAGTTATTGCTCCTGCTGCTACTTGAATACATACTGTACATGACTATTTTATGACAATAAATAAATAAATACCTGAAGCCGGTCTCTCCTCTGCTTTACTGTGGGGGTGATGTCCTCACTGTCATCATCTAAAACCTCTGCCTCCGACTCATTCAAGGACGATGATGCAGAGGCAGATGAGACGGAGGAAGCAGCGACGGAATCCTCCATGTCGTGTGTTTCAGTGCCGTTGTGGATGGTCGTAGAACACGGGGAACCAGCCCAAACCTGTTCACACAGCTCTAAGTAGAGGAGAACCACTCTTCCGTGGCCACTCCTGCGTCCGGTGTCTAGTGCATTTCTATATTTCCCCTCTTACTGCCTTCATTTTAGTTGTCAGGTTGGCTTGGTTAATGTCCGCCGAGTGATGAAACTCCTCGTTGGTCTCGTTGGGGTACTTTTCCAAGAACAGCACCAACATGTCGGCATATTTTGTCTTGCAAGTCTCCCAGTCTATGTTTTCATGGGCTCTGTTTGCCTTATATTCTAAGACAACATTAAGAAGCAATTCAACTTCACTGTCCGTCCACACAAAATAACCGGGCTCTGTGCTTTCTGTTTTGAAAGGAACAGGAAGTTGCTCGTGTCAGTCGTTGTTGATGAGGCTTCTGATTGACTTGTATGGATTTCTCCTTCTTCCTACACTGCCGCCCACAGGCTTGGCGTAGTTATAATAGCTCTTGACAGTGTATTTATGCGGATTAATGTAAACGCAAAGGTTTTTGAAAACGATGATGTGTGAAGTTATTTTGGAAAACGGAGGGACGAAAACATTCGTTTATGAAAATACGGGGTGTGAAAACGGGGCCTTACAGAAAACGTTTGACCTCTGTCATTGCCAACAAAGGGTATATAACAAAATATTGAGATGAAATTTTGTTATTGACCAAATACTTATTTTCCACCATAATTTGCAAATAAATTCTTTAAAGGTCCCATGGCATGAAATTTTCACTTTCTGAGGTTTTTTTTTCTTATTTGCCTGGAGGCACGTCCGAGTGTTTCTAGGCTCGGAAGTCCTTTATCTGAGCCTCTGGACCTTTGAACAGCAGTGGTTTAATTTTATTTTATGTGGAAATGTGTTTATTTTTCAATGGGACGCTTCAAATCTCTCCCCCCGTGCAAAAAGAAGGAAATGGATCAGCTGAGGGCTGACAGCGGAGAGTGGAGAGTTTGGCCACGCCCCCACCCTCTACTATAGGCCAGCTCTTTTCTCCTCATTTGCATTCAACCAACAACGCCCATTATGGAGTGTTCAGAGAGAGAAAAAATACTCTTTCTCATCTTATCTCTGTTTCTCATGCACTGAGTGTTGATTTTGAAGAAGGATTCATTTACAGTATTAGGGAACCATTAAGGAGCCATATAAAAGCATCAAGAAGTACCATGTCATGGGATCTTTAAAAATCAGACAATGTGATTTTCTGGAATTTTTTTTTTTTTTCTTATTTTGTTTCTCATACTTGAGGTGTACCTATGATGAAAATTACAGGACTCTCATTTTTTTAAGTGATGAGAACTTGCACAGTTGGTGGCTGACAATTATTTTTATTTTTTTATTTTGCCCCACTGTACGTCTTTCCTCCACAAATGCAAAGGGTTTCCCTCTCCATGTTTTTCACAAACTAAAGAGTATTTCTTCTAAAATAGGCTGAATATGTCTGTTGGCGTCTCAGTGTTTGTTTTGGTTCGCCTTTGCTTTTTGTTTTAGCTCCACCCAAACCACAATGCTGCTCTGTGATTGGTCCACCTGCAGCTGGGCAAACTTGAACTTTACAGCAGGAGTGTCTTAAGATGAATTCTCAAGTTTGTGATGTCACAAATATTACAAGAATCCATCTTTCTGTGCAAGGATGTAGGTAGATCCGCTTTCATATTTAACTCTCATCTACATATGTTTTCACATTTTGTTCACTGTAATATTGATCACAGCTGTATTGATCTACAACTGCTTAATAATGGAAACAGGTCCACTGACTTTCTGCAGGTCAGGCCCCGCCTCATCAGTGGCATTTCACCACAGCAAGCAGCACATTTTCATTTTTAAAGGGGGTTGGTGAAAACAAACATAAATCAATCAAAATAGTAGCTGATGATGGTGAAACAATTATAACACTTAAAACTATAAAAAGTTATAAGTTCATAAAAGGTGATTTTATATAATGTATACATCTTTAAAACTATATTAAAGGAGCGCTATGTATCCTGAGCTCTTATGCTGCATTCAGACTGTGGTGTGAGTTGGACACCTTTGCATTTGCGGCAGGCACCTGAAACGGGTTCAGGTAGAGAAGATTCACATCAGAGGTTTCTTTTAGTTGTACCTGATTTTTACTTAAAAACGGGAAAAATAGAAATAGTCTATTTTAAATGGTTTGCAGTAAAGCTAACAAGTAGCATGCTAATGCACATGTCGTTATTATTTGACAACAAAATGCTTTCTAATTAAATTCAAGACACATTTTGATGAAATACACAAGAAAAACAATCGTGTATAGGGCCATACTACTACTACTAATACTATAATGTATCCTTTAAAATGCTATAATATGTGATTTCTTTGCCCCCCCTTACCCCTGCCCTCATCTCTAAGTCTCTTGTTTGTGTAGTGCCTCTGTATAGCGCTGACTTCTACATTTCTATTATTCTCAGTATAACATGCTGCTGCAGACACTTCTCCAGGCCTCCAGGGAAAGGGGATATGGATTTGCTTTTCTCCAAGGATTTCAAAAGAGTTTAGGAACATTCATAATTTGTGGAGAGATAAAAGAGTGTGGTCTTTCTGAAGTGGAGCTCCAGGAGGTTTGGACAAAGGTGAATTGGCTCATTTTGAGACGTTTACAGAAGTGGCGTTGCCATCTGATTGTAGATGATCAGAGCTCAGAAAATGTGTGTGACTGAAACCAAAGTATATCCAACAAAGAGTATTTTTGGAGCTTTCTACCATGTTATAATGATGTTCCATCGTCACAAACATATCTGAAGGGATTTTAAATGTCATCCGTGCATGTCTGAGTAATCTAGCGTTCTCCCTTGGGCCCTATTCAAATTTATTCTTTATGGTTAGGAGTATGATCCTGTACAATGCTCTGCCCACAAGCCTATAGCCATGTCTCAATTCTCAGTGTGCACAATTCGTAGCGTGGTTTTAAGGGTACTCAGACTGCAGTCACGACTGTCCATACTTGCTCAGCCCTGAGTGCAGTCCGCGGACCGCATGGGCATCGGCGAAATGCGACAGGTCTCGCAACTACCAGATGCAGCCGCCGACTCCATTTTCTCCTGTAGAAGAAGTAGCGCGCGGTGCATGCTGGGATATATGACTGCGCGAAGTGTGCTTTTTCACGCACTTGGTCCATGCCCCGATTTCCATGGAAACGACTGCGGTCTTCAGACTGTGCATGGGACAAAAATGAAATGGGACAGCAGTTGTCATGCCAGAAGTGACGTACATGTCCTTAAAACCACACTCCGAACTGTACACACTGAGAACTGAGACACGGCTAATGTCACACATGCTCCCACATGACAAACTTTCATAAATATACAAGAGCATGATACAAACTAATACACTACAAATTCACAAACCCGATGCAATGTGCTGTAGTTTCATTAGTGATGGTTTTGTGATAGACCTCTGAAGAGGGAGTGAGCAAACATGAAACTGAAATGAATTAAACATGTTAATACAATATTTTTGGCAAATATATATTATAATGCAGAGCTAGCATGTTGAAGTGTAATAGCCCCTCATTAGTAGGAGATGCAATTGAAATTTTGGATGGCAGGTTGTACAGACGCTCCTCAACCTACGAACGAGTTACGTTCCAAATGGCTGTTCGTTAGTTGAATTTGTTCGTTAAGTCGTTATTAGAAGGGAATGTATGTTTAAGGCTTGTATAAGTAATCTATATAGATTTGTACTGCATTTAAATAACACTAAATAGTAACAAAACAATATACTTTTTAAAAATCTGGAAAACTGATGAGATAAAAAGAAGCGAGAGACAGAGGCGGACGCAGTAGACACAGCTGAGAGAGCGAGAGCCAGCCAGCGAGAGAGAGAGAGCGTGTGTGTGTGTGTGAATGTATGTGTGAGACTGGGTGTGTGTAGCCTATTTAAAAAAAAATGCAAGTTTAACTTACCTTTGGAAGAAGTATTCGAAGGGTTGATGAGTTTCTCCATCTCTTCCATGAGTTTCCCTCTCGTCTTGCTTATGATGGTGGATTGCATACCCGCTGCACTTTTCACATGCTCCATAATGCGGTCCTTTTGTTTATATATTGTACCAATTGTCGAACGGTTCATGTTGTATGCGCGTGCCACATTCACCATCTTCTCACCAGCATCAAGTTTCTTTATTATCGCCACCTTCTTTTCAAATGAGATGGCTTGCCGCTTTTTCACATTTCCACTTTCACTAGAAGCTTTTCGCTTTTCACCAACCACATTGGATTACGCATGCAAGATAAAACAACAAAGTTTGTAACACCGCACCGTAGTAACACCGTAGTACGTCTGAACACTTCAACTGAGTGGGCGTGACGCTTGCGGGATGCTGCGCAGCGCCCTGCCTGTGCTTCAGTGGCGGAAATACTCACTACGTACTGTACTCGGAAGTCGGAATAGGCGCTAAATACAAAAACTCACTTACGTACATGTACAGCGCTTTTGCCCAAACATTTAACTTTTTTTTTTTTTATCTTCGACTCTGTTCGTAACTCCAAATGTTCGTAAGTTGAAAGTTCGTATGTCGAGGAGCGTCTGTATTTTCATAATTGTGCCAAACAAATGAATGAATACAAATTAATTATTGCTCATAGTACACATTAAGAAAATGTCCCATGATTTCACATGATCATATGCACGGCGCGAGGCCGTGCGTCTCACCAGGGGCTGCGAGTACGAGACTGAGGCCGGCAGTGTCTGGACCGTGTTTCTTCTCGGGACCACGTCAACGACTAACGACCGAATACCTACCGGGTGGGCCGCGGCAATGCAGCCCACCCGGTAGGGTATTCGGTAGGTATTCGGTGCAGACTCTGCATGGTCTCATACTCGCGGCCCCAGGTGTGTGGCATGCGCCCAAATGCCAGATCGCTCAGTCCGTCACTGGTGGCATGTCTGTTTATAAGAATCTTCTCACCCAAAAGATAAAAAGAGCGCTCTCGGTAAAAGATACCTGAACCAAGGCAGAGCAGCGCCAGGACAAAGAGGCGCGGACAGAGGAACTGTGAAACACACGCGTCACTATTAATACATTTTTTGTTGAAAATCTACTAAAGTTTGAGTGTTTAAACGAGAGGGAAATGTGAGAAAACGTTCATTCCAGTGTGAGAAAAGTGTATAATGTGTGTGGTGAGGCGTTTACAGCCTTTAAACATGGAGAATAATTGTAAAATATAAAGATATAAAGTTGTCCTACTTTGCGAATTTCGTTTATCGCGGGTTATTTTTAGGACAAAAACGAGGAACATAAACGAGGAACCACTGTAATCCAAAGTTTTTAAAGAGGACTTAGAAATGCTCTGTTCACATTTTACCCATTTAGTTGCATCAGAGATAAAACTCTTTCAGTCATTCACTGCATTAGTGATTATCACATTATACAGGCACTGACGATTATATTTTTATGGCCTTTTATATTCTACTTAAACAACATGTTTATTTAAATTATTTCTCATTTATTCCATTTACTCTTAAACATGTTTATTTTTTCTTTAAAAGCCAATCTGCACCTTTATCTTCTTTTTTGGAATTGTTTTTTCTGCTGCTGCTGTTCTAGTCACAACGCCTCCATTGTGGGATGAAAGCATCTATTGGATAGAAGGAACATTGGCACAACAACTGTCAAAAAAAACACACACACACAAAAGCATGCATTTATTGTCAGTGAATGAGCGTAAGCATTCAAATATGGTCATAGTTTCAAGCTAACGCTCCGTATATGTTTGAGTGATGACCTTCTGCGTTACCAAGACTTATCTAGTTTACAAAGCTCTTCTCTTCATTCACATTTCCATGATTATTTTCATATAAAGGTTCATTAATGGCTCTGGGACAAGGACAAATGTGATTTCTCATTGATTGAATTTTCTGAATGACAGGTCGTTGGTGCCACAAATCATGGCTAACCCCCATCCATCTCAAACTCAGCTAGCATAGCACATTTCCCTCCTCTTTCTCTACTTTTATTGTTGCTCTCCTAATCATTTTCACCACATAAAAGATAATATCCATGGGGCCTGACTGCCATCCATCACCCATCACCGCGGTAACACCTGGTTGCTAAGGGCGTCCGAATGACACTGTGGCATGCTGGGAGTTGTAGTCTCCAGCTACTGAGGCCTGTTGGTCAGAGGTGACATCATTATACTTGTGTGATGGATGGCACTAATCATTTTCAGATATGGACACCTGTTTGCAGAGGCCATCCAAATGACACCAGTGCATGCTGGGAATTGTAGTTCACCTTACTTATGTTCAAGGGCAAACTTTTAAAGAAATGTTGTTGACACCGAGTCTTTAACTTTTATGTGGAAGGTATACCCCCTTGTCTCCATGGAGATGTTATTTGTTTGCCTACAGAATGTTCCTCAGTATTGATACTTTGTAGTGATCATGCTGGGGGTGTTTTACAAGTATCTGTAGCCTATCTGATGGAATGTTCAGCAGTTACCATGGAGACACAATGCATACATAAGCAAACACTGACAAAAAAAACAAACAAACAAGGGTTTAAACAGCACATTTTGAGGAGCCTGTGATCAGTACTGCTGAATGTAGAGCGTGTTCTTATCTAAAGATGACCAAGATTCAAAAATGTCAAATTAATCAAAAGTTTATTTTAAAGCAGAGCTCTGGGTCAGCCTCCCCTAGAGCTTACAGTAGCAAGTCTTACGCCAGGAGCAGCAAACTGAAAACTTGCTCCTCCCTCACACAGATAAAATACAATATGCAAATATGTTGATTCAGGATCCGCCTTCTGCTCCGGCCCACATCCGCCCAGTCTTCTTTTGCACCAGTCTTGCCTTCTTCCACAGCGCTCACCAGAACCAGATTCTTCCTGTCATAAATTCCACAGAAGTCTCCAACCTTGCTATCTCCCTTCCTGGCACACATTAACTCCCAATGTCAAATAATACAATCCATATGTGTCAGCCTCTTTGAGTGTCTTGAAAAGCGCTTTATAAATAAAATGTATTATTATTATTATTATTATTATTTTCAGTGTTTCCTATAAACATTATGTAAGTGATATTCAAGGTGTTTATATTATTGATATTCCTTCAGTACCAACGTTCAAATCTCACCTGTTGCAGCTCCAGCTAAGTCAGTTTTTTATGGTCAGAATGTGTTAAAATAAAACTCAAATTAATTCTGATTTGAGTAACAGAACTTCAGACATAGCAGTGCCTTCAGTTAGCTTCACATGTCCAGGGAATGTTGATGACATCAGCTGCAATGTATCAATATACGTATATCACCATAGAAACAGATACGTCACGCCACTGGGGGAAAATACAGCAGATCAGATCTGTGGAGAGGCAGCTCTGCTCATTAGAAGGTATGTTTTTCCATAATATTTATATATTTAATTTACAATAAACTACTCTATTTATTTATTTATTTATTTTTTGCATCTATTTATTAGCATGATGCAGCTAATGTCTGTGTTGCTAAGCTATTTCACGGGCACTCACTCAAGAGTGAACTAAAAAGAGAATCATTCAACTCTTACTATGGAAATATGTTATGGCATAAATTGGTTAATGAAGTTGAATCCTAAATAGTTCTATATATGATTATATATATATATATATATGATTATATATTGATCAAAGGAGAAGTTCAATTTGTCAACTGGACAATTGTCCAGTTGACAAATTGAACTTCTCCTTTGATCATGGATTCTACCTGGACGACTGAGGGACTTTTCACGCATGATTATATATTATACACACTGGGCACGGAAAGTATTCAGACCCCTTACATCTTTTATTAGTTTGTTATTAGTTTATTATTAGTTTATTATTAGGATCCCCAATAGCTGTGCTTTACAGCCAGCTAGTCTTCCTTGTTAAAAAGCACAAAGTACAAAAGTACAAAACATAAATCAATACATTTCAATAAATGTCACACATATGACAGACAACAGGCACATCACACATCAACATCTCTATAAAAAGACAGCAAAAATCAAAGTCTGCAATTTGTTGATATTCCACAACAATTTATATTACAAGTAGCCAATCCCGATGTAATTTTTCAGTTGTCTTTTAAAGTCCAACTTCTGTTCTGTTTCAATGAGCCTCAATGGCAAAATGTTCCATCCTTTTATCGCTCTATAGATAAAGGTGTGTTGGAGAAAATTTGTATTTGCTTTTGGAATTTAAACCGTCCTTCTGATGCATGTCTAGTGCCATAACCGTGTGGTTCTCTATTATTCTCAAACTGACCGGACAAAAATAGTGGATTTTTTTATTTTAATACTTTCCATGTGGAGAATAATAAAGAAGCCAGTGCTTGATCCTGAACCTTTAGCCAACCTAGATTTTCAGCCTAGTTTTCAGCCTTTGTTATACTACAGCTATTTGCTAAAATCATTTAAGTTTTTTTCCCCCTTAATGTACACACAGCACACCATATTGACAGAAAAACACACAATTGTTGACATTTTTGCAGATTTATTAAAAAAAGAAATACTGAAATATCACATGGTCATAAGTATTCAGACCCTTTGCTGTGACACTCCCCAAACAGAGATTGGGTACGAAGCCCCAATAAGTATCACGCTGAGCGAGGCAGCATCTGACCTGAAAGATAACATCAAGGCCCAAATGAACACAAGGCAACCCCGACGCCAGTTACAGAAGCTAAGTACCATCTGAAAGTCTCCTAGAAGATGTGAATGCAGCACTGAGAGCGATCCCTACCACAACTGATCTACACTTCAACGCAGTGATCCTAGAGGTGCTGGGCTATAAGAGCAAACATGGGAGCCATGACAGACAACACCCACCATGGAAAAGACAGTTAGAGGCTAAAATCAAGGAGGTGTGAAGAGAAGTGAGCCAATTGTCAGAGGCCCAGAAAGGTGCAATGAAAAAGCAAGTACCCAAGAGGTACAGCCAGATGCCCATGGACCTGAAGCACTCGAAACTGCCAAGCAAAGTCTCCAAGCCTTAGCCAGCCGCCTAAAGAGGTACACGCAAGATAATGAAGCCAGACGGATAAACCAGGTGTTCGCAACACAACCTGAAAGTGTACGCTCAGTGGCAGGGGGATAACACCAGAGCAGACCCACCAAGTTTGGAGATTGAAAGGTACTGGAAAGGCATATGGGAAAGGGAGGCATCACATAACACTGATGCACAATGGCTGTCGGCTCTGAGGGAAGACCACTGCAACCTCCCTGAACAAGATCCAGTCACCATCACAGTGGCAGACATTCAGGAAAGAGTCTCAGGCATGAAAAATTGGACAGCACCAAGCCCTGACATGAACGTACAAACGTACTGGCTAAATAAGCTAACTGCGCTCCACGAGCGCATGGCAGCACAAATGAACCAGCTGCTAAGTGATGAGACTCACCCTGAATGGCAAACCCAAGGGCATACGATCCTGATCCTGAAGGATCCCTCGAAGGATACAGTCCCATCCAACTATCGGCCAATAACCTGTCTCTCCACAACATGGAAGCTCATGTCAAGCATCATAGCGACTAAGGTAAGTGGGCACATGGATCAATACATGAGCACAACACAGAAGAGCATCAGCAAAAACTCCAGGGAAGCCAAACACTAACTCCTGGTTGACCGAACAGTCGCCTGCAACTGCAGAACTCTTCAGACCAACCTGTGCACTGCCTGAATTGATTACAAGAAAGCCTATGACTCAATGCCACACACATGGATCACTGAGTGCTTGGAGCTGTACAATATAAATCCGACTCTAAGGGCATTCATTGCAAACTCAATGCGGTTGTGGAAAACCACCCTTGAAGCCAATGACAAGCCACTTGCAAAAGTGTCCATCAAATGTGGCATATACCAAGAAGGTGCACTGTCCCCACTGCTGTTCTGCATAGGTCTGAACCCCCTCGGCCAAATCATTGAAAGCACTGGCTACGGATACCGACTCAGAAACAGGGCCACCATCAGTCACCTCCTCTACATGGATGACATCAAGCTGTACAATAAGAGTAGGATGGTGACAAAGAGAGGGAAGGTAGTCCACACAGAGGGGGTCTCACTTCCAGTGGGAACAATAGCAGACAGTGAGGACAGTTACATATACCTTGGTATCCCACAAGCAAATAGCAACCTGGAAGAGGCAACAAGGAAAGCAGCTGTGGCCAAATACCTGCAACGAGTAAGGCAAGTCCTAAGAAGTCAGCTCAATGGCAAGAAAAAGTCACAGGCAATAAACAGCTACGCCCTGCCAGTAATCAGATACCCAGCAGGAATCATAAGCTGGCCAAAGGAGGTGATACAGACCACAGACTTTAAGACACGAAAGCTCCTGACCATGCATGGAGGGTTCCATCCCAAATCCAGCACCCTGAGACTGTACACGAGCCAGAAGGAGGGAGGCCGAGGACTAGTGAGTGTGGGAACCACTGTCCAGGATGAAACATCCAAAATCCATAAGTACATCAAGGACAAGGCCCCGACAGATGATGTGCTCAAGGAATTCCTCAGACAGTGGCGTGCAGAGGAAGAGGTGCTGGAGGGACCATCTTGGCAGGACAAACCCCTACATGGGGCGTACCACCGAAACATAACTGAAGTGGCTGATATCAAGAAATCCCACCAATGGCTGGAGAGGGCTGGTCTGAAGGACAGCACAGAGGCCCTCATCCTGGCTGCTCAGGAGCAGGCCTTGAGCACCCGAGCAATAGAGGCCCAGATCTACCACACCAGATAAGACTCAAGGTGTAGGCTGTGCAAAGAGGCTCCTGAGACAGTCCAGCACATAACTGCAGGGTGTAAGATGCTGGCAGGGAAAGCATACATGGAGCGACACAATCAAGTGGCATGCATAGTGTATAGAAACATCTGTGCAGAGTACAAGCTGGAGACCCCAAGGTCAGGGTGGCAAACGCCTCCGAAGGTTGCGGAGAATGACCGAGCCAAGATCCTGTGGGACTTCCAGATACAGACAGACTGGTGATGGCGAACCAACCACACATAGTGGTGGTGGATAAGCAACAGAACAAAGCCGTGGTGGTGGACATTGCAATACCAAGTGATGGTAACATCAGGAAAAAGGAACACGAGAAACTAGAGAAATACCAGGGGCTCGAGGAAGAGCTGGAGAAGGCCTGGCAGGTGAAGGCATCAGTGGTGCCCGTGGTGATCGGAGCACTCGGGGCTGTAACCCCCAAACTGGAGGAGTGGCTACAACAGATCCCAGGAAAAACATCAGACATCTCAGTCCAGAAAAGTGCAGTACTAGGAACAGCAAAGATACTGCGCAGAACTCTCAAGCTCCCAGGCCCGAGGACCCGAGCTGGATGAGAGTGAGAGACCAACCACCGTGGAAGGTGAGAAGCACTATATATACATATATATATATATATATATATATATATATATATATATATATATATATATATATATATATATATATATATATATAGTGCCTGTGTCTGTTATATAGTTATATCTATGGCACCTATGGATCAATATGTATATAATTTACACATTTTAAATCACAATATTCAACTAAATCACAATGTTCATCTAAAACGGCTTAAAGGTGCACTTCGTAACTTTTCTAGTGAAAGGTCTGTCAAATAGTTTTCTCCATGGAGATGTTATTGCTTTGTCTGGAATGGCAAAATGAAAAAAATGAAAATTCAATTTGTCAACTGGACAAAAGTTTGTCTGGAATGTTTCACAGTACCTTTCTATCTTCGTGTATTTATTTATTCATTTATTTGGAAGGGACAATGCATATTAATGAACGCACAATTTGTATAAGATCACACAAACCGACATAAATATGCCAGATTTAGCACAGTGCTAATTTCCATCCGCAGTCCCAGACATAAAAATATAGCATACAATAGAAAATATGTTGCAGTTGCAGACATTAGACAATTAAGTACATGTGTTATGATCACAAACATAAAAACAATTTAGTATCTATACAATAGTAGCATATAATTCAATAAATTACAGTAAAAATACAATTGATGGGCTTAGCCTAAAGTGCGAATTAAAAGGTGCTTCTCAGTGTGCGTAATAAAGTGCCTGTTCTATTTACAATGTGGATTTTTGTAGTGTGTGCATGTAAGTGTGTGTGTGTGTGTGTCATGGAGACCGAACCACACCAAGCTACAGGTCAGATCTGTGGAGAGGCTCAAAATGCCTGTCGGAATATTCCAGGCAAAGCAATGACCTATTCATAGAAACAAGCAGGTGACTGACCCCCAAGCCAAAGTTTACATAGTGCACATTTAATAAAAGAAACAAAGTCCACTAATTTCCACATTAAAGGCTCTGAAAAGTGGATTTTGCAGACTATGTCTCTTTTAACACCTGGTTTCTAAGGGCATCTAAATGACACTGCGGCATGCTGGGAGTTGTAGTCCCCAGCTGCTGGGGCCACTGGGTTAACACTGCAGTACATGTGATGAATGACAGTTGTCTGTTTCCTGCTCTGATTTAGATCCATGGGCCGTGTCTGCGTCACGGTGGCCTTTGGAGGAGGATTTTCCAGGTCGTGGCGTCAAGGTGAAGCAAACCTGAAGCTAACTTGAAGCTAACAGCGCCATGTGAGATGAACCGCGGCACAGGAAATGTCAGACCATCCCACGGGACAGTGGACCGCACAAGGACGAGGGCCGCCATAGCATCAAGACTTTATGGTCATAGACAGGCGTTATGGAGCTTTAATATGACCAGGAAATTAGGTCAAATGTACAGAGGGCTTTTCTATCTCTATTGATACTTGGCAGCTGATGTCATCAATCTTGAGGAGTGAAGCTAACTGGGGGCACTGCTCTGTCTGAAAGTCTGTTTAGACTTTAATCTGATCTAGCATTAGCCAACAGTTTTTCAGTTGGTCACTCTCACCTTTCTGTTGAAAACGCTCGGACTGATCAGAGGCTCCTGAAAATGTGCTGTTTAAATCCATTTTGGAGTGAAGCTATCTGTAGGCACAGCTCTGTCTGAAGCTCTGTTACCCAATTAGCCATATAAATAAGTAACAACGTGCAGACACGTGAATGGACGGGTATGGAAAGGTCCTGTTTGGGAATAGAATTTGAGACCTTCTTGCTGAGAGGCAAGAGCAGACAAATACCCAGATACTAATGGATGCTGGAACTAGTACTGTGACTAGAGACTCATTTAAACTAGGGATGCAAATTATCGATTAATTCATTAACCTATAGTTGATTGACCTTATCGATCGACTTACGATTAACTGATAAGCGGCGTTTTTCATCTGAATGTGAGTGTTTCAATAGGGTCTTTAAGAATATAAGCTATAGTATACATAACCCTGAGTCAAAAATATATCATAGTATTATTATATTGTATATTCCTCAATTAATTATTCCTTAGTAAAAAGAAGACAAATGTATTGATGCTGAATAACAAAATACAGTAATCCCTCGCTCTATCGCGGATTTATTTTATTTTTTCCATTTTTTTTTTTTTATAGTGTAACATTTTTTTATAGTGTAACATTGTGTTCTGCGTCCTGATTGGCTAAGAGACTAGACCAGGACTAAATGTGGACTAAACCAGGTCTAGACCAGGTCTAAACCAGGTCTAAACCAGGTCTAAACCTGGACTAAACCAGGATTAAACCACCACGTGCCGCTGCTGGTTTTGTGCGGCTGGTTTGTGGCTAAGGCTGAGACTACGCATTCCGGGCGCCGCGGTTCGATCTCGTGCTCAGCAACCCTGTTGTACGCACGAGGTCCGCGCGTACACCGGGGCTGCTGAGCAGTGCCGTTGGCGCCTGCGGCCGGCTGTGAGTCGAGCTTGGCGCAGCGCGGTGCGCGGCTGCCTTGTTTCGTGACCACGCGGGTAGCGATTAAGTGCAATTAATGCATTTTGTTTGACCAACGTCTTGATCGACAATTAATCGTAAGTCGATTAATTGTTGACATCCCTAATTTGAACATATTGAAAAGTATTTTAGTCCATATTATCCTATTTTTTGATCTGTGTTATAATGTTGTTCCTCATCACAAACAGACCTAGAGTTGTGTTTTGTTTCATTCGCACATGTGTGAATGAAACAAAAAAAGCCTGAATAGAAAAGCCTGGTAATATTAAAGCTCCATAATGGCTTGTACCAAACGCCTGTCTATGACCATAAAGTCTTGATACTATGGCGGCCCTCGTCCTTGTGCGGTCCACTGTCTCATGGGATGGCCTGACATTTCCTGTGGCGCGGTTCATCTCATGTGGCGCTGTTAGCTTCACGTTAGCTTCATGTTAGCTTCAGGTTAGCTTCACCTTGACGCCACGACCTGTTAAACATATATGTTTAACACACAAACGCTGCAGATTTAGGTTTTGCTCTCAAACAGAAAATACTCTGTTCAACCTTGTGATGTCATGTGGTAAGACAGGAAGAGCTCCAGTGTGTTTTTAAACTCCATACACCTTCACTAGAATCATTTGGATAATTTCTCATCTCTACTGAACTAAAGATTATGCTTCATGACATCTCAAGGTGGAACAGAGCATTTGGAGCTTTGGAGATGTAAACAGAATAATAATAATCTCAAACTTGTGTGAATGAAATCAAACACAACTCCAGGTCTGTTTGTGAACATTATAACATGGTTTAAAGCTCACAGGAGTCACTTTTGTGTAACATAGGAACTTTAAAAGCAAAACGTACAGTTAAAATCCTTTCCATTTCAATCTGGAGATATTTTGCATTCAGAGCAGCTGTGAAATCCCTACCTTCAATCTAACAATATCAACTTAAAAAAAAAAAAGGCATTTAGAAACACAATTTTCTGTGTGTAAAAAGCCCAGAGAGGGACAGTGAATAAAACATGAGCGCACTTCCTGAGGTGGCTCCTGTCAGTGACCTCTGAGTCGGACACAGCGAGGAAATTTCAGCTGCTCCTCTGAGACCTGTGTTTGTCAGGATTCATCTGACGGAGGGAGGGAAGGAGGGAGAGACAGGGGGAAAGTAAAGAGAGACAGAGAGAGCTAGGGGAGAGAGAAGGGGAGGATAGAGAGAGGGGGAGGGAGAAGGAGATGTCTATACCTCACTCCTTGCTCTCCCTCTTTCCCAAACCCTACCCCTTCTTACCTCTTCTCTCTCTCCTCTCTGCCCCTTCTTTCCTTCACTTTGTCTCTTCTCTCTGCCACTTTTTGCTCTCTCTCTCTCTCTCTCTCTCTCTCTCATCCCTGCCACTTCTTTGCAATCTCTCTCCTTTCTGCCCCTTCTTTCCTCCACTTTGTCTTTCCTCTCTGTCCCTTCTTTCCTCCTCTCCCTCTCTCATCCCTGCCACTTCTTTCCTCCTCTCTGTCTCTCCTATCCGCCCCTTCTTTCCTACACTTTGTCTCTTCTCTCTGCCACTCTTTGTTCTCTCTCTCTCTGCTCTTAGCCCCTTCTTTCCTCCTCTCTGTCTCTCTGCTCTTTTTTTACCCCATCTCTTTCCTCTCTGTCCCTTCTTTCCTCTCCCTCTCTCCTCTCTGCCCTTCTTTCCTCTGCCTTGTCGCTTCCCTCTGCCCCTTCTTTTCTCCACTTTGTCTCTTCTCTCTGCCACTTTTTGCTCTCTCTCTCTCTCTCCTCTTGGCCACTTCTTTTCTTCTCTCTGCCTCTTCTTTGCTCTCTCTTTCTCTGCCCCTTCTTTCCTCCTCTGTCTGCCCCTTTTTAACCTGTCTCTCCTCTCTGCTCCTTCTTTCCTGTCTCTCTCTCCTTTCGGCCCCTTCTTTTCCCTCTCTCTTCCTCCTCTCTCTCCTCTCTGCTCCTCCTTTCCTTGCTCCCTCCGTCCCTGGCCCCCTGCCCCTGCCCCGGGCCCAGGAGACGATCTAATTGTGAGTGTTATTGATCGGCGCGGTGGCTGTGTGCTGTCCGCGGGGCAAGTGAGATGGATGGAGTTGTCAGCTTGTCATCGGCAGTAAAGCGACGGAGGGAGAGAGTGGAAGACAGGGGGGAGGGAGGAAAAAGGGGGGAGAGAGGAATGAGGAGAAAGAGAGGAAAGCAAGAGAGAGAGAAGTGAGAGACGGGAGAGGGGGAGACAAAAATGTGGCAGAGGGAGGGGAGAGAGAGGGGTAAAGAAGCAGGAGAAAAGGCAGAGAGAGAAGGGAGATATGGAAGAAAGAAGAGGGAGGAGAGAGAGAGAGAGGAGGAAAGAGGGAGGAGACACAGGGGAGGGAAGGGAGAGCCAGAGGTTAAAGAGCCTGTGAGCGGCTGCTGCTGTTTCCGAGTGACTTTGAACTGAACGTGTCCTACTTCACACTCAAGAAACAGTCGCTGTGTTGTGTTTTTTGTGTTGTGTTTTTTGTGTTGTGTTTTTTGTGTTGTGTTTTTTGTGTTGTGTTTTCAGGTTTGATCACAAAACAAACTCTGCTTTTAAATTGGCCTGTTCCTGATTTGAGCAAAATGCGTCTCTCCCCTGTACAGATATAATGTATTGTCTGAGCAGCTCTTGAGGTCAAAATAAGTTCTCTGTGTACTGGTGGTTACTGTATAACACAGTGGTACCTCACCTTACGAAATTAATTCCTTCCAGAAGTGGTTTCGTAACGTGAATTTTTCGTAAGTTGAGTAGCTATTTCAATGGAAAAGGCCTGATTCGTTCCAAGGCCCCGTTCCAAGTTTTTTTTTAAATAGTGTAACTTTTTTTTATAGTGTAACACTGTGTTCTGGGTCCTGATTGGCTAAGAGACTGTAGACCCAGGACTAAACGTGGACTAAACCTGGACTAAACCAGGACTAGACCTGGTGGATTAAAGCGCCGATTGCGGGTCTATTTCCTGGTTTCTCACGAGTCACAGCTGAGGCGAGCAGCAAGGAGGGGACCGCACGCAGTCCGAGCGCATGAACGAACGCAGGCAAGAGCCGCGGTGGTTTAATCCTGGTTTAGACCTGGTTTAGACCTGGTTCAGACCTGGTTTAATCCTGTTTTAGAGGAGGCACGGTTTGAGCACGGGTCTCGTCCTCTAAGCCCCGCGCCGGGTCATGCTGCACTATCACACATGTGTCCTCGCGCACACTTCTCCACATTTGTTGAAAAAACATTTTGTTGAAAATCTATGAAAGTTTGAGTGTTTAAACGAGAGACAAATGTGAGAAAAGTTTAAATCCAGTCTGAGAAAAGCGTATAATGTGTGTGGCTGAGCGCGCATTATTTGAATTTTTGAGATTTCACGTTTCGTAACTTGAATTTTCTTTCGTATCTAGAGACCAAAATTTAACGTGAAGGCGTTTCGTAACTTGGAATTTTCGTTTGTTGGGTCTTTCGTAAGGTGAGGTACCACTGTAATCTGGACGTGTGCGTTAGCATGCTAGTGAGGAATAACTATGGAACACTGCAAACTGTTGAATCAGAATCAGTTTTATTGCCGTTGTCGGTAAACAAAAATCACAAATTAGGAACTTACTTTGGAGTTTTGATACAACATTAAACAAAGAACAATTATAAAACTATGATACAGTAAAAATAAAAGAATTAAAAGCAGATCCTTCATCCCCACCACCATCAGACTGTATAATTCTACTATATAGGCCAGACGTGCAATATCCTCTTTTCCACGCTCTCCATGTTAATGTTTGTATTATTATTATTTTTATTATTACTTACTTTATGCCATTCTTGCTGCATGCACTTTTCTTTCTTGTTTTAAACTGTCCTGGAGCTACTGTGGCAAGTAAATTTCTCCTGTGTGAGATCAATAATTTCTTATCTTATCTTAAAAATAAAAATAAGGTAAAGATAGATTGACATACAAATACAAAGTATGAGCAGAACAACAAGTGCAAAAGATGTCAGTGCAAGCACATGAATGACTGTTGAGTGTTGCAGAGTGACAGGAGTTCTAGAGTGTTTATGTGGCTTCTACTTAAAGGAAAAGTAACGTTTTTTACAATCTGAGCCTTATTTCGGTAATAAAACAAGTTGTTTTACTCACCCATATCACTTTGGTGTCATATGGAGCACTTCCGGAGATGTTTTAGATTTGTGATCTCCATAACATGAGTTCTCGGGGAACATGTTTGCGGTCTCCAAATAACACAAACTTTAGCACTTTTCAAATCATAGAAGCTCGATGTCTAGTCTACGATTTCGTTTGGTCAAAAGTGGCCTGTAATCCGAGATTTAGCCATAATTTCGAGTAGATGAGGACGCCACTGCGCATGTGCGGAGTCACAGTTTATTTCGCTCTCAGCTCCTGGGACCCAAACATGAAACGCAAAGCTGTAAATTATGGATAAATCTCGGATTACAGGCCACTTTTGACTCAAATGAAATCGTAGACTAAGACATCGAGCTTCTATGATTTGAAAAGTGCTAAAGTTTGTGTTATTTGGAGCCTGCACGGGGCATATTACATGCTCGGGGAATATATTATATGCCCCGAGCTATGGCTAGAAGTCGCGCTAGGCTAACGCAAATCTAAAATATCTCTGGAAGTACTCCATATGACACCAAAGTGCTATGGGTGAGTAAAACAACTTGTTTTATTACCGAAATAAGGCTCAAATTGTAAAAAAAAACAAAAAAAAACGTTACTTTTCCTTTAAGAGGAGTGGCTTTTGTCCAAGGGGAGGGACAGTACACAATCCTGTGGAGATCCTGTGTTGATAGTCCAAATGTCCGAGACGTTAGTGTTCCCCCTGCAGGTGGAGAGGGGCAGAGCAGAGACAGCATGTCCTGGAGCAGAGCAGGAGGATGGTGCTGAACACAGAGCTGATGTCCACAAACAGGAGCCTGGCCTAGGTTCCCGAGGAGTCCAGGTGCTGCAGGAGGGTCAAGTGGAGGGCCACATTTATGGCATGCTCTACAGATCTGTTGGCTCTGTACCCTCTGAACTTTTTGTGACAGTGTAAGACAGTCGCCGGCCTTTTAAATATGCATGTTTAGTGAAAGTAAAACCACTGCAGGTGTTCTGGAGGAGGGACATGATAAAAAAATCAACTCCAGTCCTTTACCCATAATCCATGTAAGCTCTCCTCAAAAAAGACCGACTCCTCGTGTGTCTCTCAGTGAAGCAGGGGTGTCTATGCGTCCACACACAGTGGTCATGTCCCTGGCTGGTGGACTCATAAAGATGTGTGAGAAATGTCATGCGATTAGAGGAGCAGTGAATGAGCATCACATCAGCAGAGAGGGGTTGTATTACACGCACCGTTAGCCCCAGATCTAAAACAGGAGCTCCGAGCACAGACTGGAGCCTGGGACCTGCCGGAGCCAAAGGTAAACAAGAGTTGTGACTTTCACTGAGATGCCCTGTGCACATCTGGTGGGAGGTGGGGACTTTGGGTCTGAGTTTGGAAACATTTTTGACCCCATCAGCCAACTAACAAAACCAGGACTGAAAATGACATATTCATATTTCTAGTACTTGGTGAATATTAGGGATGTAAAAGGATTGAAAATCAAACACTAATGAAAACTAAAACACAAGTCTTGTCTTAAGACCCACTTTTATTCTCTGGCTTTTAATACCGCCTGAGTTGTGTGGTCCTTTGTGTTTTTTATAAATTGCTTTTGTGTTTAATTATATTATTATTATCACTTTATTGATTGCTATTTTAGTAATGTTTTTATTAAGTTTTATTGATTTTATGTGCAGCACTTTGGAAACTGTTTCTGTTTATAAAATGTGCTATAGAAATAAAGTTGGATTGGATTGGAAAATACAACACAGGACAGAATTGAACCTTTCCTGAATATCTTTAGAATGATCTTGTGACTACTGAGTCATTACACAGATATAAGATCACATGGGAATAGAAAAGAAAGGACGATGCTATAATGTGGCCATACCTGCCTGTCAAAGCCTGATCCCGTCAGATCTCAGAAGCTAACTAAGGCAGGGCCTGGGTAGTACTTGGATGGGAGACCACTGGGAAGTCCAGGTGCCACAGTGGGGCACCAGTCCCAAAAAAACAACTGTCGTTGTGTCTTTAGGCAAGACACTTCACCCACATTGCCTAGTATGAAAGTGCTGTGTGCGTGAGTGTTGTAGGTAGATGTTGAAGATCACATTCTATAGTCTAAAGAAAGTGTGAAAGTTATTTTTAATTTTTTTATTGTAGTACAGTGGTACCTCACCTTACGAAATTAATTTGTTCCAGAAGTGGTTTCGTAACGTGAATTTTTCGTAAGTTGAGTAGCTATTTCAATGGAAAAGGCCTGATCCGTTCCAAGGTTTTTTTTTTTATAGTGTAACATTGGTTCTGCATCCTGATTGGCTAAGAGACTAGACAGGACTAAATGTGGACTAAACCAGGTCTAGACCAGAACTAAACCAGGTCTAAACCTGGACTGGACCTGGACTAAACCAGGACTGGACCAGGTCTGGACCTGGACTAAACCACGTCTAGACCAGGTCTAAGCCTGGACTGGACCTGGACTAAACCAGGACTGGACCAGGTCTGGACCTGGACTAAACCACGTCTAGACCAGGTCTAAGCCTGGACTGGACCTGGACTAAATCAGAACTGGACCAGGATTAAACCACCACGTGCCGCTCTTTGCTGGTTTCGTGCGGCTGGTTTGTGGCTCAGGCTCCAGAGGACGCGGTCCAGGCACCGCGGTTCTATCTCGTGCTCGCAGCCCCGGTGCCGGTCGTGCAGACCAGGACTAGGGGTGCTCCTCGCACCGGCTGGTTTGTGGCACGAGGAGCACGCACCGGCTGGTTTGTGGCACGAGGAGCACGCACCGGCTGGTTTGTGGCACGAGCCACAAACCAGCCGGTGCGTGCTCCTCGCGTGGTGCCGTGCTCCTCGCCGCGCGGTGCCGTGCTCCTCGCCGCGCGGTGCCGTGCTCCTTGCCGCGCGGTGCCGTGCTCCTCGCGTACTCCTCGCCGCGCGGTGCCGTGCTCCTCGCCGCGCGGTGCGTTCATGTCTCCGCGCTGCTTCCGGAGTCGTGTCTCCCACGCTTCACTATTTAATACATTTTGTTGAAAATCTTACGTGTTCGGCGCTAGAGCTAAGAGGCCGAGAAAGGTGCTCTTTGAGCGGGGATAACAGCGGAGCGTGCATCTGAGTGCGCATTATTCGAATTTTTGAGATTTCGCGTTTTGTAACTTGAATTTTCTTTCGTATCTAGAGACCAAAATTTAACGTGAGGGCGTTTCGTAACTTGGATTTTTCATATGTAGGGTCTTTCGTAAGGTGAGGTACCACTGTATAAGAATTATTATTGAGCATCGAGTCTAATCCTTTGTAGTGAAATAAGCAATTTTTTCTAAAATACATGGAAAAAATTGAGTACAGATCTTTTAAGGCAAAAACACACGGAGATGCACACACTGGGCACGTGCTTGAGCCATAGTTGCGTCATGTTTAATGTGAGGGTGGCACGTACACACCTGTTGTGACCGAAGACGCCAAAGACGCTGTTCTGTGTCCAACCAGTGCTCTGCTCTGAAGAGAAGGGACAAGAGCTGAAGCAGAGACAGAGAAAGACAGCGCTCCCTCTCTGTTCTCTCACTAAACTACAAATCGGGCAAGAAATCTAGGTGTAAATATTGAAGTCAGATTTGAATTTTAACAGCCATCAAATCAATAACATAAGGTATACTGTCGAAAGCAGACTTGGGGAGACTTGTCCATGTAGGCTCAGGTAGGTCAGATACTGTCACATCCTGCTCACTGGGAGACAGCTGCAGTACATCCAGAACACTGCTGCTCAGGTCCTTACTAGAACCAGGAGGTATGAGCAGAAGCGTCCTGTGCTCCTACAGCACCTTTGTCTCTGTGTTTAAAGTTTATTCACCTTCAGCAGACTCATCAGCTCCGACTTGCTTTTCACTACACAGCTAACAAAGATTAACACAGATTCTACGAGTGTGAAACTGCTTCACTCCTCAGTGGACTCCTTTTTTCAAATGAATAACAAAGACAGACTCAGTCATTAAGGCAGCTCTATACACAATAAAGCATACACGCACAGAATGTAGGTCACAGTTTCAGTTGCGTGCTGTGTTTCACATGACAGCATTCTATAGGCCAATAATATTTCATAATACAGATGGAAACAGCACTGTCTTGAAACAAAAATCTTTCCAACTATGTTGTTAGAATACAGATTTTGCTGTAATACAGTACAATACTATATTTGTGAATTTAGCTTTTGAATATTTCATGGGGAAATACAGTGTAATCAGTAGCACAGTTGAAGAGCCAGTGGAGAGACTTTCATTTACATTTTGCGGCATAAAGACAGTATGTAGCTTTTTGGAGGTAAAAAGTCACCTGCATGTTTCCATGATGGAAACTGGAACTGGAACAATACTTTCTCCATGGCGATAGATACATTTGGATAAAGTCAGTCTGGGTCTTTTGGACTGTTCACTGCTCCTGGGGATAGATGGTGTGGGTCTTTTGGAAGGAGTGGACAGCTCACTGCTGGAGGTGGAGGGTGTGGGTTCTGCACTCAGCTCTGCTCCTGGAGGTGGAGGGTGTGGGTTCTGCACTCAGCTCTCTGCTTCTGGAGGTGGAGGGTGCGGGTTCTGCACTCAGCTCTCTGCTCCTGGAGGTGGAGGGTGTGGGTTCTGCACTCAGCTCTCTGCTTCTGGAGGTGGAGGGTGTGGGTTCTGCACTCAGCTCTCTGCTCCTGGAGGTGGAGGGTGTGGGTTCTGCACTCAGCTCTCTGCTTCTGGAGGTGGAGGGTATGGGTTCTGCACTCAGCTCTGCTCCTGGAGGTGGAGGGTGTGGGTTCTGCACTCAGCTCTGCTCCTGGAGGTGGAGGGTGTGGGTTCTGCACTCAGCTCTCTGCTCCTGGAGGTGGAGGGTGTGGGTTCTGCACTCAGCTCTCTGCTTCTGGAGGTGGAGGGTATGGGTTCTGCACTCAGCTCTGCTCCTGGAGGTGGAGGGTATGGGTTCTGCACTCAGCTCTGCTCCTGGAGGTGGAGGGTGTGGGTTCTGCACTCAGCTCTCTGCTCCTGGAGGTGGAGGGTGAGGGTTCTGCACTCAGCTCTCTGCTCCTGGAGGTGGAGGGTGTGGGTTCTGCACTCAGCTCTCTGCTCCTGGAGGTGGAGGGTGTGGGTTCTGCACTCAGCTCTCTGCTCCTGGAGGTGGTGGAGGACGAGTCTAAGCCAGGGGTGGCATCCACTTTAGGTGACAGATAACCCTGCGATAAGTGCATGAAGATATAGCAGACAAATATTATTTAGGACACTAATATTATTAATTGATTAATATTATTAATTATTATTAATATTATTATTAACTTTTTTTTTTTTTAATAGAAATGTAGGATAAAGGATGGCACCTTATGAAATCCACATGAGCATGTATGACGTGTGCTCCAAAGAGTGGCCTGTCTACCTCTACTTAGAAGCAGAGGGCACTTTTCTATCTGAAATCATAAACAAAATTATGCATATGACTTGCCTGGAAGAATCCATGACTCATCGCTGTACCAGCGAGTGAGTCTGGTAACGCTTGATCCACAGAATGCGCTGCGGTTGCGCGTTGACAGACAGCTAAGTGAACCAATCAGAGATTGCGCCATCTTGATTCAAAACTGAGGCGGAACTTCCGCTGCCTAAGAGTGACTTTGCGGGCAAAGGCGGGTGCACTGACGTCACCATCTTTGAACAAATCAGAATCGCGGAGTCGGTTTGGAACCGGAGGAGCGAGAGTGGATGGAGAGTGTCCAAATGGTATCGCGGTGTATAGGAAATACAGAGAGATATCATTTGGCTGGCCAGGTAAGCATATGACTAGTTTGTGTGCCAGAAGTCTATACATATACACAGTATTACATGTATAAATTATACATTTAAAATGTATAATTTGTATTAAGTGAATCATCTACTTGTCTATCATGTGTTATTTGTGCACAAATAACATGGAATATCACAGTTTCATTTTAAATACAATAAAGTTGAGTCACTCTGGTACATCTCATCTCATAGTCATAGTCATAGTTTGCTTTATTGTCGAAAAAACATGTACATGTACATAGAGTAATTCGAAATTCCATTTCCCCGCTAACCAGACAGGACAGTGATAGAGCAGCTAGGGGAGGGGCCGCTGCGCTTGTGCGCGCCACCAACTGGAAGATGCGGAGTGGAAAAGATGCAATACAATCAATGACAATTATTCACAACATGTAATGACAGAAAAACAATTGGATAGGTAACATACAGTGTCTTTTTCTTTGGCGACAAAGGGAAGGGTGGGGCAAGGGATAAGATCAGAAATCAATGAAGTTGACTGAAACTGAAGTAGAGGCAGACCTTCCTAAAATAGACAGGGCAACGTACTTAATACATGTCAGTGTGAATAGTCTGGATAGTGTGTGCCAATGTTTTTGTAGAGTCCATGATAACAACCCACATCTGTGACCTTGGGAGTGTTCTTGCAAGGAAGACAAGTCAAAACACAGATAACAGTGGAGACAGAGATTTTCACAGGAGACAGATTTTTTACAGAGGGATTAATTTAGCAGAATGAAATACATTTTAGAGACCCTGGTGAGCAAGCAATTTAGGTGGACCCCTGGTTCTGCCAGACCCCCATCTTCATATCTCCATGAAGATTCATGAAAGATCTCATTAGTTCCTCTTGGCGAACAGACTGCGCTGCGTTGTTTCTACCCAGTTCTGTAACCATGCCCGTGATGGTATCCAAACGTTGAGATGTTTCCTTTGGTTGAAACCCTTCTTTGGTCCTCAACCTGTGCCACTTTCTGATGTAATCCACTTTCTGATGTAATCCTTTCACGAGATCCTCCACGGCTCCACTGTGGTACGAAATTACTGCAGACAGCTTGGGGGACTCTTTACTTGCTGCCAGCTTGCAAATTTTGCGATAGATCATGGACAATCCCAGGCCAATCAACAGATGTCCAGCTATCAGGAATCCAAATACGTAAATATTCTCCACATCCCCCAGGTACACTGGTGCCAAACATTTCATTTCATTTCATTTCATATTTATTTCTATAGCACATTTAAAAACAACGTCAGTTGACCAAAGTGCTTCACATGAAGGATAAAAGACAAAAGAACATATACATATATAACAGTGTAAGGACTATAATAAAAACTATAATAAAAAACTGACTAACTAGTATTAAAAGCCAGGGAAAAGAGATGAGTTTTTAATCTTGTCTTAAACTGCGTTACAGACTGAGAGGATCTGACAGGAAGAGGAAGGCTGTTCCACAGTTTGGGCGCTGCCACAGAAAAGGCTCTGTCCCCTCTCGTCCTGAGTCTAGTCTTGGGAATGACCAACAGAAGCTGGTCAGCTGATCTCAGGGCTCTGGGTGGAGTGTAGGGCTCCAGTAATTCCCTCAAATAGACTGGACCCAAAGAGTGTAAACATTTAAACACAATTAATAACACTTTAAATTTCACCCGATAGGGGACAGGGAGCCAGTGCAGGTCACACAGCACAGGTGTGATGTGTTCCCGTCTCTTAGTGCCAGTGAGCAGACGAGCTGCAGCGTTCTGGACGTGCTGTAGGCGTTGCAGGGAGCTCTGGTCTAGCCCCACATACAGAGAATTGCAATAGTCCAGACGCGAAGTTACAAAAGCATGAATAGCTTTTTCAAAACCTGCACGAGGTAGGTAGGGCTTTATTTTGGCAAGGAGCCTCAAATGAAAGAAGCTGGACTTTATCACAGAACTTATGTGCTTGTCCAGTTTAAACATGGAGTCCACAATCACCCCAAGATTCCTCACTGCAGGGAGACAGTAGGAGGACAGAGGACCAATCACACTGTCCTGACCAAGCAGTGGATTTGTTTTCCCAAACACAACAATTTCAGTTTTACTTTGATTTAAGTTTAGGAAATTTGCATTCAGCCAAGTCTGTACATCCCTGAGACAATCCTGCAGAGCTTTGATCGTGCTCTGGTTGTCATTTGCGGTCACTGGCAGATATATTTGAATGTCGTCTGCAAAACAGTGAAAAGTGACATTGTGCTTTCTAAAAACATCACCCAGGGGGAGCATGTACAGAGCAAAGAGGGCCGGCGCTAGTGTAGAACCCTGGGGCACACCGTATTCTAAGGGAGACACAGAGGAGGAGTACTGTCCTAAGTTTACAGAGAAAGTCCTGTCTGACAGATAAGATTGAAACCAACAGAGAGCAGTACCCTTTATGCCCACATGTGTCTCCAGGCGGGACAGAAGAATGCTGTGATCCACCGTGTCAAAAGCGGCTGATAGGTCTAAAAGCAGAAGAACTGCAGATTTCCCAGAGTCGACAGTTAAAAGCAGGTCATTAAAAACTTTTAAAAGAGCCGTTTCAGTGCTGTGCTGGGATTTAAAACCAGATTGGAATTTTTCACCAATGTCATTAAAATTAAGGTAAGCCTGCAGTTGGTCATAAGCAACCTTCTCTAAAACCTTAGACAAGAATGGCAATTTAGAGATAGGTCTGAAGTTAGACAGAACATTAGGGTCAAGATTAGGCTTTTTGATGATTGGTTGGACCACAGCATGTTTCAGGGCAGTGGGAAAACAACCAGACATTAGAGATGAGTTCACAACATTAGCAATATAAGGTCCAATAGAATCAAAGACCTCCTTGAACAGACGACTTGGAATAATATCTAGAGGACATAAGGAAGGTTTTAGCTGTTGAACAATTTTTTTCAAGTCTAAAAAAGACACTGGCTCAAAACAGTCAAATACTGAATTACAAGCAGTTGAAGCTACAAGGTCCACAGCAGAAGGCAGTGACAGTCTAAGAGCAGAAACTTTATCCCTAAAGAATGATAAAAAGTTTTCACACAGTGTAGATGAGGGCACAACAACATTTGACATACATGGAGTTAACAGAGACTTTAAAATACAAAAAAGCATCTGTGGTTTGTGGCAGTTTGTTGATACCATGTTTGAAATAAAGCAACATTTAGCAGCTTTAACTACCCTCTGATATTCTACCAGACTGTCTCTTAATATTTGCAGAGAGACCTGTAGACGATCTTTCTTCCATTTCCTCTCAGCGCGTCTACATGCGCGTCTAGCCTCACGCGTATTCTCATTTAACCAAGGTTGTGCCATAGGCTTTGCGCGTTTTAGCTTTAATGGAGCCACTGCATCCAAAAACTCTGTACAAACGGTATTGAAATGAGAGATCAAGCCATCTGGCGTGGTGTTTTGCCAGTCATCTTGGTTTATGATTACCGATGCACCGAACATGCCAGAAAACGAAGAGGCAGTCATAGAGTTCATTGTGCGCATTCGGCGCACTGGGGCGCCCAGACTAACCACCCTTTGCGGCAGCGTTATAGAGAACATCACGGCAAAGTGGTCCGAAAATGCGTTTCACAAATCTCCATTTGATTAACATTAAGACCAAAAGACAATACCAAGTCCAGTGTGTGTCCTTTTTCGTGTGTTGAGCCCAATACCGACTGAGTTAAGTTAAACGAATCGATCAAATTTAAGAAGTCTTTCGCCAGAGGTCTGGATTCACAACAGACATGAATATTAAAATCCCCGACAATTAAAAACTGGTCATAGCGCAACAGTAGGCCAGTCAAAAGAGCTGTAAAATCCCGGATAAAATCTTTGTTGAACCTTGGAGCGCGATACACCAAAGCGCACAGAACCGGGGAGTCAAGGCTCAATGTGAAAGTCTGAAGCTCAAAGCTCGAAAACGGGTCTATCGGAACCTGCCGACAGACGTAGCTGGATTTATACACTGTTGCTAATCCCCCACCTCTACCAGAAGTCCGAGGAGAGTTCAGAAAGGAACAGTCAGGTGGCAAAAGTTCTGAAAATGGGAAAGACTCACCAACTTGGAGCCATGTCTCTGTGAGCAACATGAAATCCAGATTCCGTGACGTGAAGAGATTACTCAGGAGGAAAGTTTTATTAGCTAGCGATCTAGCATTCAAAAGGCCCAAACGGAGAGACACGTCCTCGGAACTCCGCGTAGAGCTGCGGCACAGCGGCCGAAGACATCCCAACTCCACACCGCGGCGTTTGGCCAGACGCTTGAGGAGCGGCGCTCCTAGCGGCAGGTGACGCAGACCGGTGTCCAGGCTCACTGGAGTCACAGGTTGGATCCACCGCAATCCGCATGATCTCCGAAATGCTGGGTCTCGAGGCGTGCCAAGGAGAGGAACAACCCCAGAATTTGCTTTCCTGTAAGCCCTCACTCTCACTAATATGCCTCCACGTTTTCCGCGCTTCCTGGGTCGCTTCCTCCATGTGGAGACAGGTGAGCGCAACAGGTAAGCCGGGACAGATGCCAAGTGCTTACCTACTTGAGTCCCTCGCATATCCAGCAGCAAAAGTACCGTCCGGACATACCGCTTCTCCCGGAGTGGCACTCCTCCGTGAAAAAAGTGTATCAATTGCGTTGCGGGTCCAGCTTATCACATCCATATGTTAGGAATTTGGAAAATCTGCTCCAAAAAGGAGAAAAATGACGAAAAACAAGAGAGGCATGCACACAACAGAGCAGTGAGATAAGGAGGAAAGAGATACACGTCTGCACTCTCTCAAAGCGAGAGGAAGAAGATCTCATACCATCTTTTTTGTCTGGGAGCAGGTCTATTGCCATGTTGGTCTGCAACATAATTACTAATGAATTAACGTAATTATTACTTAGTGTCTGGTAGCTATTGAAACAATTAAACTAAGCCACTGCATTGATAAAATATGTACAACCCACTTGTTTTCTCAGTACGGTGACATTACGGCACGTTTAGCCAACTTTTGACAGCGGCGAAGCACGTGGGATTGTTGTCAACAGTGAGTGAAAGATAGAAAGACGGCAAGATGCACTACGCACATCGATTGGCTTGCAAATGATTAAGCTCGCAATTTGATTGGACTGACCCCATGGCCTGATTGGCTCTCGTGAAAGAAGATGGAGTTGCGGATCTGACTGGAAGTGGCAAAGACTGACGTTGCAAGCTAAAAGGCGCTTGAAAGATCAAGCTAGGCACTCCATTGGACAAAAAGTACGGACTATCTGCTTTCGGGTGCCACAACTGTCACCACAAAGGTCATGTTTATGGAGATGCAAGCGCACTCAGAGTAATTTATTTATTGCACTGTTTCAGTGCAATAAAAATCACCAGAATGAAAAACAAAGCATGCTTTTAGTCAGGTATATTGACATGAGCATTTGTATTGATCACAGGCTCCATCCTCCAAATCCATTTTGTATTTTGTCTTGAATTTTCAGGCAATTTTAAAACTTTTTGGGCAGCATTGTATCACCATTGTAACTACTGAACATTCCTCCATACACATGCATATAGAACAGAATAGAAGCTTGATGTCACTGCATAATATCAGCATCACCGGCTGGTTAGCTCAACTGGTAAGTCATGGACTTTCCCCCTGGAGGTTGTAGGTTCAAACCCCCCCCGGGCAATGAGCTAACCAGTGTGGGTCCTTGGGCAAGACCCTTCACGGTACTGCCCCCCGGGCGCCGAAAAAGATGGCTGCTCACTGCTCCTGAAAAAGGATGGGTCAAATGCAGAAGTCAAATTTCTCCCGTGTGTCACTGTGTGTCATTGTGTGTGAGACCAATAAAGGCTAAAAGCCTAAACTTAATCTTAATTAATCACAACAGTCTGTCCTCCTCTTGATGTTTTTCATGAAGTTTCTCAGTCGACTTCTGAGTTTAACGCAGTCCATTCCCTCAGTGTTTCTGTCCATTAGTCCAGCACAGTCCCGGGGTCACTTAGCTCTAATTACCGCCCCCTTATGGTCACAGTGATCACCAGCAGGTTAATTGTTTGATCCTGTCCATATGCAGGGGCCAGAGCCATGTTAATCCGAGCGTCACAAGCAGGCGGCGGCCCCAGGCTGGGTAAACACATGGCAGCTGCTTGTGTCAAGAGGCTGGATATGTGACGAAGAGGAACAAAGGAGCCAAGGCCAAGGTCAGAGGAGAAGAGAAGAGAGGAAGTACGCCAACAACACACAGCACAGGACTGGAGTCGATGAATGAAATTCTTGGTCGTAAACTTGTAAACTTGTAAACCTCGGCATAGACATCTGCTGAAAGTGAACAAGCTGATAGAGTTAACATGGGCGTAGTGATACGAGTGGAGAGAGACAATACGCGAATGCGAAATACGCTGCTGAATGTTTCGTGGACAACTGTTTCGGACGCAAATATATCACCTTTCTAACAAATGTTTTGTTTTGAGAAGAAAAACAAGCTTTATTTCATGTTCCAGGGAAGTTACCGGACCTACTTACGTGGACTCCAGAAAGCGAGCCGAACCGGGATCAGCTGAGACTGTCAGAGGTAAGCCGGTGTCAACACACAGAACTTTTAGAAGGAAACCCATACAGATTAACATAAAAAAATAAAAAAAAAACCCGCACTATCCCTTTAAGTCCTGAAGACTAAAAAGAGGGTGCGGCAAAAGCTCTGAAAACTATAGTTTCTCTGTGTATTTGATGCAAACTGCACTCCCAAGACAGTGAATCATGAGTTTAATTTGCCTTTTTACACAGAAATACCAAAAAATACCAAATCTTCAGCTAACTTACATCTCCTTTCTGCTGTTGTGTTATGAAATATGAAATGTGTTCTAGAATCCTACTATGACTACAACCGACTATAAGGTAGTCGCGATGATTACTGTATCATTAAAATAGAAAAAAACAATACTTTTAGGCAAAATAAATACTGAGTGTACTAGCAGGGTGTGTTTTTATGTAATATTAATGGTGCACTACATAAGGTTTCTGGTAGCTAAATGCAATCTGCTTGTCTCCATGGAGATGTTCTTGTCTGCAATGTTCCACAGTATGGCATAGAACTTGTTATGGTTAAGGTACGACCCATCCTTCAATGTCAATGCGACCTGTCAGGAGCTGTGGGACCCATCTCCAGAGTTCGAGCTAGTCTTGATCAGGACTACCTGGGCTGGGGGATTCGAACTCATGTTTTGGGTCATACCATGATGGATATTTGAAAGTGGATTGTCAAATAACAGATTGAAATAACATCTTACATGATATGCCAATACACCAATTTGAATTTTGCTCTGCCTGGGGGGAGCAATATTAAAGAGGGATATTATATTTTTATGGAGTATTAATAAACATATATTGATCACCGTGTTACCTTGTTTTGAGAATGCTACAGGAGAAAGGGTGATGTATGCTTGTGGTCTCAGCATTGCACAGAATCGTACTGCTAACCATAAAGAGGAGGGTTCTAATAGTGCCCAGAAGAGATTGCTAGATGACTCAGACATGCATGGATAACATCTAAAACCACACAAGGCATGTTTTTGACGAAGTTATACCATGGCAGAAATGATTAGTTATTCGACAAAAAATGTTTATTTCAATTATGGCAAAAGCGCTCCCTAAGATAATCAGACTATAAAATACATGTTCTCTCCACTTGGCACACATTCCATTTCCTATAGTGTCCTTAAATGTTGCACAAACACATATTGCTTCTTCCAGGCTACGTTTATACGGCGACGATCAAAACAGAAGACGCAAAAGTGGCGTCTCGTCTTCAATTTTTTATCCGCGTTCATACGAAGACGCAAAAGTGGACGCAAAAGCCAGCGAAGGGAGACGCTGGACTGAAAAAAACCCCCCAAAAAACAACATCACAACAGCGTCAAGTTACATTTCTAACCACGACTGTACCGGAAAAGAGAAAGGTAAAACTTCAAAATAAAATGTTCTAGTTGCGTTTTAAATGAGTTGTTAAGTTCCGCTCCAAACATTTCAGTGACTTGTACTTTTGTTGACATGTTTTTGAATATTGCACTGAAAATAGTGACATTACAGGAGGATTACAGTGAATTAGAAAATATAAACTCACATCGGGTTTTACATTTGAAGTGCCTCATGCGGAAGTCCCTTGTCTTGGCGTCTGTGGCTGTGAGAGTGTGAGAAAGACTTGTACGCCGTAGACGTGTGTGGGTGCGATTTATACAATTGTTGAAATTACTCTTGTATGTTGACTAGAGCAGCTAGCGCAGCTTGAACATCCGTGGTATCAAGGTATGCCGCATCTATGTGACGTAAACGCGTACGCGACGTGAGCAGATCTCACCAGTTTTGCGTCTTGGGCAGTTTACACGGAGACGCTACAGCGGAGCGTATTTAACTTTTCCGCTCTGGAGGGTGGTTTCAGATTTTTGCGTTTTTAGGCCCCAAAAACGCCGTCACCGTGTAAACGAAAGGCACTTCCGATAAAATAAATGCTGCTTTTAAAGGTATCATCTGATGTTATGTTCAAAACAGAGCTGCAGAGTGGGGAAAAGAAGAGCTGGAAAAGACGAGACTCAAAAAAGAGAGTGAAAAGTCTCATGTGACCAGCACTGGTGTGTATATAAGTTTGATCAAACTTATATTATTTGTGTATTTTACAATTTTAAAAGAGAAAATACTAAAATTTTTTTTTTTTAGCTTTTTATCATGTATAATATTAAAGGTCCCATGGCATGAAATTTTCACTTTCTGAGGTTTTTGAACGTTAATGTGAGCTCCCCTACCCTGTTTAGGGCCCCCCAATGGCTAAAAGTTGCGAAATGTCTAAACTGAGCATTTGCGATCCTTTTCTGCGTTTGAAAAAAACACAGCTCAAATGGGCGATTCTGGACAAGGCACCTTATTGACGTCAGATCGAAAAAAGAAATGCAAATTCAGTTCCACCACCGTCTGGATCTCCAACCCCTGTCTCTGGAAATCACGCCCAGAGAGTTTGGACTGCGGAGGAGCTACGCAATGCGAAATGTGTTTTTTTATTTGCCTGGAGGCACATGCGAGTGTTTTTAGACTCGGAAGTCCTTTACCCAACCCTCTGGACCTCTGAAACAGCAGTGGTTTAATTTTATTTTCTGTGAAAATTTGTTTTTTTTCATTGAAAAGGCTCTCCTTTCCTCCTTCGCGCTTACAGACGCGGAAGTGGGGCCAGGCACAGCGCACCGCTAAAACAAGGAACCAGCGGTGCATTTGCCCCCCCCACCCCCACCCCCCACCCGCTCCTCTAACCAATCTGTGTCCTTCTCATTTGCATTCAAGCAACAAGGCCCAGAATGAGTCGTTCAGAGAGTTATTTTTTGACTCTGACTCTGTACATGTGTCTTTCTCATGCACTAAGTGTTGATTTTGAAGAAGGATTCATTTACAGTATTAGGGAACCATTAAGGAGCCATATAAAAGCATCAAGAAGTACCATGTCATGGGATCTTTAATCAAACACATACCTGGTGTTGTATGTTGCTTCATTGTTTCTGTTGAAGAGGTCCTATTGCCTTTTTTATCCAGTTGACAGAATTTAATTTCTTCTTTGCTGTGGATCAACCTGGATGCCTGAGGGATTATACAAACTTACTATGAACCGTTCCTGGTAAAGATATAACATCGCCACTGCAATAAGTATATGGCAAACCCTCCACCAGAAAAGTGACATTTAGACCTTTGGAAATGTGACGTGTTCAAGTACAACTGTGCAGTGTGCCACGGTCTTCACTCACACTGGACAACCGTAGCACACTAAGGGGCTTTTATGGACCTGAAACCTGGATTTGATCAAAACGAAGGATCAAATCGGCAGCTGCGGTGTGTCTATATTTATACTCTGGGTTTAGAGTTGGTTTAGTCCTGGTCCAGTCCTGGTTTAGGTCTGGTTTAGGCCTGGTTCAGTCCTGGTCCAGTCCTGGTTTAGTTCTGCTTTAGACCTGGTTCAGTCTTGGTGTAGTCCTGGTTTAGTAATGGTTCAGTCCTGGTGTAGTCCTGGTTTAGTCCTGGTGTAGTCCTGGTTTAGTCCTGGTTTAGTCCTGGTGTAGTCCTGGTTTAGTCCTGGTCCAGTCCTGGTTTAGTTCTGCTTTAGACCTGGTTCAGTCTTGGTGTAGTCCTGGTTTAGTAATGGTTCAGTCTTGGTGTAGTCCTGGTTTAGTCCTGGTGTAGTCCTGGTTTAGTCCTGGTCCAGTCCTGGTTTAGTCCTGGTCCAGTCCTGGTTTAGTTCTGCTTTAGACCTGGTTCAGTCTTGGTGTAGTCCTGGTTTAGTAATGGTTCAGTCTTGGTGTAGTCCTGGTTTAGTCCTGGTGTAGTCCTGGTTTAGTCCTGGTGTAGTCCTTGTTTAGTCCTGGTGTAGTCCTGGTTTAGTCCTGGTCCAGTCCTGGTTTAGTTCTGCTTTAGACCTGGTTTAGTCCTGGTGTATTCCTGGTTTAGTAATGGTTCAGTCCTGGTTTAGTCCTGGTTTAGTCCTGGTTTAGTCCTGGTTTAGTCCTGGTTCAGTCCTGGTTTAGTCCTGGTGTAGTCCTGGTGATCAGCTCGGCAGTTGCGGCGTGTATATACTGTATTTATTTACTAGATTTTCTTGTTGTGGTGTTTGTGGCTCCCGGCCCCGGTTCCCGGGTCTTTCTCTTTCTTCTCCTTTTTCCAAATAATAACGTCACAATGTCACTGGATAGGAGTCCCTGATTGGTTGACGTGGCGCGTCCAACACCAAAAGTTCGGCATTTTCAACTTCTAATGCCAATGCCCTGGATGCCCGCCCAGAGCATTGACACCAGATTTGCCGCCTGCTGACATCTGAAGACGTGCTGCAAAAACTGGACGCCTTGACACCCCGGACTCAATACAGCATAAAAAGATTAAAATACAAAACGGTTAATCTTTATATTGAATTTTGATAGTTTTTTTTTTTTTTTTTAGTTACAATCGCATAAAAGTTAGTTTTACCTGAGGAGCACAGTGAGCTAAATAGCACTTGTGCGCACACAGCCTGTTGCCATAGGAGCCCCTGGAGTCACACCTGCCCTTTGGCCATGTGCTTGGATCATGACGTATGACCTGTTCTGTGTATTCTGACAGTCGTACACAGTCTGTTCCTCTCCTTATGATCTATGCGCCTGTCCTCCTGCCGTCGATAGAGAATCTGATCCAGCTGTGTCCCCGATGTGTGTGAACACATTCTGAACACAGAATGCATGCTTTTATCCACACATTGATTTTGGAGCAGAGATTCCACTGTGATCAGGACACTGTTTGTTTGATAAATACTGTTGAAGGACACTGGATGCTTCTTTTTAGAACAAAGCCAACACTACCTGGCAATCTAGAGATGGTTGGAGCATTCAACCACTAACCCAAATGACAGCAGTTCAATTCCAGCTACAACCAGTACACACATTACTGTCTTTTGGCAAGACACTCTACCCACCTTTGTGTATGAATGTAGTGTGTGTGTGATTAACAGAGGGTCGATGGTGCAGATTGGCAGCCTCAGTTCTTGGAGTGATATGCTAAACGTTCACAATTCATCAAAATAGATCACAATTTTGATTTCAACTAGGCCTGTCATGATAATTACTATACTGAGTTATTGTTCAAATCTTAAACAATACATTTTGGGGCTCAATATTTATTATGTGTTCAGTTATAGGGACGGGACAAGATCTCATACTGCAAGATTTTGTGAGACAAAATTACCACAAGATTAAGCACACATGAGAATGAGATTTTTTCCCTCCGTCCCACCCACTTTACTGTGAGTGCTTAAATTCATCTGACCATGATACAAGGTGACCATTATCAAGGAGTGGGTGTCAGACTGTTTATATTAAAGCCCCAGTATGTAACCTTTTAGGCAAATGTAGATTAAAATGGAAGTTTTTTCATGTTTTCATTGCACTGAAAAAGAGAGAAAAAAGAATAACATGCATCCTTACTGTGAGCGGGCTTGCATCTCCACAAACTGACTCTTATTTGGCCTCCTCCTGCTTGTTTCCATGAAAATGTTCTTCTATATTGCTGGGTTTCAGATGACATCACAGCATTCTGTAGGCTAGTGTTAATTAACACAGAGGGGGACAGCTAAAATGAATGTTGTTAAAATG